>CM057055.1:31895000-32495000 GCA_029948455.1 Solanum rostratum | reverse complement strand
TAGTTAAGACTTGACACTGAGCTTGTAATTGGAACCATACACAAAAAAATTCACTGTTATGTTTCCTTTTTTGTTTTGTTTGGTCTTGGGGTTACTTGAGTGAATACAGGTGTTCTTATTTCTTTATTAAGAAGGCTTTGAAATACAACGAGCTTTACGTTCTTATGTTTGGATTCTCTATTTTTGCATGTAATATTACAGCATGAGATGTATTTGCAAGCTCACCTCACTATCTTCTTTCTGCAAATAAATTCACTTTTGAAAAAAAAAGAGTTTGGAACTGAAAAATCAGACCTTGAGTTTCTAGTTAAAGAGAACTCCCTTGAAAATAGGGCAGTGGGATGAACTGGTGTCAGCTTTAGAAAGAAGCAAAAGACTTGCACTTACCAGGGATACCGCCCCTAAATTGCTTTGTCTAAGAAAGATGATTATCTCCTTGCTGGGATGTTCTTTACATCTTTCCTTGGACTACAAGATGCTTTCCTTTTAACCCTTAAATTGCAATTTGCGATTAGAATATGCAAATTTTCTTTTTCTTCTCACGACTACAACAAACCCAGTGTAATCCCACCATGTGGGGTTTAGGAGAGTAGAGTAAACCTACCTTAGGGGAATCGGATTCTTGCACAAGCTATTCGTTGAGCCGATTCTAGCAAGACCTATTCGTGCACAAGGGAATCTGTCCATTTACAACAGACCAATTAATCGTATTGGTCGTATTCTTGAATTTTGAATGAAAAGAGGAGTAATGCTTCCTAGCACAGTACAAAGAATATGATCCTACGTGAGGAGGGGGGAAATGAAATTAAGAACCATGCCCATGGATGAAAGAGTGCGCTTTGAGGGAAGAGGGGAAGAAAGACTATAGAAAAGCTAAGCGAAGTACTTATAGGGACTTCTTTAACATTCTTCTTTCCTCTTCTTGCGGAGAAGGAAAGGCCAAACACTTTGGCCTAACGGGAATGAGCAACGACAAAATGAGAAGATGAGGTGCCTTGGGGTGAGGTGCGTTGATAGATGCGGGTCAGAGGGATCTGTCCCGCTTTCTTAATCAAAAGATAGGAGAGCACCCCTTTGGGGGAAAAAAGCAATAGCGCAAGCAAGAAAGAGAGGATCAAAACATCACGAGCCACATGCCTTTGGATTTGTATTTTGTTCGTACAAACGTCAGTATTAACATGGAAATCCGTATTCCAATCCGGAAACTGAAGGATTGGGGCTGAAGATCGAGGAACGTAGTGTTAGACAATTATGCCATTCAGAAGAAGTCTTCTACAGAAGAAAAGCTTTGATATGAGTAAGTGGAGAGGAGTCCTAGTGCGAGACTTACTTAATATGGAAGTGGCCTTTTCAACTTGAGAGCACCCCCCTACCTTGAGAAGATGGAAAAGTTGTTCTCGATAGACCCCCAGACTCAATGACTGATGTAAAGAAGGCAATAGCAACAAGCAGAAACAACAACAGGATAATACCATATTTGATGGTAAAGAAATAACACGTTGCAATAAAAAAATGAATAAGAACAAAGCAAGAGTAATACTAATACTCCATGAATGGAAAGCAATACGTTCAACTACCTGCTAACCTTCTATCTAAATTCACGATCTTTGCACCCTTCAATCAAGGGATTATGTCCTCTGTAAGTTGAAGTTGTACCATGTCTTACCTAATCACCTCACCCTAATACTTCTTAGG
The DNA here is from genome assembly GCA_029948455.1 of Solanum rostratum. Classification (NCBI taxonomy): domain Eukaryota; kingdom Viridiplantae; phylum Streptophyta; class Magnoliopsida; order Solanales; family Solanaceae; genus Solanum; species Solanum rostratum. Next base: position 32,493,305 of record CM057055.1, on the reverse strand, counting down.
CCTACCTCTACTCCTCAAGATCACTTCGACCAACCTTTCACGTCTTCTTATTAGGGGCATCTGCACATCTTCTTTTCACATATGACGCTTTCTTGGCTTCCATTTCCCTTGGACCTCTTCATTCCATCACTAGCCCCCCTAATGTCTACTAGAGTACCCCGCGAGACTCCTAGCACCTCTCTAGCTCCTCTCTAATACAAGTCATTGTTGCAGACCAAATACTACTCGCATCTCCGCTACTCCTCCATGCCTCCATTGCCAACAACTCTCCCCCAACTTCTAGACCTTGTTCTTAGTCAAGGCTCTCCATTTGATCTTAACACTGTCTATGCATAATTTGTGGAAGTATAATTCCAAAAATTAGATGATTGATGCAAAACTAGTGTTTTTTTGCAACTTAGACTCAAACTTGGAGTTCTCGATAATGCATTGTGCTAGTTTTAGTCATGTTACTTGTTAACATTATGATAGTTCTTTGGTTCAAATGTGGTTACTCCATTCCTAATTTTGTTGTAGGGATCCAATTATTTTTTTATGACTGTCCGGGCCAACTTGTCTAACCTCAACTATTCCACTGGGTACTTGCTATGCCTCATCAACACATGTACTGGGTAACAATGCCAACTGATCTTAAGCAAATGGGAAGAAATCACCTATGTGCTCTTTTTGGATAACTTGAGACCACACAGTTCTCCTTCCACTTTATTGATTACTAATCTACACCTCTGATTGCATAGGAATCCAATCTCCCTATTATAACTCTTTCCGTTGTAGGCTGTGCAACTTTAATCAAGTACTACCTCCGTCCCATTTTATGTGGCATCGTTTGACTTGACATAGTGTTAAAGAAAAAAGGAAGACTTTTCAAACTTGCGGTCTAAAATCATCCATAGATATATATGTGGTCGAAAATCATTTCACGAAGCCCCCTTTCAAATTCAACGATCAACAGTCTACCGCCTATTTGACTCACATCCTGAGAGATTTGGTGTCTTCAGTCCTCACTTAGGTTTGCTTCACCACTGTACTAGTGATGGTATCGGCTTTGATACTGCTTGTAACGACTCAAGCGCAACTGCCATGGTATTCTCCTCTTTGATCCAACCTTTAGGGCCTCACAATTTTGTCCCCTTGGGTTTTACCCAAAAGAGGCATGGTTGAATCCTGAACTCTCCGTTTAGTGACCCCTAATTTTGTCATCCATTGCGATGTGAGATTTGCCTATGGCAAGCTTCACTGTGAATGCTCTTTCAAGTTCACAAGGATTGCTACTCCTGTTGTACATTTCAACAGAAAGGAACTGGATATGGCCTTAAAGTTGCAAACTGGATGTGGCTTTTGAGTTGCCAATGATTAAGCAATATGACAGTTGATTTATCTCAAAGAATTGCAGAGGACATTTATATATGTATCATAAATTAGAAATCATTCTTGAAAATGTGTGGGTGAAACATGAAGGTATAGCAATATCATTTGAACTAAATAGTCCATATGAATCTTTACCTGTCTTGGCATTCTTGAGTTCTGGTCTAGAGCAATCAGGGCCATTTACATTTAATTATTTTCTCCTTTCTTGTCCAAACCCTTTTTTAAGTGCTTTTAATTTGGCCTTGAACTTTTGGAAGGTTGGTTCATTTGGTCAAGCTTCCAAAATTTGCTTATTTTGAAAAATGTTTTTTGTCAGAAGTGTTTTTCACAAAGTACTTTTACAGAGTAGCAGTTTGTCAATATCAGAGCAACAATTGTGCTTGGACAACAACATACCCAGTAGAATCTCACAAGTGGGGTCTGGGGAGGGTAGAATGTACGCAGACCTTACCACTACCTCATAGAAGTAGAGAGGCTGTTTCCTGGAAACCCTTGTCTTAAAAGTCCATAAGCAGAATAAACTAGATATGACAAAAAGCACATGTCAATATGTAAATACGATAGAATTAATACACATACGACAGATATAAAACACGCTTACTCCTGCTACCCTACTATACCTCCACCTAACCCTATCAACCAATTAGCCTGCTACTCTAATTTGTGACCTTCACTCCTTTCTATCTAAGGTCATGTCCTCGGTGAGATCTAGTTTTGCCATATTTTATCCGATCACCTCCCCCCAATACTTCTTCGATCTACCTCTACCCCTCCGTGTAACTCCCAAAACCAACCTCTCGCACCTCCTAATAGGAGCATCGGTATTTTGTCTCTGCACATGTCCAAACCATCGCAATCTCGCTTCCCTCATCTTATCAACCACCGGGGCCACCTCTAGCTTCTCCCAAATGGTCTCATTCCTAATCTTATCCCTCCTTGTGTGACCACACATCCATCTCAACATCCTCATCTCTGCGATATGCATCTTCTGAACATGTACATTTTTTATTGGCCAACACTCCACCCCATATAGCAAAGATGGTCTAACCACCATTCTGTAAAACTTACCTTTGAGTTTAGGTGGTATCTTTTTGTCACACAATACTCCAGAGGCAAGCCTTTATTTAGTTCATGCTGCCCCAATATGATGTGTGACATCATCGTCGATATCGCCACTACTTTGGATGATGGACCCCAAATACTTAAAGTTTTCCCTCTTGGGGATAGGTTGAGTGGAAAGCCTCATATCAATGTCTGTTTCATCCCTCGCAACACTGAATTTGCACTCCAAGTATTCTATTTTGGTCCTGCTTAGTTTGAATCCTTTGGACTCCAAGGCATGTCTCTAAGCGTCCAACTTATCATTAACTTTAGTCCGAGTCTCATCAATCAGTACTATGTTATCTGCAAATAGCATATACCATGGAACCTCCTCCTGGATAGATCGCGTCAGCTCATCCATCACTAAGGCAAACAAGAAAGGGCTAAACACAAATCCTTGATGGAGTCCCATCTCAACAGGAAAATACTTTGAGTCTCCTCTCACCGTTCTTACCCGAGTTTTGGCTCCGTCGTACATGTCCTTGATCGCCCTGATATATGCCATTGGGATACCTTTCACCTCTAGACACCTCCATAGGACATCCCTTGGAACTTTGTCATAGACCTTCTCAAGATCAATGAACACCATATGAAGGTCCTTTTTTCTTTCCTTATATTTCTCCACTAATCTCCGAACAAGATGAATTGCTTCCGTAGTGGACCGCCCTGGCGTGAATCAAAACTGATTCTCCAAAATGGACATTACTCTTCTCACCCTCATCTCCACCACTCTCTCCCAGACCTTCATAGTTTGACTTAACAACTTGATACCCCTGTAATTGTTACAGTTTTGAATATCCCCTTTGTTCTTGTACAATGGAACCATTGTACTCCTCCATTCATCTGGCATCTTGGCAGTCTTCATAATAACATTGAACAGTCTAGTCAACCACTCTATGCCATTCTTGACCATGTTCTTCCAAAAATCTACCGGAATCTCATCGAGTCCGACCGCCCTCCATCTCTTCATCCTACTAATAGCCCTTCTAACCTCTTCAACTCTGAACCGCCTGCAATAGCCAAAATCATGATGACTTTCGGAGTGTGCCAATGCACTCGGCTCAATATTTCTATCTCCTTTTTCATTTAAGAGTTTATTAAAGTAAGCTTACCACCTTAGTTAATTGAAGTGTCATCCACCAACACCTTACCTCCTCATCCTTGATGCACTTCACTTGGTCCAAGTCGCGAGCTTTCCTTTCTCTCTCTTTAGCGAGCCTATCCAATCTCTTATCCCTGTCTTTATCACTTAGCTCCTCATATAGACGCTCAAACGCTGCTGTCTTAGCACTTGTCACCGCCATCTTTGCTTCTGACTTAGCCGTCTTATGTCTCAGCATTTGCTTTTCATCTTCATCCCTACGCTCCAACCACTTCGTGTAAGCAACCTTTTTATCTTTCACTTTGACTAGAACTTCCTCATTTCACTACCAATCGCCCTGACGTCCTCCAAAGGTCTCTCGAAACCCCTAGTACCTCGGTAGCTACCTTTCTAATGCAACCAGTAATAGTGTCGCACATATTGTTCACATTTCCGTCACTACTCCAAGCCTCTAAGTTTCTCAACTTTTCTTCCATCTCTTGGTAGAGGGCAGGAGTAAGGCTTCCCCATCTAATCCTCGGTTGGGCATAAATAACCTTCTTCTTCTTTTCTCTTGATCTCTAAATCCATCACAGCCTATGTTGAGTGGAAATATTTTCACTCGGAATGACCTTGCAATTCTTACATAGACTTCTATCGCCCTTCCGAAGAAGTAGGTAATCTATCTAAGTCTTAGCTACCGTACTACGGAAGGTAATTAAGTGGTTTTCCCTCTTCGGGAAACATGAATTAGCAATAACTAACTCAAAGGCTTTGGCAAAATCCAAGAGAGACGTCCCACCTCTATTCCTCTCCCCAAAACCAAAGCCTCCATGAACATCTTCAAACCCGCTAGTAGTTGCCCCGATATGCCCATTAAAGTCACTCCCAATGAAGATTTTTTCTGTCTTTGGTATGCCTTGCATAACCTCATCCAAATCTTCCCAAAAGAGCCTTTTGACTTCCTCATCTAGGCCTACTTAGGGTGCATAAGCACTAACTACGTTCACTACATGCATAGCAACCACGAGTTTGATAAGCATCATCTTATCATTAACCCTCCTAACCTCAACCACATAATCCCTAAGGTCCTCATCTACTAGGATACCTACACCATTTCTATCCCTAGAACCACCCGAGTACCACATCTTAAACCCATCCACGCCCCGAGCTTTGGTACCTACCCATCTGGTCTCCTGAACACACGCTATATTAATGTGTCTCCTCTTAGGACATTATACTAGCTCTATGGATTTCCCTGTTAGTGATCCTATATTCCACAACGCTATCCTTAACTTACATAAGCCCGTGACCCTCTCACCCCTACCCCTTACCCCTGACCCCAACCCCAACCGATGACATGTCCCTAGTCTATCATTCGATCCTGACACCACTAAACTTAAGAATTAATAGACTACTAAGCTACCAAGATCAAGAATATACGGTATACTACTTACTAATCACAATATGAAAAACAAGTACAAACAAGTGGTTTAAGCACATAACAGTAAGCAAAAAACGAAACAAATCAATGCACAATATTAGTGAGAAAGAATCAAGAAATGGATGTTGCTCGATATCTTGATTTCCTGTAGATATGTAATAGGCAAGAAATATTTGCGAGAAAGAAGATTATTGCAAGATAGTATGTAACAAGCAAGAAATATTGCAAGAAATATGTAATAGGCAAGAAATATATAGAAATTGAACAAGGAAACAAGAAATGACAAAAAAAAATAAAATTGAACAAGTAGGAATCAAGAAATATATAAGCGGAGGAAAATGGGAGATATCACCTGAATAATACTCGTATCGATGTTTTTGAAGGTTTGTCCAGCCAACTTGATAAAGCTTGATGTTGTTAATTCGTAGAAACTCAGTGTTTTCTTCTGGGAATCAAAAGGAGAAAGAGAGCGAGAGCAAAAGCAACTTTCTTGAAGATTGATTGACTTTAAAAGGGCGCAGTAAAGTAATTTCTTGAAAGAGATTAAGAAAGTGACTGAGGTGCAAATCAACACCCCAAAATTGCGGGAAGGATCGAGAAATTAATGGCGGTTGAAGCAATTAGTAGAAACCCGAAACAAAAAAGCAAAAAAGATCAGATTTTGAACCAAGAAAAGCACAACCTAAATTTGATCTTCAACCAAAAGTAACTGAACTTTACTAACTATAAAAATAATAAATTCTCTAAATTCCCCACTATAACCAGCAATTGTGCTTGGCCAAGGATCTAAAAGTGTTTCGGGAAAAAGTTAGCTTTTTCAGCTTATGAAACAACTTCTGCCACTAGTCAGAAACATTTTTTCCCTTAAAGTTTGGTGAAAGCACCTCAACTCTAAAATAAGCACTTTAAGAAAGAAACACTTTAGGCTTCCCAAGAGCTTGGCCAAACAGGCAATCAATTCCAATAAAAGCTTTGAGTTTTGCTTCACTATATGCAACAGAAGAAGATTAAGCTCGTCTCTGAGTCGGTCTATGGTCTTGGGGTAAAGCCATAACAGAATGCTACTCTCCGTTTGTTCTTGCATTGTGCATTAGTGGTTGTGTCCTGGGATTTTTTTTTTATGTTTTAGAATTTGTCTGTTTCAAGACCTATGTTTTATGGTTTGGTATCACAAAGTTAGGTGCAGTTCTTTCATCTTCTTCGCTAAAATGTACACTTGAACTTTTAGGACAAGTACGCAGATGAAACACGTGTCAGATAAATTTTGACTCTCCACCTCTCCTTTGAGAGAAAGATCAATTGCTTAAACATTTCCACTTGGGATAGATATTAGGCACAGTAACGTCTTGATTCTTTTTTTCCATTTGGATGAAGATATCTTATACTCACCTTTTATGTCACATGTTTTCCTTACTGTTGACATTTTCCTGGCCTTCCAAAGAAATATACTTCAGTGTGTGTCTGTAATTTTCTCTATTTTCTTGTTCATTTTTCTCCATGAATTTTAAGAACATATATAATTCCTCAATCTTCTTATTTTGGGGATAAACTTTTTTTGTTCTATAATATCATTATTTCTCTCTACTCTCTGGGATATAAAGTTGATCATCATTTCTAAAATTCAGGTTCCGAGGCAATGTTTGCAGATCTTTGTTATTTTTCTGTGAGATCAGTCCAGGTATGCAGCAACAGATCTGGTGATAAGCTTTGTTGCTGGGGTTGGTGGTGGAGTGAAGTGGGGTGGTGGGAGTTGTATTGATATAATTATACCCACCCCTTTTATAACTTGATAATTCTTTTTTTTTTCCGATTTCATAGATGTTTATTGAATATCAAACTTGTTTACAGCTTATATTTGTGTTCCTTGTGCTGCCATGCCTTCTGTTGGGTTACCTTGGTCAAGCTGCTTATCTTATGGAGAACCATGCTGACACTACACAGGCTTTCTTCTCTTCTGTGCCAAGTAAATTTCTGGTTCTGTTCTTACCCTGACAGCCCTTGTTTACTTGCTATGAAGAACATGATAACACTAATTTTCAATATAATTTTAATTTTTAGTGAAAATTTCCATTCATGATGCAGGTGGAGCTTTCTGGCCTGTCTTCTTGATTTCTAACGTAGCTGCATTGATTGCCAGTAGAACGATGACCACAGCAACTTTCTCTTGCATTAAACAATCTACAGCCCTAGGCTGCTTCCCTCGCCTTAAAATTATTCACACGTCTCGAAAGTTCATGGGTCAGATATATATCCCAGTGATGAACTGGTTTCTTCTCGCATTGTCCTTGCTGGTGGTTTGTTCTATCTCAAGCATATATGAAATAGGAAATGCTTATGGTAATGCCCATTCCTCTTTCGTTAGAACTTAGTTATGTCTTTGCTACTACTTTTTGTTTTTTTTCTTGTGGTGTTTTCCCTATTACTACTTGGATCTATTTGGTGCATATGTTGAAGGTCTTGATATTTATTTTTTAGTAAGGCCCACATTTGTTTCCGATTAGATTAAGATGTCTGAATCTAAATTAGGTGTGACAAAATTATACCCAATCTGCCCAACCCGTTAAAGTTTGGGCTATAACCCGTCCATTTGTTAGCTCAATCCATCTCAACCCATTTAAAATTGGGTTGATATGCAACCCGAATTGACTCGAGAGATTTTGTTGTCAAAATATTTTTTAAACACTTTTTTAAATTTGGTATGTTTTATATAGCCAAAATTACGAAAAATATAATTTAATTAAGTACAACAACAACAACAACATACCCAGTGGAATCCCACAAGTGGGGTTTGGGAGGGTACAATGTACACAGACCTTACCATTACCTCATAGAAGTAGAGAGACTGTTTCCTGGGAACCCTCATCTTAAAACTCACAAGCAGAATAAACTAGATATGGGAAAAGGAAGGGAAAAGGAAAGGAAAAGAAAGGGAGCAGAAAGAGCGACTAATAAGGAAAGCACATGATAGTATGCAAATACGATAAAATTAACATATCAAGACGGAAAATGACAACACAAGATATAAAGGCAATGCAAATACGCTAAAGGTAAACAAATATAGGACTAATAATGACAATATAAGATGTGAAGACATCACTACTCCTACTAACAACTATATTACCAAGTTATTTAACGACCTACCTTTACTAACCTATTAGCCCTCTACTCTAATATGCAACCTCCACTCTTTTCTAAGGTCATGTCCTCGGTGAGATGAAGTTTCGCCATATCTTGTATGATCACCTCCCCCTGATACTTCTTAGGTCTACCTCTATCCCTCCGCATATCCCCTAAATCCAACCTCTCACACCTCCTGACAGGAGCCTCGATACTCCTCTGCACATGTCCAAACTAACGCAGTCTTGCTTACCTCATCTTGTCAGCCACAGGGGCCACCTCTAGCTTCTCCTGGATGATCTCATTCCTAATCCTATCACTCTTGGTATGTCCACACATCCATTTCAACATTCTCATCTTCGCAACCTGCATCTTCTGGACATGTGAAATTTTAATTGGCTAACACTCCACCCCATATAACAAAGATGGTCTAACCGCCAAACTGTAAAACTTGCCTTTAAGCTTATATGGTATCCTTTTATCCCACAATACTCCTGAGGCAAGCCTCCATTTCATCCATGCTGCCCAATACGATATGTAACATCATCCTCGATATCTCCACTACTATGGATGATAAATCCAAGATACTTAAAGCTTTCTCTCTTAGGAATAGGTTGAGTGGCAAGCTTCACTATGTCTGCTTCATCTCTAGCAACACTGAATTTACACTCCAAGTTTTCTGTTTTGGTTCTGCTCAATTTGAACCCTTTGGATTCCAAAGTATCTCTCTAAACCTCCATTCTATCATTAACTTTGGCTTGAGTCTCATCAATCAGAACTATGTCATCTGGAAATAGCATACACCATGGCACCCCCTCCCGGATAGACCGTGTTAGCTCATCCATTATCAAAGCAAAAATAAAAGGGCTCAACACAGATTCTTGATGGAGTCCCATCTTAATACGAAAGTACTCTGAGTCTCCTCCCACCGTTCTTACCCGAGTTCTGGCTCCGTCATATGTATCTTGTATCACCCTAATATACACCATTGGAACACCTTTCGCCTCTAGGCATTTCCATAAAACATCCCTCGGAACTTTGTCATAGGCCTTTTCCAGGTCAATGAACACCATATGAAGGTTCTTCTTTTTTTCTTTCTCCACTAATCTCCGAACAAAATGAATTTCTTCAATAGTCGATCGACCCAGCATGAATCCGAACTGATTTTCTGAATTAGACACTGCTTTTCTCACCTTCATCTCCACCACTCTTTCCCAGACCTTCATAGTGTGGTTTAACAACTTGATGCCACTGTAATTGTTAGAGTTTTGAATATCACCCTTGTTTTTATACAATGGAACCATTGTACTCCTCCTCCATTCATCGGACATCTTGACAGTCTTCATAATAGCATTGAACAGTCTAGTCAACCACTCTATGCCATCCTTGACCATGTTCTTCCAAAAATCTATCGGAATCTCATCGGGTCCGATCGCCTTCCCCCTCTTCATCCTACTAATAGTACATCTAACCTCCTTAACTCTGAACCGCCTGCAATAACCAAAATCTCGCTGCTTTTTGGAGTGTGCCAACTCACCCAGCTCAATATCTCTATCTCCTTTTTCGTTTAAGAGTTTATGAAAGTAAGCTTGCCACCTTAGTTTAATAGAAGTCTCATCCACCAACACCTCACCCTCCTCATCCTTGATGTACTTCACTTGGTCCAAGTCGTGAGCTTTCCTTTCTCTCTCTTTGGCGAGCCTATACAATCTCTTGTCCCCGTCTTTATCACTTAGCTCCACATATAGGCGCTCAAAAGCTGATGTATTAGCATTCGTCACTGCCATCTTCGCTTCTATCTTTGCCATCTTATAGAACTCCTTAAGCCTTCGCTTTTCATCCTCATCCCTACACTTCAACCACTTCATATAGGCAACCTTCTTAGCTTTCACTTTGCCTTGGACTTCACCATTCCACCACCAATTGCCTTGACGTCCCCCAAAGGTCCCTCTTGAAACCCCTAGTACCTCGATAGCTACTTTATAATGCAACCAGCAGTGGTGTCCCACATATTGTTCGCATCTCCGCCACTACTCCAAGCCTCTAGACTTCTCAACTTTTCTTCCATCTCTCATGAAAGGACAGGACTCAGGCCTCCCCATCTAATCCTCGGTAAGGCATTAAAAGCCTTCTTCTTCTTTTCTCTTTTAATCTCTAAATCCATCACTAGAAGCCTATGTTGAGTGGAGATATTTTCATTTGGAATAACCTTATAATTCTTACAAAGGCTTCTATCGCCCTTTCGAAGAAGTAAGTAATCAATCTGAGTCTTAGCTACCGTACTATAAAGTAATCAAGTGATTTTCCCTTTTGGGGAAACATGAGTTAGCAATAACTAACTCAAAGGCTTAGGCCAAATCAAAGAGACACGTCCCTCCTCCATTCCTCTCCCAAAACCTAAACCTTCATGAACATCTTCAAACCCGCTAGTGGTTGTCCCGATATGCACATTAAAGTCAACCCCAATGAAGATTAAGTACTAAAATATTTTAAAAATAAATAAAATAAGTAAAACTTAGTAAGTTAGGTCAGGTTGAGTCTTGACCCGCTCTATAACTCATTACTCAACCCGTTTTGACCCAACCTATTTTGATCCAAGCAAATTTGGGTTGGGTTGGGTCTTGACCAATTTGTTGTCTTGACCCATTATGACCCGCTCAAATTTGACCCAACTTGCCCAATTGCCACCCTAATATGAATATCAAGATGTTGTCTTGAGATCTGGACACTAAAGAATAGACTCTTTGCTTTTTTTCCAGTATCTGAATGAGTATAATGTATACACATCTAAACCTATTAAAAGAATTTAAACTAAAAAATAATTAACTATTATATTAATAAAATATTATAGAAAATCTTAAACAAAATGAAATCAACCATAAGCTACCTATTCTTGTACAATCAAACACAAAACAATGATACAACTGAAAAAAAAGGTCAAAAGATGTGAACAAAGAGATTTAAATTCTAGATTTCCTATTTCATGACTTTCTTAAATCATTTTTTGCAGATTTTTTCAGTTTGTGGCAATAATAATCCCATTAGATTTCACAAAAAATTTCGTCGTGGCTCTTTCTGGTGTCATTGTCAGCATCTTGGTTAGTATCTCGAGAACATTTTTGTAATGGCTGCATCTTTATCCAAATTTTCTTCTTTTTCCTTCCTTTGAACTTGAGTGTCAAGCTTATCCCAAATCCAATTTTTTAGGAAATTGATTCAGTTTTCAAATCATTTGCTTTCCCAATCCCTAAATATCCATCTTGCCTACTCCAATTGTCAGAACTTCTAGTTCAATCAGCGTCTTCCATATCCACCGTTCTCTGATACGCCATATTCATCCACTGGGCCCTATCTAGGCCATCAAATATCAAACTGTGCTGCCGCATTTGGCTGATCTGGACATCCAATGACTTAGTGCAGAAATACTGAGAATAAGAAGAAGAATAATAAGAACAATAATAACAACAATAACATGTAAGGACCCGAACTTTGTAAGGCCTAGGCTTGTATAGAGCGGGTCAATAACATGTAAGGACCCGAACTTCGTGTTTCCCATTCGCCGTGTCACATCTAGGCCCTAGGCTTGGTCATGACAACATTCTTCCCACTTTTTACAACAACAACAACAACAACAATAACATGTAAGGACCCGAATTTTGTTAGGCCTTAATGGTGCATGGAAATTTGGTTCCGGACAGTTTTTGACCAAGGTGACACCACAAGGTCACCTCCACAGGTCATGTGACACCCCACTGGCCGTGTGGAGGAGCCTTGAAATGTCCTTGGCCTTGTGTGTAGTGTGCTTGGGCTCATGATATTAACAACAAATGCACTTATTGGGCTAAGATCTCAATGATTCAGATTTAGACCTCCATTAAGTGCAAACAAATGAGACCTAAGTGTTCAAGGTCTTCTGATGCTATATTTAAATGCCTTGTCCATCGACAGTCTTATTTTGACTTATGGATTACACCAAACTAATGTGAGATGTATCAAATCTCGGGGCAGACATAAATCCCTTGCTTTCTATTTTTCTCAGAATTAGTGTCATTTGAATGTACTCGGATCCTTCGATGTAGGAAAGTTTTCGGCTGGGTTTTGAATTGCATTAATCCACTAGCCTTCTTGCATGAGTTTGGGCTTGCTTATAAACCTTGTTTGACTTTTGATTTGCCAAACTTAGAAGTTATATTGATTGATCTGGTTTTTGAAATTATAAACCCTCCAAATTGCTGCATATTTTCTAAATTATCCATGAAATGCTGCAGTTTTGATCCCTTCCACAGTTAAATTTTTTTTCTGTTCAGTTATTTGATCTTTGTCATCACCAAGGTTCAATTAGTTAGAATATCAGTGTTACTTAACTAGAAGCTGCCATGTAGATAATCATTGAGGGGAGCATTTAAAGTGACTACTTGAAGGATTAAGGTAAAAAACAACTTTTAAGAAATAGAATTTTCTAGGAGTGCATTTACCAGGAAAGAATCTCTTGGAAAAAGAAAAATAACTTAACATCCAATTTCTTGTCCTTCAATATTTTTTTGTAGTCTTAGTCTTTGCAATTTTATACTATGCACTTGATCTTGCTCAGTTTTTGATCCATGTTCAGTCAAATGTGTTACGTGAAATGGGATGAAGTAATTTTAACTTGCAGGTCATGACTCCATATTTTCAGCTGTTAAAAAGGGATCTAAATATGTCATAATGTATTGTACCAATTAGTTCCACAGGATATAGTAACATGTAATGACCATTTATTTGTTCGTGATGAAACTGAAAGTACTAAGATGTAGGCTTTTGGCTTGTTAGGTAAGATAGCAGAAGAATACTCATATGTTGCTTGGACAGTTGGATTTCAATTTAGAAGCCCTGATCAGTTTGGCTAGTAAAATAATGGAATCCTTTCAATTTTAATGGAGTCTAAAGGGTACAAGCGGAGTAAAACTAAGACAAAATACTTGGAGTGCAAGTTGAATATCATAATGCCTGATAGCATGGAAGTAAGGCTTGATACATATGTTATTAAAAAAAGAGGAAGTTTTAGGTATCTAGGGTCTACTATCAAGGAAGTCGGGAGATTGACGACGATGTCACATATCGTCTTGGTGTAAGGTGGATGAAATGGGGGCTCTCATTCGTATGATAAAGAGATACCCTTGCTAAATTTAAAGACAAGTTCTACAGAGCGGTGGTTAGAGCAACTATGTTTTATGAAGCAGAAGAGTATTGGCTAGACAAGAGGTTATGGAGGACATGGCTTAGGATAGAAGATTAGTGTCAGACCCTCAGCTTGATTGTTTGAGTGGCTCAGGCTTGGCTAGGGATTTACCTAATGAACCTAGCCAAGGACCCATGACTTCGGTCAAGGTAAAGTTTAAGTAAAGGAAGACCTTGGCCTTCGCGTGGCCAGGGCATGCAAAACAGGACGTGGCTAAGGCATGACAAGGGCTGGGCAAGCTAAGGCAAGACAAGACTATGACGTGGCAAAACAAGTTTGAGGCGACGTGCTGGACAAGGGCAATTACGCAAGAAATCGGACCACTAATGTCGCCTAAACTACACCTCCCTTTGAAGGTGTAAGTGGTCGTTGTCAAAATATATAACCTAACAAAGGTTAGGGTCGAAGCCATAGGGAATATGGTTTAGACCCGGAGTAATTACGAGCAATTCGGATGAACTAACCTACTTATCTCCCGAAAGGGGGGGGGGGTTTGCAAATGCAGTAAGTAAACCTAAACTAAAAGCAAATGTTGTGAATTCAATGAGAGAAGTAGCTGGGGTATTGTGTTTCCCATGAATTCCTAGCTATACTAATAATCGTAATCTTTTCTAGTGTGTTGCTTGCAGAACTGGCAAGTTATATTTACCAAACCCTTTGATCCAAGCGAGAGGTAAATTTCACTACGTAATTTGATCCATCCCTGCAGTGTGACATTACTAACCCTTACCTTTTCTTCCCGTGCAACCACCCCTTGATCTGGTTGATTAGACGAGAGGGATCACATCGAATCCTGTCAATTATTCCCTTATCCCATTCATTACACCTTGATCCAACAAGTAAGAATTAGGAGAGTTCTAATGTTGGCCACCTTTAAAAAACATTCTAAACGAAGGGATTAATTAATCCGCACATGCACACTTTCCAAGAATTACGGATTATTCGGTTTTACCTTGTTAGTTCTTCATGGTTCCCACAACCCTAGTAGAAGATTTAACTATGCATGATCATTGTAGATGAGAGAATCATATTATGGATTAATATAATTAAACACATACGATGATGAATTGAAGAACAAAAAATCCAAAATTCTCCACAAGAAATCACAATGTAATAATCCAACAATGAAATCACAAAATATGAGTTCTCAAGTCTTTCTACTCTCTCCTAGTCTTTTTTTGTCCTTTTTCGTGCGTCTCCCTCAAGAAAAAGGCCTAAAAAACCTATTTATAATAAGTAAAATACAAATTCAAAATGGAATAAGAAAACTGGATTCGGCAACTTATACGGATGAGGTTACGCGCCGTAGGTGAGCTTCACGGCCTGTACTTGGGCTTTGTACTCTGCAGTTTTCAAAATTAGGCTTCAACTTACGAAAACTTCCTATGAGCCGTCTTCGGACATACGACCCGTAAATGGTTTCGTCTGCTAACTTTTCTAAGACTCTTCAAAACTTTGATCGTCTAGGCACGACCTTGTCTACGACCCGTCATCCGACTTACGACTCGTAAGTGACTTCGTCTGACAATACTTCAACATTTAACATGTTTTTTGATCTTCAACCTACGAAACCACCTACGAGTCGTGAACCGATATACGACTCGTCTGATAACTCGTGGATATAACATTTGAAACTTGGCCCTTCACTGGATCTGACTCACGAAACCAACCTGCGACTCGTGGAGTGAATCTCCGCCCGTAGAGTTCTTCGTAAATCACTAAAAACTCCAATGATTTTTGCCCAAAATCATCCCGAATCCTGTAATCCTACGAAATCAACATAAAAACACATCAAACCCACTAACATCGCTTTGAAAACACCAAAAATTCTAAGTTTTAAGCATCAAAAGTGCTGTATTTTAGCAGCACATCAACCACAATAGCAAACTGTGATGGCCAGGACTTGTGTCATGGCACAGGCACGTGTGCAGGACTTGGGCATGGCACAGGCACGTGGGCAAGGCGTGAATCTGGGTGGCAAGGCACTTGGCGCCAATTTTGAAGGCTGCTTGCGTGTGCCTTGTACATGCATGGGCAGTTGGCGGTTTTGGCAGTTTCTACCCGTTTGGGACTTGTCAGCATGCATATATAGACTTGTAAATTCGAATTTAATTTAGCCTATCAGTTGGGGATGTCAACTGACTTGGTAGGCACATGATGGGTACATGACGGGGTGTTGTGGCCTATTTAAAGGCACGACCAGACCAATCATAGGCAGTGTGTTGGCCTGGACGAATTTTGTAGGCTAAGTATTTTGTGTGCTTCTTTCTGACACGAATTTAAATAAAAAGTTGGGACTTGTTCCTGTACGTGCATGTGTTCTTAAATTCATAGTCATTGTTTTGTGTTGGACTAGATCAAAAGCGAGGAAAAAGAGGTCTGAGTCTTAAGAATGCTAGGCTGCCCAAGTGGGTTAGATCGTAAGGGTTGACTCCATATCAACTGGTATCAAAGCAAAGGTCGTTTCAACATGAAAATGGCTGGCAGAAATAGTTACTATGAGTTACGTGAGAAGGTTGCACGACTGGAAGCCATTCTGGGCATGACAGCCAGTGATGAGGCCATGGTAGATATAATGCAGACTCGGGGGCCTCAATACTGCTATGCAGGCTTATCGTGGTGCTTTTAATGGCAGTTGGTCGAATTGCAGGCTTTTCGTGACTCTATGGGCGCACAAACTGAGGGCCTTCAAAAGGAAAATGAAGATCTCAAGGCGGAGGTGAATGTACTCCGCTTGGCTGTTGCCAATCTACCCAAGGGAGGCGAAGAACATGGCAAGATCAAAATTCTGAAACCAAAGCCGTTTGATGGTGTACATGGGGCCAAAGAACTGGAAAATTTCTTATGGGACTTGGAGCATTATTTTGCTACTGCCCACGTTCCTGAAAATGAAAAGTTGACCATGGTAGTTCCCTCCTTTCATGGGGATGCAATTCTCTGGTGGCGGACTAAGTGTGCTGATGATGACAGTGCAAACAAGCCCATCACATGGCTGCAGTTGAGGGATACACTTAATTCCTGCCAAGTAACTCGTCTTAGGTTGCTAGAGACAGGCTGAAATGTTTGAAGCAAGTGGGATCTATATGAGATTATGTGAAAGAATTCTCGTCACTGTTGCTGGACATTCAAAACACGTTAGATGAAGGTAAGTTGCACAATTTCATTTCTGGAATGCAAAGGTGGGAACAAATGAGTTGCGCAGGCAGAAAGCCAATACCTGCTTAGTGCAATTACCGCTGCAGATGCCTTGATTGATTTTCGATCGAATAATGTTGCCACTGACCCAACTCACTCTTCTAAGTCAAAGATGAAGGAGAAGGGCAAGGACCCGAAGAAAGACAAACGAAGGCCAGAAGGAAATGACAAAGGCAAAGGAAAAGTGGATGCTGCTTCGTCTAGTCAAAACAAACAAAGTGGGGAAAAAGTTTGTTAGACTTGCCAAAAACCAGGGCATCATGCAAGAAACTATCCAAAGCAAGGGAAAATCAATGCACTCCTGGCTCAGGAGGAGAAGCAAGCAAACGGGAAAGGACAAGAAATTGCTGCATATGTCAACCCACTGCGTTTGATCAACACTCTGTCTAGTGTTCGTGGGATGAAAATAAATGAGGGGAATACCACAAAGGATGTTGCCTGTGTAAGTGCTGTTGATTCTATAGGCTTGTCTGATGCTTATAGTACTTTGATGTATGCTAATATGAAAATTAGGGACAAAAGTGTTGTCGCTATGGTAGACTCTAGTGCTACTCACACTTTTGTGGCCTCAAAGATCATCAAAGAAAATGGGTAGAAAGTGACGAATTGTCCAACAAAGATGAAGGCTGTCAATTCTGCTGCACAACCAAGCTATGGCATGGCAGCCAATGTGCCTCTGAAAATTGGGCACTGATCTGGCGTGCATACTTTGACAGTGGTGCCACTTGATGACTTCAATATTTTGCTGGGAATTGACTTCACGAGAAAGTTCAAGTTGCCCCAATTTCTCATTTGGATGGTCTTATGTTTATGGGTGAGAAAGCCCCCGGATTTGTGAAGGGAATCAATCTTTTCGCTGAGAAAGATAAGAATAACAAAGAAACCGTAGCATTGCTGTCGACTATTGGTTTTGAGAAGGGCTTGAAGAGAGGTGAACCTGCATATCTTGCTGCTTTGGTGGAAGTGAAGCTTGATGTGCAAATCGAAGTTCATGACGATGTTGTGAAGTTGCTGAATGAATACAAGGATGTGATGCCTCCGGAACTTCCAAAAGAGTTGCCTCCAAGGAGGGAAATTGATCACAGAATTGAACTGATTCTTGGATCAATGCCACCAGCACAACCTCTGTATCGCATGTCTCTCATTGGAGTTGGCTGAACTGAGGAAGCAATTGTCTGAGTACTTAATGCTGGCATGATTCAGCCTTCCAAGGCTCCATTTGATGCTCCTGTTTTGTTTCAGAAAAAGCAAGATGACAGTTTTAGGATGTGTGTTAACTACATGGCTTTGAACAAAGTGACTGTGAAGAACAAGTATTCGATGCCACTGGTTCAAGACTTGCTGGATAGGCTGTCTAAGGCTAGTTTTTTTTTTAAATAAGACTTAAAGTCTAGATATTGGCAGGTTCACATAGTCGAGAGGATGCCCCAAAGACCACTTGTGTAACTAGATATGGTAGCTATGAATTCCTTGTAATGTTGTTTGGGCTGACTAATGCCTCGGCTATTTTCTGCAACTTAATGAACAATGTTCTTTATGATTATCTTGATGACTTTGTAGTAGTCTACTTAGATGACATAGTCATATATAATAGCACTTTAGAAAATCCTCTGTTGCATTTGAGGAAAGTGTTAGCAAAGATTTAGAGAGTACCAACTCTATTTCAAGATGGAAAAATGTGAATTTGCTAGCCGGCGAAATCAAGTTTCTGGGCCATTTGATTAGTGAAAATCAAGTGCACATGGACCCTAAAAATGTGCTGGCAATAGTAGAGTGCCAAGCATCCAACGTGGTGAACTAAGATCATTCTTAGGACGGGCAAACTATTATTAGAAATTCATTGCTGGCTATTCCAAAAAGGCTGCCCCATTGACGGATTTGCTGAATGACGTAAAATGGGCTTGGTCAGATGCAAGAGAAAAGCTCTTTGAAAAAAGCCATTGCTTTTGAACCAATATTGTGGTTTCCTTACTTTGATTTACCATTTAAAGTGCACATGGATGCCTCTGATTATGTTGTTGGGGTGTGCTAGTGCAAAATGATCATCCTGTTGCATTTGAGAAAACAGGAAGTTGAATCCTACAAAGCACAGGTATTTTGCCCATGAAAAGAAGATGGTGGCAATTCTCCATTGTCTTCAAACTTGGAGGGTGTATCTCTTAGGAACAAAGTTCGTGGTAAAGACGGACAATGTGGCTAATGCTTACTCCAAAACTCAATAGAAATTGAGTTCGAAGCAGACAATATGGCAAGATACATTTGCAGAATATGACTTTGTGTGGATACATAAGCCAGGGAAGCAAAACCAAGTGGCTGATGAATCGAGTCACAAAGAGGTATTTGCTGCTGTTTATGCAATTACTAGACTTGAATTTGATTTCCTTGATAAGATTAAGTTTAGTGCTGCATATGGTTCATTATATGTCAAGTTGATGGATCAAGCTAAAGAGGGAATAATTAAATAGTATTGATCGAGGACGATTTGCTTTATTTCTCCGGGGGGGGGGGGTTGTTGTACCTCAAAGTGATGGGCTGCGAAGAAAACTCCTCAAAGAAACACATGATACTGTTTATGTTGGACATCCGGGTGTTGAAAGGATGACGACATTTCTGTCTTGAAAGGATGACGACATTATTGGAAGATGACATTAAGGCCTATGTAAAATCATGTCTAGTGTGTCAATTGGACAAGACAGAATGGAAGAAGGAAGCAGGTTTGCTACAACGTTTACCCATTGCGGAGCGTCCATGGGCTTTTGTTTCAATGGACTTCATTAGCGGATTTCGAAAGGTGAATGGAAAAGCATCAATCATGGTCGTGGATTACAGGTTCTCAAAATACGGTATCTTTGTTGCTGCCGCTACTTCATGTTCTTCTGTAGTGGCTGCTGAGTTTTTTTATAAGAATGTCGTGAAAAACTTTGGTTGTTCCATTGGATATTGTGAGTGATCGTGATGCGAAGTTCACTGGTCGGTTTTTGGACTTCTTTGTTCAATATGATGGGCACTGATTTGAAGTTCTCAATGGCCAACCACCTACAAACTGATGGACAGACGGAAAGAATCAATCATCAGCTTGAAGAATATCTCAGACACAATGTGACTGCAAACTAGAGGAACTGGGTTGAGTTGTTGGACACTGAACAATTTTGTTTTAACTTGCACAGGTCTTCTGCAATAGAGAAGAGTCTGTTTGAGTTGGTGTTGGGCATGCAGCGTAATACATCGCTGGAAGTCGCTAGGGAAATGCCCTGCTGTTCACAAGTATGCGTGAGACAAGCAAGAGATGCTAGATGAGGCGCAAGACAGCTTGAGGAAGGCAGCAAAATGAATGAAGAAGTATGTTGACAGAGATCGACATGCTTTAGAGTTCCAGTTGGAGACAAGGTGTTGCTGAAGTTGACTCCACAGATTTGGAAAACAATTAGTAGCAAAACAGTTTATCTTGATTGCATATTGTGATGGATCTTTGGAAATTGTAGAAAAAGCAGGTGAAATTGCTTATCAGTTGAATCTACCGAAAAGACTTAAGATTCACTCCACGTTCTATGTGAGCTATTTGAAACCTTTCTATGGAGATGCTGAGGATCCAACAAGGTCGGCATCTAGACGTGCTCCCTGTTGTGCGGGCACAGTTTGAATATCAAATTGAGAAGATTCTGGATCATAGGACTTTGGGATACAACAAGAACAAACAGACATAGTTTCTGATTCTTTGGAAAGGCAAGCAGGCATGCCATGCAACCTGGGAGAAAGGAACATCATTGTGGCAATTTGAAGACCAGATTAAAGTGTACCTTGATCCTGCCTCATCGAGGATGACGAGATCATTGGGTGGGGGAAGCTTGTCAGGCCCTTAGCTTGATGGTTCGAGTGGGTCGGGCTTGGCTAGGGATTTACCGGATGAACCTAACCAAGGACCCATGACTTTGGTCAAGTTAAAGTTTAAGTAAAGGAAGATCTTGACATTGACATGGCCAGGGCATGCAAGGCAGGACGTGGCCTAAGGCATGACAAGGGCCGGGCAAGCTAAGGCAAGACAAGACTAGGATGTGGCGTGGTCGTGGCTAAACAAGTTTGAGGCTACGTGCTGGACAAGGGCAATGACGCAGGGAATCGGATCACAATGGCAAACTGTGCAGGGCCGGACCTGTGCGATGGCACAGGCACGTGTGCAGGGTCTGGGCATGGTACAGGCACGGGGACAGGGCACGAATCTGGGCGCCAAGGCACTGTATTGGCGCCAAGTTTGAAGGCTGCCCGCGTGTGCCTTGCACATGTGTGGGCAATTGGCAATTTTGGCAGTTTCTAGCCATTTGGGACTTGTCAACATGTTTAGATAGACTTGTAAATTCGAATTTGAATTTAGCCTATCAATTGGGGATGTCAACTGACTTGGCAAGCACATGAGTGGGTGCTGTGGCCTAGTTAAATGCATAGGCAGACTAGTCATAGGCAGTGTGTTGGCCTGCCTATGACTACGAATTTTTTAGGTTTAAGTGTTTTGTGTGCTTCTTTGTGGCATGAGTTTAAATAAAAAGTTGGATTTTATTCCAGTACATGCATGTGTTCTGAAATTCGTAGTCATTGTTCTGTGTTAGACTAGATCAAAAGTGAGGAAAAAGAGGGCTGAGTCTAAGGGTGTTGGGCTGCCTAAGTGGGTTAGATCGCAAGGGTCGACCCCATATCTATTATCTAGATAGTCAAGAGTGGTCTCGCTAATCCTTATATGCTATTAGCGTTTCGATTAGTGGTAGTGTTACTCTTCCAGTTTGTTGTCCTTTAAATTTGGTTACTATCCGTTGATTATTGTACTTCGATTATTATATTATCTTGTTATGACTATTGTTCAAGATGATTTGTCAGGTTCTATAGTATTTTCCATTATTTCTTCACTTACACTATTCTTTTCTCCATATTGCTTTGGACTATTCTTTTTCCTTGAGCTAAGAGTCTATCGAAAATTGTCTCTCTACCTCCAAGGTAGGGGGGAAGGTGTACATACACTTTACCCTCCTCAGACCTCACTTTGTGAGATTACTCTAGGTTTGCTGTTGTGGATTTCTAGACTGCATTATTAGATGGAAATTTAGATTGGCTTGTTGTCGATTTCTAGTCTGATGCATATCCCGTCTGACAGGAATAGCCGAGCTTGGTGTGATGATGATGACAACAATACTAGTTACCATTGTCATGCTTCTGATATGGCAGATCAACATCATTATTGTGCTTAGTTTTGTTGTTATCTTCTTGGGATTGGAGTTAATATTTTTCTCATCAGTTTTATGGAGTGTGGGAGATGGAAGTTGGATTATTCTGGTTCTTGCTGTAGTCTTGTTTTTTATTATGTACATATGGAATTATGGAAGCAAGCTGCAGTATGAAACTGAAGTCAAGCAAAAGATGTCTATGGATTTGCTACGTGAACTAGGCCCCAACCTTGGAACAATCAGAGCTCCTGGAATTGGCTTGCTTTATAATGAACTGGCAAAGGGCATACCAGCTATATTTGGACATTTTCTCACCACTCTTCCTGCTGTTCATTCAATGATAATTTTTGTTTGTATAAAATACATTCCTGTACCGGTAGTACCTCAAAATGAAAGGTTCCTGTTTCGCCGAGTCTGCCCCAGAGGCTACCACATATTTCGTTGTATTGCCAGGTAAGCATGCTAGTTTATTTTCATGTCTGCTGGTTTGTTTAGACTGTGTGGTCTGATTTACATGGCTAAGGAGAACTTAGTATAAATTTTACAAAAAAGACTGCTGCATGACAGTTGATATTTGTAAATAGATGTGATATTTGTACAGTTACCTGTGAGAAACTGGAATCTGCCTATGTTATGACACCTAATTTTGTAATTGCGAAACTTCTATGGGACAGTTCTTCTGTCATGATTTTATTTGGACCATGCTTTGGATACTGATGAATTTCGACAGTTTCTTTTGTATAGTGCATTTTCTTTGCTGCATTTGTTGTTTGTTTTTGCCATGGAACTTGACTACTAATATTTTGGTCCAATCTTGTTGAAATGACAGATACGGTTACAAGGATATTCGCAAAGAAAACCAACAGGTTTTTGAGCAGCTACTGATTGAAAGTCTAGAGAAGTTCATTCGTAGAGATGCTCAGGAGCGGTCACTTGAAAGCGATGGCAATGGTGAATCAGACTCTGAAGAAGAGCATGCGTTTTCAAGGGTCCTTGTTGCTCCCAATGGGAGTGTTTACTCACTTGGGGTTCCTCTCTTAGCTGATTTTAAGGACAGCGGAAAGGCAGTTGTGGAAGAAAGCACTTCAGTAGAGCTGAAACCTGGCCCTTCATTTGAGTTGCTCAAGTCTGATGCTGAACAGTCCTTTGAGAAGGAGCTCTCATTTTTACGCAAGGCCAAAGAATCCGGTGTGGTTTACCTCCTTGGTCATGGAAATATTAGGGCAAGGAAAAGTTCCTGGTTCATTAAGAAGCTTTTCATAAATTACTTCTATGCGTTCCTTAGAAAGAATTGCAGGAGAGAAGTTGCCAGTTTGAGTGTACCACATTCGCATCTAATGCAGGTTGGCATGACATATATGGTGTGAGAATTAGCTTCCTAGAAAAGGTCCCTGCTAATATATTTTGGTGAAAAGGCAGTTTTAGTGTCAGATTGTTGTTGGCCCTCCGTATCAAAATGATGACTGCAGATAGGTGTCCATATGTCTTCCTTGCACACACCTTAGCTGAATTGAAGTCCCTCGTCCTAAAGCTTGGAAACTTTGATTGATCCAGTTATTGTAAAAAATTTATAGCCATTGTCATTTGGGTTTCATTCTAACACTGTCTCAGCCCCTTGATTTATTCAATGCCTTTCCATCTGTTGAAGAGCTAGACGAGCAGGAATAAGTGAAGAACGGACACATAGAAGATAGATGCAAACTCATAATATTGTAATTCTTTTCAGTTACTTTTGCCCTTATTGGTCACTTTCATAATCGTCTTGTTGAATGACCTTATAAATGTTAGATGAAACTTTCACTGCATTGACTAGTTTATTCATCTTGGAGAATTATTGTTTGCTCTTTCATGTTTTCTTTCGGTTTTTGTATGTTTTTCTTCTGTATGGATGGAATGGTAACCTTTGGGATCTTGCAATTTGTGCCTCTATATTGTCCTGGATGGAAATGTTGAGTGGATGTTGGATTTGAACGACCAGCCACAAATAGTTGGAATACATGTGCCCCACAAAGTCTATTTTGTCTTTTCGTGGCATGATTGTTGTACTTGGAGATTCTAGACTGGTCGTTTCTGTACTTAAAACTTATATCTTTAACTGTTAGAAAGTTGTTGAAGGTTAGAACTCATTAGTTTGAATGTTCTGTTACTTGATCAAGCGTTAGTTTTTTCTTTGTTTTAGTTGTCGATTTCAAAGTTCTAAGGATGATGAAAGAAATCATTCGAATTCCCACTGCTGTTTATATGTGATTACTACAACCAGCAAACAAAAATGAAAAAAAAAAAAAAAAAGATTTCAAAGTACGTCTACAAACAAAGAATGAAAAAATAGTGAACCAAAGTTAAACCAGATCTCTCTTTCTAGTGATCACCACTTGCAACACTTTGTTGTGTTGTTAACTTGAGATTCTAGGTGGTAATATTTGCATTTGCAGCATATGATAAACACTCTGCTAATGAAGTCATGCTTCCATGGCAATCAAGATGGAGCTGTTGAGATTAAAAGCTGTTCGTTCAATTTTTATTGACATCCAACTTAGCTGTTGGTAATAATACTCCTTTTACTGTAGGCAAGACTATCGACTTGAACCAAATGATACTCTTACATACCTTGTTGAGATTGCTAATACGGGTCAATATTACAATCCGCGTTGGCTTGGAGAGGATTTATATAGTATGTAAAGATAATTTATAGTAGTGATATAGCCAGTTGGCACGATTTTTAAGTATCTTCTAATATAAAGTTAGGTGTCGGAATCTAATAACATTTTTGAATTGATAGAAAACAAGTAACTCAAACAATAGGAAGAAGCATTTTTCTTGTTCTACATCCATGGAAGAATTCCTTCTTTTCTTTATCTTCCATAGGGAAGATCATTGTGCATAGACATAGAAAAAGGATCCATACCATAAGAGTGGTTGATTACTCCAACAACTAAAGAATCAGAATTCAAGAAAATTAACAGTGGAAATAAAGGAGAGTAATTGCTAATCATAAAGAATAATGTCCAAATTGAAAGTTAACGTAGCAATTTGAAAAAGGAAAAGAGGTTATGCAATGCTAAGGGATATCAATGTTCAATAATTCTCATAAAGCATTAAAGGCTGAATAAATTAGTGAAAATTCAAGGATGATTATTATATTTTTGAAATATTCTAATTTTTTTTAACAATCTCCACAAATATTAAAAATTAATAACAATTAGAATAAAAATAAAATAAAGTTTTGCTGGGTTTCTATATATAAGAATCATGCGTCGAATCAAACATCTCGTAGACATGAACCATATTAAGACAAATAAGATTGTACTTACAAAACAATTGGTGAACGTTAGAACTTCTATGAATCAAAATTTCTTTTGTAAGTTCAGGGCCCTATCTATCACATTACACTTGCACAATCTTTGTCGTTATCGCGATTTTATACTAAGATGCGTTGTGCATATCTTGGAATTCATGAATGCTCTAGAAATCTTCATAATTTCATAGAAGTAGCACCACTTCACACTCATATAGGTCCAACCATCAAATGTATTATATAGAGCAATACACTACCTAAAAAGGATATGTTAATGGATTAAGAACTTACAATTCAAACTCACTTTCCTTGCAGACTTGCACAATATGCACACCATAATAGATCACAAAAGGAATAATTTTTATAGTGCACAAGATCAAGCAATAACTTGTTATTACCCATATGAACCTATTTCATGGGATATCTAATCACATAAATTGGGTTATCATTATGTTTGATATACAACTTGATAAAAGTCCCCTTATTGTTAAAGCTTCATTTATAAATGTTGGTGTAATGTACCAGAAATACAATAAATTACACTTGAAAATACAATGACAAAATTGAATAAAAATTTATTCAGGCTGAGGTGTAGATATCCTGCTCTCTTTAAGGAGATTCAAACCCAATGAGGCATATTTATCACGATCCGAGAGCCTAGGGCCTAGTCGTAACACCGCGAATTTGGAACCCGAATAATGAAAATCTACAATAAAATAATTAAATAAAATGCGAAATTAAATACAAGAAAGTAAAGATAGATAGATTGACACAAGAATAGGAAATCAAAAGTAACCTAAAGGTATATTAAACCTGAAGACCTAAATTGATTAATCCGAATTAAGTACCGAATCT
This sequence comes from Solanum rostratum, assembly GCA_029948455.1. Taxonomy (NCBI): domain Eukaryota; kingdom Viridiplantae; phylum Streptophyta; class Magnoliopsida; order Solanales; family Solanaceae; genus Solanum; species Solanum rostratum. The sequence continues at coordinate 32,467,421 of CM057055.1, read as the reverse complement.
CTCATGATGACCTTGAGGGAAACTGGATTCACCTCACAACCAATATTTCTAAGCAAAGTTCAACAAAAGCTTGTTCCAAGATCCAAACACTCATACAAGAGTTTTAATATCAATATTCAAAGAAGTCTACCTAAAAATGAGCAACTATGAACTATTTATAGTCTCAAGTAATTTATTACAAAAATGATCCAAATGTGACTGAAATTACAATTAGGTGATCAAAGTAGCCATCACCGACTTCATCCGGCGTATCGCCGACCATCCCTTCCATCGTTGATTAGATCCCATCTTGAAGCCTTACTTTCTATCGACGCATCGCCGAATGGTCCTTTGTGTCACTGATTAGATCCCATCCTGAAGCCTCACTTTCTATCACATTAGGTGATTTCCATGAGCCCGTCGAATACAATCGACATCTTGCCGATTGTTGCACTTTATCGCCAATTTGACAGCTTCTTCCCTTGCTTTGCATTCACCTCCGCAAGCTATTCTCAAGGCATGGAACCCTCCCTTTGCATCGACAAGATCAAGTACCTCTAACTTCATGAATAATCCTTGCACCCTTTGAAGTTCCCGAGCATGACTTGTAATGACTCGATCAAGGGCCTAGTCGTCACATGACGAATGAGACACCCGTAGGTACCTCAACCAAGCCATCTTACATATCAAGCATTCATAGGCATGAAAACTCATAAAATATTGCAGAAATATAGGAATAGGGTCTAGGGACATCATTTGACAATGAAGCAACATTAAAAAGCATACATATTGTCCAAAAACATACCAACTAGATTATGGATGAATAAAACAAGTACGGTCGATTTTCATCAAGTAGAAAAGAATCCAAACATTAACGACATAGAAAGTAAAAGCCTCTAAAGGCCAACATATACATCAAGTACAAAAGATACATAGTAAAAAGAAAAATGGCAAAGTCTCGAACTAAGGGCTTACCATAAATAAACTAGTCTTGAACGTCTGAGAACTAGCCACGACCCGAGAGAGGAGCACTTGTCCCTACAAGGTTAAGTCATGCATGCAAAATACGCATTAGTACTTTTGGAATGTACTAAGTATGTGAGATGCAATGCAAACATGAAATTATAATGCTATCATTCACGAGTAAAGACTTACATGCATGGGAACTTAACACATGTGATGGAACAATGGTATGGATCATAAACATTATGGGAATGGACCATAACCAATATATAAGACCATGTGAGCTACTACATAAAATCCAACACAACCCCCTACGTTGGAACGGGGAGACCACTTGCTGGGTGGAACTCCGTCACTTCGCATGCATCATCATATAACATATTTGGCTTATGTTGATCCACTATCCTAGCCTACAAAGGCTCCTATGGTGGCACATAATTGATGGGGTGAAGGATTACCTCTAGGGTTCCCTTACCGAACTCCACCGTGATGCCTCATTCGGTGATAAGTCATCCCACAGAATCTTTTAAAATATAGGCTTAGTTAAATCATGACACTTTGAATCATAAGTTGCAATATCAAGAGTAGCTCGAACTTAAGGTACCACCTAGTGAGTATTGTCTATTCATCTTGGGGACCATCATAAACATCTTTTAGGATATTAAACATGCTTATATCTTTGACAAATCTTAAATTTAAAACCGTTTTTATGCCTTAATCATCATAATATATCATGGAAGACTTGACTTTAAATTTAGTGGGCTAATTCATAAGTTGAAATATTTATAAATCATAGGTTCATGCATAATCATAGAAAATATACTTATTCAAAACATGCAAAACAACTCACACTTCATCATTCAAACCCACATCATTGGGGTCATCACCGTCCACTTGAAACACTTGGAAATACTTAGTACAACATCATATGGTAACTTTGAAAACATGTAGCAACATTAAATATCATGAAATCATCATAAGCATGCATGGTTATATTGAGGAACTTAAAGAAAGGTAAAAACATAGTATAGTACTTTTTGGGTGAAAGGAGACCCACATATCAACTCACATACCTTGAGTAAGCCTATGAAAAAGGAACTTGTTGTTATGGAAGAAAATCTCTTGAAATCCTAGCCTTCTTAACTTGTTCTTGTTTCTATAGAGAATATTTGCCTTAGAGATTTTTAGGAATATGGGGTAATGGAATCCTTAGGGTTTAAGGTTTGATTTAGGGCCCTAAGAATCTAAAAAATGATATAGCTTAGGGTTCGTATTGGCAAAAAGGATAAAATTGCCCTTCACTAAAACTGCCAAACAGGAACCACAAGACCCTAATTATGGGCTGTGGATGGAACCACGAGCCGTGGTTCTCGTCATCTTGTTCTTTTTTTTCTAATCTTCAAAAACTCTTTACCAAACCCAAACTGTGAAACCCCTATCCACGGGCTGTCCTTCAATCCATGGGTCATGGATGGCTATGTGGAGTCTTTTCACACTTAGCTAAATTTCACCTTTCTAGACACCCTTCTACGAAGGCTTTCTATTATCATGCGTAGGAATATAGTCCATCATGTTAATCGTGGTCTTCTAGAAACTCCAAATTTCCTTCATGTCTTGAACTCATACCTACGACCCTTTCTATGAGCTGTGAAAAGTTCTACGAGCAGTTAATGGCTTCGTGAACCACTTAACACTTAAAATCATTTTCTAACTTCCTGAGGTTTCTATCCACGAGCCTAGTATATGACTTATGGCCTAAACCATGAGCCATGAACTGGGCTTCATGGACTGACCCCTGAGCATTTTCAGTCCAACTTTTCTGCACCTTCTAGGCTCTTAAATTGAGGGTTGTCACAATATCTCCCTCTTGGGAGCATTCGTCCTCAAATGTACTTAAAGGTAGGATCCAAGGAGTTAAACATCATCTAATAACCCAACATGGATGCAAAAATACAATTTAAACATCTTTCCATGAAATTTTCAAAATCCATTTTCAAAGCATGTCTCAAAACCAGTGCATAAACATAGAAATGAGCGTATGCATCATGCAAAAACTAAAATGCAAGGAATATGAGGTTTTGGGCATGAATGACTTAATACCTTAGCTTGAGTAGAGTGGAATAGATACGGGTAGTGTTTCAGTATGTCCACTTCTGCTTCTCAAGTGGCACCATCAACTTGATGATTCCTCCAAAGCACTTTAAAGGATGCAACTTTTTTGTTCCTTAGGTTTTTCACTTGCTGGTCTAGGATTTCAATGGTGCTTCTTCATAACTCAAGTTCTCTTCAATGTTCACCTTTTCCAAGGGAATTGTGGAGTTTTCATTATCTATGAACTTCCTCAACATTGATATATGAAAGACTGAATGAATCAAATTCATTTCTGTAGGTAGGTCCAACCCATACGCCACTTTACTAACTCTTCTTACCACCTTATATGGACCTACATATCTAGGGCGTTAATTTTTCCCTTTTGCCAAATGGATCACATCATAGGAGACCTTATATGGACCTACATATATAGGGCGTAATTTTTCCCTTTTGCCAAAATAGATTACACCTTTTATAGGAGACACCTTCAAATAGACCTAATCACCAATTTGGAACTCAAGATCCCTCCTCCTCACATCGGAGTAGGACTTTTGCTCACTTTGAGACATTTTAAAATTTTCTCTTGTAAGCCTAATTTTCTCCATAGAATTCATGACTAAATCCATCCCTATCAATGCCATCTCACTAACTTCAAACCACCCAATGGGGGATCTACACCGTTTACTATAAAATGCCTCAAATAGTGCCATGTCAATACTCACATGGAAACTATTGGTGTAGGCAAATTCAATAAGAGGAAAATGCTCATTCCAACTCCCCTTGAACTCCAACACACAAGCTCTCAACATAACCTCCAATATTCAAATAGTTCTCTCGGCTTGCCCGTTGGTTTGGAGATGGAATGCAACACTCAATTTTACCTTAGTACCAAGTCCCCTCTGAAAAGATTTCCAAAAATAAGGGGTAAATTGGACACCATGATCTAATGGATGATTGAATCCTATGCAATCTCACCAATTCTCAGATATACAAGTTTGCGTAGTCTTTGGCACTAACTATCATTTTAACCAGTAAAAAGTGAGCTAACTTTGTCATTCTATCCACTATAACCCATATGAAATCAAAGTGATTCTTGGTCTTAGGCAACCCCATTACAAAATCCATATTGACTTTTTCCCACTTCCATGTAGGAATATCAATGTCTTGGGCTAGGCCACCCGAATTTTGATGCTTAACTTTGACTTGCTGGAAAATTTTGAAACAGGAATTAAAGTAGTAGATCTTTTAGCCTCTTATCGCCGTGGAGGAAAAATCGGACTATTCGGGGGAGCTGGAGTGGGTAAAATAGTACTCATTATGGAATTGATTAAGACAGATACCGATCAAACTAAAGGTATTAAGTATAACAGACTTTTTGTTCTTGGAGATAATTGCATTTTGATTGAGTTATTTATATAAGGAAAAGGAAAGTAAGTAAGGTAAACAAAATTTGCACATTTGGACACAAATTTGGCAATGTCCCTCTTTCATTCTATTCCACAAATAGATCTCCCTCAAATCTCTTTACGTCTTTGTAGAAATGGGATGAATATAATAAGAAGAGTTATGAGCCTTTTGCAATATCAACCTCCTCAACTCACTATCATTTCACAAACACAACCTCCCTTGATATCGAAGTGCACCATCTCCCCCTTGTGAGAAGACTTCTATATTTCCTTCTTTCACTAAGGTTTCCAATTCAACCAAGGCGAGATAAAGATCTTGCTTAGACTTAACATCCTTAATCAAAGAAGATTCAGACCTATGTTATACCATCACACCACCACTTTTAGATTCATTCAACTTCGCTCCCAACCTAGCCAACCTATGGACTTCTCTATCCAACTCACTTTTTCCATCATCTTCTATGTGAGAGACACTACCTATTGAGACTCTACTAAGGGTATTGGCTACCATATTGGCTTTGCTCGGGTGGTACTTCACACTCATATCATAATCCTTAAGAAGTTCTAACCACCTTTGTTGCCACAAGTTGAGATCCTTTTGGGTGGACACATATTGAAGGCTCTTATGATCGGTGAATACATCTACATGAACCCCATACAAGTAATGACGCCAAATTTTCAATCCAAACACTATGGCTGGAAGCTCAACACACAAGTTCTTCTCATGCACCTTCAATTGCCTTGAGGCATAGGAAATCACCTTACCATGTTACATCAACACACACCACAACCCAATCCTTGAAGCATCAAAACAATCAACAAACCCTTCATATCCCTCCGACAAGATCAAGATTGGAGCCGAAGCTAGTCTATCTTTTAAGATCTGGAAAATCTTCTTACACTCATCTATCCATACAAACTTTGCCTTCTTTTGAGTCAACTTGGTTAGTGGAGACGAAACGGAGGTGAAACCTTCCACAAATCTTTTATAGTAACCGACTAGGCCTAAGAAACTCCTAATGTGTGTTGAAGTCATTGACCTTGGACAATTTCTCACCGCTTCCACCTTAAGATCAACCTTGATACCATCACTTGATACCACATGACTGAGAAAGGTGACCTCACTTAGCCAAAACTTACACTTGTCAAATTTTGCAAAAACTCTTTGTTCCCTCAAGGTTTGCAATACCATCCGCAAGTCTTCCATATGTTCTTCATCACTCTGGGAGTAGATTAGGATATCATCAATCAACACTACTACGAACATGTCAAGGTAGGGCTTGAATACCTTATTCATAAGGTCCATGAATATAGTTAGTACATTTGTGAGACCGAAAGACATCACCACAAATTCAAAGTGACCATACCTAGTCTAGAAAGATGTCTTAGAAATATCACTCTCTCTCACCCTTAGTTAGTAATTCAAAGTGACCATACCTAGTCTAGAAAGACGTCTTAGAAATATCACTCTCTCTCACCCTTAGTTAGTGGTATTCGTATCTCAAACCAATTTGGAGAAATGTGTAGCCCTTTGTACTTGGTCAAACAAGTCATCTATTATTGAGAGTGGATATTTATTCTTTATAGTGACCTTGTTGAGTTGTCGATAGTCTATGCACATGCAGAGTGACCCGTCCTTCTTCCTTACAAACAAGATCGGAGCATCCCATAGAGATTTACTAGGTCTAATGAAGCCCTTCTCCAACAAATTCCTTTTTGGGAGGGGCACCTAGAAACTCATATGGAAAGACATCAAGAAACTCCTTAACAATGGTGACTGACTGAAGGAATAAACTTTGGAAGTGACATCTTTGATCCTTACTAGATGGTATATGCACCCCATTGAAATCATTTTCTATGCTTTTAAGAAGGAAACAAACCGACCTCTACATGAAGAGTTTCTACCCTCCTACTCTAGAATAGACTCATTTGGGAGTTGGAACTTGAATCTACGAGTTCTACAATCGATGAAGGCATAGGAAACATGCAACTAATCTATCCCAAGTAACATCAAAATCAACCATGGAGAGTTATACTTAGTCACAAGGGGCAACCATATGCAAGATGGAAATGGGTAAATTTCTATAGACTCTTTGTGCAACAATGGACTCTCCGATGGGGGTACACACTTCATAAGACTCAAGAAGGACTTTGGGACATACATGGAATCTATTTTCAAGAAAAGAAGTTACAAATGACTTATAGCCCCTGGATCTAATAATGCATATTCATCAAAATTATAAAATTTTAACACACTGGTGATAACATCCGGGGCCTCTTCAACCTCTTATTAGCCATGAAGAACATAGAAATAATTGATCCTTTGGGCACCTTGAACTTGCCCACTTTGCTCTTGGGGCCTTGCACCTCTACTCCTATATCCTTTGCATAATGTACGGGCTTCACACACTTGAAACATGCATTCAAGTCGGTCAAGCACTCTCCCTTGTGAAGCCTTCCACACTTAGCGCAATTTGGGGTTTGAGGCTTTGGAGCTACCCCCTTGTCCTTAGTGGATCGAGGAGAAGGAGTATTAGTAGATCCTTGTCCACCTTGATTTTGGCCACTTTGGAACTTGTGACCTCCACTCTTTTGGTGAGTTTATCCCTGACCATCAACCAGAGCCCTCTTGGACTCCCCTGCTCTCTCTCTTAGCTTCTCCTCCTTAATTTGCTTGGCATAGGTCATCAATCGGGAGATGTCCATATCCTTCACTAGCATAGACGTCTTACACTCCTTTGACACGAAGTCTGATACACACAAGATGAATTTGCTCATATGGGCTCTTGGATCCACTACCATGAAAGGCACATATTTGGAGAGCTTGGTGAATTTGAGAGCATACTCCCTCACACTCTTGTGCCCTTGCTTGGTTGATGAATTATTGCACCTTGGACTTTCTCAACTCTATCGGAAAGAACTGGTCCAAGAAAGCACCCTTGAACTCTTCCCACTCAGTAGGACCAGCTCCTTGGCCCCTCTTTTTCGCCCATTGCTCATACCATATCTTAGCCACTCCTTTTAGTTTGTACGACACCAACTCGTCTTTTTCCTCCGAAGGAACTCCCATCACAGTGACAATTTGGTAAGCCTCATCAATAAAGTCCCGTCTTAGAACCAGGAACTCTAAGGGATTCATCCTCATGTAGCCGGAGCGGGAACTTGGAAAGAATAGAAATCTCCCTATTGGCGTGGTTATCCAAAGCTCGAGCTATCATAGTGAAGGTAGCTCTAAACTCCGCATTATATACCCCATCGTCTTGCTGTAATGGTGGGGCTTATTGCTCAGGAGTGTTCCTTTGTCATAGATCTCTTCTTGGCGGCATGATCTCGAAATAGCAAAGAGATCATTGTTAGTTATAAGAGAACCTTAGATAACTCTAAAAGCACGACATTAATAAGAAAGAAGGAAAGACTTTCCTAAACATCTCATAGCCTTTCATCTAAGATTGTGGCGTGCTTCACAACCTTGAACGAGACTCTACTCGACATGGTATATTTGTCCATCCAATGAATATTTTAAAACCTTGTGCTCTGATACCATGTTGTAATGATCCAACTAAGGCCTAGTCGTCAAACAGTGAATGAGATCCTCGTTGGGTACCTTATCCAAGCCATCTTACATATGAAACATTCATAGGCATGAAAACTCATAAAATTCGGCAAAGATATTAGGATAGGGTCTAGGGGTACATCATTTAACAATGAAGCAATTGTCCAAAAACACACCGAATGGATTATGGATGAACAGAACCGGTACAATCGATTTCTATAAAATGGAAAAGAATTCAAACATTAACAACATAGAAAGTAAAAGCCTCTAAAGGCCAACATATACATCAAGTCCAAAATATACATCGCAATAAAGGAAAATGGTAGAGTCCTAAACTAAGGGCTCAACATAAATAAACTAGTCTTGAATGTCAAAGAACTAGCCACGAGCCGAGGGAGGATCACCTGTCTGTACATGGTTAAGTCATGCATGCAAAATATGCATAAGTACTTTTGGAATGTACTAAGTCTGTGAGATGTAATGCAAACATGAAATCGTAATGTCATCATTCATAAGTAAAGACTTACATGCATGGGACAGTAAAGGTATTATTAACATGAGCTTAAACATGCACAAGGAGGAACACTTAATCAGAGCAAGAGCAATATATGAGCTCAACATATGTGATAGAACAAAGGGATGGATCATATACATTGTGGAAATGGACCATAACCAACAGATAAGACCATGCGAGCTACTATATGGAACCCAACATAACCCCCTATGTTGGCACGAAGAGACCACTTGCTGGTTGGAACTCCACCACTTCACATACATTATCATATAAAATAATTGGCCTATATGGATCCACTAGCCTAGCTTACAAGGGCTTATATGGTAGCACATATTTGATGGCACAAAGGGTTGCTTCTACGGTTCCCTTACCAAGCCCCACCACAATGCCTCATTCGGTGCTAATTCATCCCACAAAATCTTTTCAAGGCATAGGCTTAGTCTAATCATGACACTAAGAATCATAAGTAGCAATCACAAGACTAGCTCAAACTTAAGGTACCACCAAGTGAGTAATGTCCTTTCATCTTGGGGACCATCATAAACATCTTTTAGGGTAGTGTCAACATGCTTATATCTTTGATAAATCTTAACTTTTAAAACCATTCTTTTATGCCATAATCATCATCATATATCATGCAAGACATGACTTGAAACTTAATGGGCTTATTTATAAGTTGAAACATTCATAAATCATGAGGTTTATGCATAATCATAGAAAATATGCTTATTCAACATATGCAAAATAGACCACACTTCATCATTCAATCCCATATCATTGGGGTCATCACCATCAACTTATAACACTTGGAAATAGTAAAACATCATATGGTAACATTGGAAATATATAACAACATTAAACATCATGAAATTATCATAAGTGTGCATGGTAATATTTGAGGAACATAAAGAAAATGTAAAAAAAAAAATATAGTGTACGACTTTGTGAGTGAAAGGAGACCCACAAATCAACTCATTGGGTAAGCCTACGAAGAAGGAACTTGCTGTTATGAAAGAAACCCTCTTAAAACCCTAGCCTCCTTAGTTTGCTCTTGTCTTCTAAAGAGAATATTTGTGATGTGCTATCAAAATATAACACTTTTGATGCTTAAAACCTAGAATTTTTTGTGTTTTAAAAGGATGTTAATGGGTTTGATGTGTTTTTATATTTATTTTTCAAGGTTACAGGATTTGGCACGATTTTCGGGCTAAGTGTGCATTTGCTTAAGTATTGGTTGTCCTACGACACTCTTTATGAGCAGTGAATGTTTTCATGAGCCATAGAGTGGGGTTCGTAGCAAGATCCAGTGAAGGGGTGATTTTCTAAAGTTGAATCTATGAACTATCAGACCAACCATAGAATGAAGTACGAGTCATAGATGAGATCCATTACCCTAAGGATTAAAAGTTGGGATTTTTTGAAAAGTAATCAGATGAAACCCTATATGGGCCATAAGTCTAAATATGACTTGTAGACATGTCTTGTAGAAGCTAAACCAAAAAATGAAGAATGAAGTCTACGAAGCCCCGATACGGGCTGTAAAACTTAGTACGACCTGTAGACTTACTCGTATTGCCCGCCAAATTCAATTTTTCTCTTTTACTTTGGATTTGTATTTTAGGTACTATAAATAGGTTTTTAGGTTATTTTCAAGAGATAATGTGTGAGAGGAGAGAAGAATGACTAGAAACATTGAGGGAAACACTTGGAACACTACTTTGTTATTTTAATTCATACTTTGTGATTTCCATTGAAGAGCTTGGAGTTCTTGTTCTCAATTTTATCCTTATAAGTGCTCAGTTATGTTATTCTATACCATGATTCTTGCATCTACAATGAATATCATAGCTAAATCTACAACTAGGGTTGTGGGAACCATGAAGAACTAACAAGATAAAATCAGATAATTCGTAATTCTTTGAAAGTGTACATGCATATATTAATTAACTCTCTTTGTTTTAATTTCTTTTTAATAGTGGCCAATATTAGAACTCGCCTAGTTTTTACTAACTGGATCAAGGTAGTAATGAATGGGAAAAAAGATTAATTAACAGGATTCGCTTGATGTTTTCTTGTCTAATAAACCAAACTAGATCAATGGGAGGTTGTACTCAAACAATAGGTAAGGGTTAGTAATGTCACACTGTGGGGATAGATCAAATCACAAAGTCAAATTTACCTCTCGCCTGGATCAAAGGGTTTGGTAAACTTAATTTACCATTCGGCATGTAACATACTAGAAAAGAATGCGATTATCTGGTAATACCAAATTAGGAAATCATGGGGAACACAATACACTAGTTACTCTTTTTACTGGTTTCACAGCACTACTTTAGTTTAGGATTACTTTTTGCAATTTACAAAACCTCCTCTTTTTGGGAGATAAGTAGGTCAATTTGCTTGAATTGCTTGAAAATTACTCTGAGTCTACCATATTCCCTGTGGGATCGACCTAACCTTGTGTAGGTTATATATCTTGACAATGACCACTTTAACCTTCAAAAGAAGGTGTATCTTAGGTGACATCAAGATTTTGGAACCATTGTCGGGCAATATGGCCAGACTTGTTTAATTTGAGTAATTTGGAAATTAATCCTTCTTTTCCCCATTTTACACTTTTTGTTGTTTCTATTTCAGCGTGCATATGTAGTGTATGAACAACACTTGAAGTCGAGGCTTTCCATTGACTCTGAGGTCCAAAGGACGCTGAGAAAAATAGCCTAGGACAACATGAAAATGCTGCAAATAATATAGTGAATGCAACACTAAACCAAAACTAGAATTAGAAAAATAATAACCTACCGCCGTTTGAGAATATTGACCCACCACCACAGGATCTCCATGCCGCGGCTCACACATGAAATTAACACCGGCTTGATCCTATGGCGATGAATGTCATTGGAGTTATTGTATTACTGCCATTACCAGATGACACAAAATTCATTGTTTTGAGTGGGTTTACTTCAAATACTATAGAATTGCGGGTTTTTCGCGGGCCTACCATAAGATGATCTACATAACCATCTAGACAATGTTGTCTTCATTTGTAAGAGTATGATGGGGAGCCAGAATCTATTTATAGGTGACATTGGGATCCATGTCTTCCCATTGTCTCTAACACGCCATGCAATGCTATAGTTATCTGAGCTCCCACAGAGTTCGATCACCAGCTAGGCTGAAATGCAGAAGGACTATTTGGAGAGGCTCTTCCCGAGGTCGAAGATGCTGAAGTTGAAAGACCAAAGCAACAACTTTGAGCAACTTCCTGATGATTCGATCAGTACCACATGGGAGAGGTTCACAAAGTGTTTGAGGAGTGTCCCTGACCAAAAAATCGTAGATGATGCCTTAGTGGAGATCTTTTATCAAGCCTTGGGTGATGAGAATAGCCAAGCTGTTGCTGACACCATCTAGAAGGCTCGTTTCTAGATTATCCATTTTTGATGATTGCTAAGAGGTTAGAAAAGCTAGTCAAGAAAAATTGTGTATAGGGGAGGAGAGATAAGTCGACAACAAAGAGCTCATTCACAGTCAGTACTAATTCGACGCAAGCAAAAATAAACGAGGATATGATTCAAGAGCTTACTTGGATTATTACCAATGTGGAGTTGTTGGTGAAGTAGAACCAAGAACGTGTGAATGCAGTAGCTCATCAGCCTTCATGAGTACCCATGTATGAGGAGCCTTACTATGAGAAGGACACTTGCTTCATCACTGATCAAATGGCGGGTTTTTGGACCAACAATCAAGGGTCTAATCAGGACTATTGGCGCCAAGGTGAAGGACACCAAGGTCGGAACTATAACAGGGATGACGCCTTCAGAGACAACAATATAGGAGGTTAGTATGATAGAAATAGGGGTCACGACAGAGATGCTTATTAGGGACGCAAAGATGGTTATAGGAATGGTCTGTATGTGCCACCACATAATCAAGATTCGGGTGCTAATAGATCTAGATTTGAGGATATGTTCGATTGCCTGTTGAAGAAGGCTGACACGCAGGATGAGACCTTGAGAGGGATGAAGTCTTACATCTCCAGTATTAATCAAAAAATCAAGTCTCATTCTACTGCTATCAAGTTGCTGGAGCAACAGTTCGGTCAAATGTCAACTCAATTGAACTAGTGATAAAAAGGTACATTGCCAGCAACACAATTCAAAATCCAAAGAATAAGGTGTAGCTTATGGTAGTGACTATTCATGGTGGAAAACAAACTATTGACCCTCCGATGCTGGTTGTTGATGATGATGTTTATTAGGAGATTTTCACTAAAAGTAGCTAAATAAGCTTCTTTATGGTATGAAGTTGAAGCTTATGAATTGCACGTAGTAAGAGTGATAAGGTGCTACGCGAGTTCCGTGGTGAAGTGAGACCTGACTATTTCTATAAGTAAAAGAATGTATGAAGTCGCCCGAGAAAAAGGAAAAAATTGACTTTTTGAGAACACCTGGGGGCAAGAGAACATTCTTAGAATACAGATAGGCAGAAGACATTACGCTAGCCATAAACGCTTTCCTTCAATGACCGATGAACAGACGAACCAAGCGAGCTCCATTTAGGCCCGGCTAGGAACACGTGGATCCAGGGGTGAGCAAAGATGTAGAGTTCGGAGATGATCATGCTCAGGATGAGGTGAATGATGCTGCAGTGACAACACAAAAGTTGAAACCCATTCCTAGACCTCCACCTCTTTTCCCTCATAGAACTAAAAAGAAGGAAGAGGAAGGTAAATTCCAACACTTCATCTCCATGCTGAAGCAACTCACTATCAACATTCCTCTTATTGAAGCTTTGGAGAAGATGCCTAGGTATGCAAAGTTCATGAAGGACTTGGTCATGAAGAAGCAGACAGTGAGCCAAGAGCCTTCCTAAGAGCTTTAACATTATAGAGCAATTGCTACAAGGTCCTTGGTGTAGAAACGAGAAGATCCCAGAGCATTTACCATACCCTGCACCATTAGAGATGTTGAGTTCACAAGGGCATTATATGATCTTGGTGCCAGCATAAATTTGATATCCCTTGCGTTCTTTAAGAAGCTAGGACTAGGAGCCCCTACCCCAACGAGCATGTGATTGTTGATGGCTGATCAAACGGTGAAGAAGCCTTTGGGGATACTATAAGATGACCTTGTCAAAGTAGAGAAATTCATATTCCTGACATACTTTGTGATCCTTGATTTTGAAGTTGACTTCGAAGTCCCAATCATCTTGGGAAGGCCTTTCTTAGCCACTGGGCGAAGTGGATATGGAATTCGGCCAACTCAAGTTTTGATTGAATAGTGAAGAAGTCATCTTTAACATCTGTTAGTCGATGTAGAGGGCAGATGACTTGGAGATAGTGGAAGCACGGACTCTTGGTGAAGTTTGAGTACCCAAGTTGTCTAAGTCATGGTGCGACAATAAATCAGGTGCTGCTTGGGAGGCAACCCAAGTTAGAAACTGGCGCTTGGGCGCCCAGGTATGTTTTTGACCCCTGTGCTTTATTATTGTATTTTGAGCATTGATGATAGTGCAAAGTTTTTTGATAGGGTGTTGGTAGTTATAGGCCTCAGTGATGTTTGAGTAACTATGGCTTATAACTATCCCAAATTTTAAATCCGAGGGATTTTCTTGTGTGTTCTTTTTCCCCAAGGATATTTACTTTCTGTTGAACCAGCATGTTTAGAATGTGTAGGTAGTATTATTATCATGTAGTACTAAAGTCTATGGAATATGTTAGTTTTGTGTGAAAATTGACACCCACCAGAAATTAATTTTATTAGTCTTGATAGCACCATGCATATTTGATTTTGACAGTGCTTGTTCCGATAAGTGAGGTCTAATTGTAGTGAAAAGCATAATATAAAAGTCTATGATAATAGTGTAATCAGTGCCATGTGTGTGTTAGTTTTCTTTGCTGAATTCTTATACTGTATTTCAATTCAAAACATGCCCTGTTACTCTGACTAAGACTGTAGGTTAGTTGGTTAGGAAAGGATCTTAGGCCATTGTTAATATTAGTCCACTTAGTCTAAATGACCAACCAAATGGGTAATGCATCCCTTGATCCCAATGTTTGAGCCTTGTATGTACCCTTTTCTTTGTAAAAACCTAAGTACCTAACCTTGTCGAATGTAAACACCTGAAATTGGCCCTTGTCCATCTTGAATATTGTGCACCTTAACTAAAGCAAAGAGCTTAAGTTGAGGGTGACTACCAAAAGTGTCCCTAGTTTATAGGTTGGATATTGTACACCTCGACTCAGGCTTAAAGACTAAGTTGAGGGTGGCTGGGGTGTAAGGATAATCACATAAAATGGGATAGAGGCTAGTGATATAACGAAAAAGGGATTAAAATGTGCTATGGGTGAAAGAAAAAAGCATAGATGCCTAAACATTGAGCTAAAAAGAAAAATAATGTGAAAATAAAAGGCAAAGAGCTAAAAATGAGAGTAAGGCACCCAAACAAAGCTTGAAATTGGAGAAAGGGAGAAAGAGTTGAAAAATGACAGTGTTGGTAGGGAAAAGTGTATAATAACACAGTGTCAAGGAGGGCCATTAGTCACGTTGTTCCCAAAATATCATACCAAAGCCCTCTGAGCCTACGCTACTATATAAGAAAGTTCTATAGTGATCCTAGTCCAAGTAGTCAAAGGTCATAGTCACGAGTATAGGGGCAAGCATATGATATTAAGCACAATATTTGAATATCTATTATGAGGGTGAGTGATTTTGTTTAGTCCCAAGCATTAAATCTGAAAACATTATCATGAGTGGGATATGGGACTTTTTTTTGTGTGGGCACTTGCATTGCACTGTTGATCTTGGACTAATTTGGTGATTGTTTTTTATCTGTGATTACCTTGCTTGTCATAGTTGCACTGTCATATGTATTGTTCTGTATTACTTTGCTTGATATCTATTTGAGATGCATTTATGAGTGGTATGGGTGTCTGTGCTCGAGTTGAAGATGATGTGTGCCATTTGATTGAGGTCTATCTGTTAGTATACTGCTTATGTAGATTGAGTTCGTCGCTTGAGGACAAGAAACAATTTTAAGTTGAGGGTGTTGATGTGCTATCAAAATACAACACTTTTGATGCTTACGACTTGGAATTTTATATGTTCTCAAAGTGATGTTGGTGTGTTTGATGTGTTTTTATATTTGTTTTTCAGAAATACAGGATTTGACATGATTTTTAGGCTCAAAGTTTGTAGTGGCTGATGTTTTTGCTATTCCACAACTCTTTATAGGCTATGGAAGTTTCCACAAGCCGTAGAGTGGGGTTTGTGGCAAGATCCATTGAAGGGGTGATTTTTTGAAGTTGAATCTATGAACTATCGAACGAGCTGTAGAATGGAGTACGAGTCGCAGATGAGGTCCCATACCTTGATGATCAGAAGTTGGGATTTTTTGAAAAGTCATCAAACAAAACCCTACACGGGGTCACAAGTCTGAATATGGCCCGTAGACAGGTCTCATAGAAACTAAACCCAGAATTGAAGAATGAAGTCCACGAAGCCCCGATATGGGCCATAAAACTTACTATGACCCCTAGACTTGCTCATATTGCCTGCTAAATTCGATTTTTCTATTTTGTTTTGGATTTATATTTTAAATTCTATAAATAGGTTTTTAGGTTATTTTTAGGAGATAACATGTGAAAGGAGAGAAGAACGACTAGAAATGTTGAGGGAAACACTTGGAACACTACTGTTTATTTAAATTCATACTTTGTGATTTCCATTGAAGAGCTTGGATTTCTTGTTCTCAATTTTATCCTTGTTAGTGCTCAATTATGTTATTCGATATCCTGATTCTTGCATCTACGATGAATATGCATAGCTAAATCTACCAATAGGGTTGTGGGAACCATGAAGAACTAACAAGATAAAATCGGATGATTCGTAATTCTTTGAAATTGTACATGCATGTATTAATTAACTCTCTTTGTTTAATTGGTTTTTAACCGTGTCCAATTTTAGAACTCACTTAGTTGTTACTAATTAGATCAAGGTAGTAATGAATGTGAAACAAGATTAATTAATAGGATTCAATTGATGTTTTCTCATGTAATCAACCAAACTGGATCAAGAGGAGTTTGTTCTGGAACAATAGGTAAGGGTTAGTAATCTCACACTGCAGGGATGGATTAAATCACATAGTGAAATTTACCTCTCGCCTGGATAAAAGGGTTTGGTAAACTTAACTTACTATTCTGCATGCGACACACTAGAAAAGAATGCGATTATTTGGTAATACCAAGTTAGGGAATCATGGGAAACACAGTTCCTTAGTTACTCTTCTTACTATTTTCATACACTTGCTTGAGTTTAGGATTACTTTCTGCAATTTACAAACCCTCTTTTCGAGAGATACGTAAGTTAATTTACTCGTATTGCTTGAAAATTACTCTGACTCTACCATATTTCCTATGGGATCAACCCTAACCTCCATTAGGTTATATATCTTGACAACGATTGCTTTAACCTTCAAAAAAGAGGTATAGCTTGGGCGACATCAATTTGCCTTAGAGATTTGTAGGACTATGGGAGAATTAAAGGAGTGGGGATATCTTTAGGGTTTATGGTATGATTTAGTGCCCTGGGAGTCCCAAAAATGACATAGCTTAGGCTTAGGATTGGCAGAAAGGAAAAATTGTCCTTAATTAAGATTACTGGACAAGAATTACGAGACCCCAATTATGGGCTGTGGATAGAACCACGAGCCATGCTTCTCATCATCCGATTCTACTTTTCCAATCTTCAAAAATTATTTACCATACCCAAACCATGAAACCCCTACCACGGGTTGTCCTTCAATCCACAGGTCATGGACAACTTCATGGAGTCCTTCCACACTTAGCTAAAATTCACTTTTCTGGACACCCATCTATGAAGGCTTTCTATGGTTTGTGCATAGGAACACAGTCTTTCCTGTTGATTGTATTCTTCCTTCCAGAAACTCCAAATTTCCTTTATGTCTAGAACTTACACCTATGACCCTTTTTACAAGCCGTGAAAAGTTCTATGGGCCGTTAATGGCTTTGTGAACCACTTAACTCTTAAAATCTTTTTCTAACTTCTTAAGGTTCCCATCCACGATCCTTGAACTGGGCTTCGTAGACTGACCCTTGAGCATTTTCAGTCCAACTCTTCTGCATTTTCTAGGCTCCTAGCTTGAGGCTTATTCATGGCTCCTAGTGAATAGTCTTGGTGTGATATGAAGTGCATCATTATCTCTTTTTAAAAAGAATTTGTCCTTAAAGTTAATGCATCATCATCATCAAGGATTAGAAATGGGGATAAGTCACACGCATTGAACATGTTGTGAACTTGACAGTCTGAAGGAAGATCTATCTTGTAAGCAATGTCATTGAGCCTCTCAAGCATTTGAAATGGAGTCATCTCCTCTTGGAATCAACTTTTTTTCCTTTGGTTTGGGAACCTATACTTGCGAAAGTGCACCCATACCCATTCACCCAGTTCAAGCACAATTCTCTTGCGACCCTTGTTCGCCTTTCTTGCCATTTTTTGATTTTTCTTTTCAAGGTGAAGCCAAACTTTCTCATGGAGTTTCTTCATATCTTCTGTCTTTTTGTTTCCATCTAATCTTAAAGCAACATCTTGAGAAAGAGGAGTTAGATCCAAGGGGGTGGAGGGTGTGGGTTAAAACCATACACAACTTCAAATGAAGTCATGCCAATAGTCATATGAATAACACGATTGTAAGCAAATTCAACTAATGGAAAATGTTCCTTCCATGAGGCTAACTTTCCATGTACAATGGCATGAAGCATAGAACCCAAAGTCATATTCACAATTTCAATTTGGCCAATTGGTTTGTGGGTGACAAAAAGTTGAGAACAATAATTTGGTACCAAGTCTACCCTACAATTCCTTCCAAAAGTGGCTAAGGAACTTTGGATCCATATCACTAACAATGTTTCGAGGAATTCCATGTAATTTTACAATATTTTCAACAAACAAAGATGCAACATGAGGTTTATCATCACACTTATGACATGGAATAAAATGAGCTATCTTTGAAATTCCATCAAGAACTACAAAGATGCTATATCAACCTCTCTTAGTTCTTGGCAAACCCAAAACAAAATCCATAGAAATATCAAGCCAAGGTCTTTGAGAGGTTGGAAGTGGAGTGTACATATCATAACCCGAATGTAGGGCCTAGAGGTGACACGATGAATGTGACACCCGAAGGCATCCCATCCAAGCCCCATGTTCATATCATAAGAATTCATAAGGTAACATAAGTATATCATAAGAGAATAAGCAAGCAGAATGTATCGTACTAGTAATATCATAGTTTTCTGTAAAGGAAATTACATCAAACTTTAATGTCCAAAACATGCCTCTACATCATAAGATCTTAGTGGGGTCTAGAACATAGATTACTAGCTCACCCTTAATATATACGTCAAAAGTAGTATACTTTCAATTGAAAATTATCATTTAAGGGATTGTTCTTGAAGCATGGGAACTCACTAACAATCTTCAAATTCAACTCCAAGCTAGCTATGAAAATGAAATAGTCACCTCGTTGTCCATCCTTACATGGTTAGATCATGTAGGCAAAAGAGTATGCATTAGTATGTGGAATGTAGTGAGTATGTCAGTATTCCATAAATCAAAGGACATTACAATATAATATCAATATGCATAATCATAGTTAATAGAATACTGACACAATGTGCATGAGCAATGAAAGTTTAAAATCCATAAAAGAAGCATCATCAAAATCCTTTCATAATCCTAACATACATATGTAGGAATAAGACCATAATCGACATATAAGACCATACAGACTATTACATGAAATCCTGATATTCCCTCTACATCGATTAAAAGAATAGTATACTTTTCCAATGTAGACTAAACCTCACCTTATGGGATTTTCAAAGAGTGCTTTAAAAAAATGAATCTTATGGGAACCTTCCTATTTTGGTGTATGATTTTCATATGTGGATCCACTAACATAATACTATATAGGCACGTAATAATCATCACCTATAGTGGCACGCAGTTATGAGAAAGTTAGTTTTTATATTAAGGACCGCTTAGGTCGAGTCTCTACCTCCAATCTCATTCGGTGCTAAGTCATATCCCACGAAATACATAAATCATGCATATACATAACTTTCAACACAATTCATGCTTCATTAAAAATCATACTTTCATAACTTGTGATATAATCATCATAATCCTTCATAAAAACATCTTATGTCATATGAATAGTCCATCTACTTAGCTTTTCACAAAATGTGGGTAGACATTCCTACTGTAAAATCATCATCATAAAACATTAGGGTCTTAATCACCCTTATCATCATAGCATCATTCTCATCATAACATTATCTTCATTATCATTAAAACATGCCTTTACATACTTGAGAACATAGTCATAAAACATAGATTCATGTAGGAGACTAGGCCTATGTGTAGGTTCATGAACAATTGAGTCAAAATCATGTAATTGGATAAATTTCATAGAAAAAATGCAATTAAAAATCAATTTGGATCATTAGTAAAGGAACCCACATAAATTCGACAAGGCTTTATCATGCATACTTGAAATCACATACTTTTACTTGAAAATCATTGAAGTAATATAATTCTTCATAATTCATGTATAATATAATTTAGTATAATCATAAGGTAGGAATCATAATCCTCATGATATAATTAAGTATAATCATCATAATATTCTTCATAATATAATTATGAACATCATAAGTAATATTCTTCATAATATAATGAAGTATAATCATCATGTAGAAATCATAATCCTTGCATTAGGAATCATTACATATAAGCCCATAAGAAAATCATCATGAAACTTTAATGAAAGAAAGTTTTGGATTGGTCTTCATGGATGAAAGTAATTCATGAATGGAGCCCTACATACCTAAAGTGAGATCCTTAAGAATTAGAGTAGAAATACCTTGAAAGACTTAACAAAGCTTGGAACCCTAGCTTTAACGCAGTCCTTGTTCTAGAGAGAGAAATATTTGAAAACCCTTTGAGAAAATTGTGTGAATGAATGAATTTGAATGAGTTAGGAATAGGATTTATAGGGTTTGAGTTGGTTAAGTTAGTTAGAAGGTCCCAAACAATGTAGTTTCTGAGTTTAAATGAATAGGAAATATAAAAAGGCCCTTCGTTAAAATCTACCAAAGTCATCCACGAGAAGCCATCCCTTGGTCGTGGTTCAAGCAACGACTCATGCCTTGGATCATAGAAACTATGCCACAAAAGTTGATCTTTTGGAGTTGTCACTTCTCAAACCACGAACATGTAAGATAACTCGTCGTTCCTTTCATGGGCTGTAAGTCCTTTCGTAGAGACTCCCCATACTTAGAAAGATTTCCATCCATCAGAGGTCTCCTTGATGATGCCATCAATAGTCCATGGTCTCATTAATGACTTGTCGTGTTAATCGTGGGTCAACTTAAGAAATTCCATGGTTTCTAACTTTGCTGGACTCAATCCATAAAACTTTCCTATGACCCATAGATCCATCCACGAGCCATATTCTAGCTCGTATGACCAAGTCAACTCCAAAATTTCCTCAACTTTCATTTTCCAAGCCCATCGGCATGAAGGGTGTTACAATATCTTCCCCTTGGGATCATTCGTCTTCGAATGAGATTGAAGTATGCTTGAATATAATAGAAACATAGTCATCATCGTATCTATGCGAAAATGCAACTTATTCTTTCATAAAATCATCAAACATATGCATCAAACATCATTCAAAAATAGTTTCATGATCATGCATGCATGCAATATAACAAGAAACATATATTCATGAGAATTTTAAAGGAATAGATCATATTAAGTACCTTAGGTTTGAATAGAAGGAAAGATGTAAGGATATCGTTTCATCATATTTGCCTTAGCCTTCCAAGTAGAACTCTTAACATATTTGGTTTCTTGATAACATTTTAACAGATGTAGCCTCTTTATTTCTCCACTTCTTCACTTGCTGGTCCAAAATCTCAATCGGTACTTTTTCATAAGTCAAATCCTCCTCAATAGATACAACCTTTAATGGCACAATAGAATTAGGATCACCCAAGAATTTCTTTAGCATCGACACATGAAACAACAGATGAACCATAACGAACTCCACAAGAAAAACTAGCTCATAGGCTACCTTCCCAATTCTTTCCACTATCTCATAAGGTCCCATATATCTAGGACTCAATTTGCCCTTTTTGCCAAAACACATTACCCTTTTCGTTCGTGAAATCTTTATGTAAACCTAATCACCTCCATTAAACGCTAATTCTCTTCTTCTGACATCGACGTATGACTTTTGACGACTTTAGGCAGTCCTTAACTATTCGCTTATGACCTTCACTTTCTCCATACCATCTAGTAGTCCAATCAAGACACCTCTCTAACCTTAAACCATCCCATCGGTGATCTACACCATCTACCTTATGATGTGATATGGGAAATTATTGAGAATCATGGTATGCCTTATTGAAATGATATCATTAGAACCCTAGGTTTCTATTTGCACCTCTTTATTTGGGTTCTCGTTTATATTGATCCTTGATGAAATTTATTATGCAAATGTGATGGGTCTGAGTCATGATTGAAGATGCACAAACATTGAGTACATTAGTATTTTCTCCTAATTTGATTGAAATTCCTTGATGTGTTACATTTATTGGGTTTATGAACTTGATTGCTTGAGAGATTGATGTGAATACATGTTTTGTGGGGTTATTTTGCTTCGTGTGTTATGGGTGAAGTCTGAGTAGCCCATGAATTTGATCATACTACTTTAACTTGCCCAATGATAGAGTGGGTGACATCCTTCTTAATGGTAAAGCCACTGTTTGGTCGAATTCATGTGCTTGGTGTGAATGTTAGGGAGAATAAGCTTGTGCTGGTGTGTGACAATGTCTTAGTGAGAAATGTGTTGTGGAATGTCCCTCTTTTTCTCATGGTGTGTTAGAATTTGAGTTGTGAGGAATATCACTTTTCCAGTCAAATTAGGCGACAGTCATTTTAACCGCGGGAATTGACTTAGCGATATGCCGAAGGGCCACACACACCGTCTTTTGTGAAAAGTTTTTAATGTTGTGTTCTATTATATTCACTGATGGTGCAGTTGATCACCGAATGATCACTTAATGCATAAATCATCGGCAAATATGATAGTTATTTGGACCCTAAATTCAGCAAAGAAAGGCGACAGTCATTTTGACCACCGAATCTGTTCAGCAATCTACCAAACATATTCAGTGAGAAAATGACTTGATTTCCAAAGATATTTCCCTGAGGTTTATTTTTTAAACTCCCTTCCATACCATTGGTTCTTACACACATGTTTGATCCATTTTGCAAATATGCCTCATCAAAAGAATATTGTATCTCGTGGTGAATCACGTGCAACCCGCGCAACCTTTTTGGTTGCTGAGCAGGAAGAACAAAGACCTCAAAGGCCACGTAGGGAAGATTGTAGCAACGGTAAAAAGGAAATGGTCGAACAAAAAGATGCAAACAATAATGAGGAGGTATCTCTCGGGATAGAGTGGACTATCTCCGAGAAGGAACAAGTGGGGTCCAAAACCATAGTACATGAACCTTCGATTTTGGAGCCAACTAAAAAATGTCATCATATAGAGGCTAGGACCAAGGCTTTGCATGACCCACTCCTCGAGACCTTCCAAACTATCCAAGAGACAATTTTCCCATAATATCTAAACCGGTTAAAGGATAATTTTGGAGGAGAGAAGTGCAAAGCCCGGTTAAAATTACCAAAATACTCCTAGAGGAAGGGTATGCGCATAATGCATCTTCCAATGCTCGTATGCAAATCTAAGGCCTGATTTGTGTTCAACACGAAAAATTGAGTGGGAAAATACTCTTGGTTGATTTTTTGAATGACCAGATCAAACGATAATTTTTCGATCCGAAGTACAAAACAGTGTTGGTGTGCGACAGGAGCGCGTCGCGCCTCCATCGTGGACCAACACTTACATTTTTTTGAAAATTTTTGATTGGATTGAGAAAACTCATTCAGAATCTTTTTATGAAAATACACAGTACGCGACCAGTCCATGTCGCGGACTAGGTCTTTTCTGAGCTGAAAATTTCTAATTTTTATGAGGGGCATTCTGGTCAATTCCCAACCCCTCCTAAACTCTATACACAATCTAATAAGGTTGCTTTGATGTAAAAGGGTCTAAAACCCCCATTCTAAGTCCTATTCCATAATCTAATAAGGCTAGGTCTTGAGGAAAGAGGAGAAGAGCTTGAGTTGAGAGATTTGAGAAGAAATTCTTGACGTGAATGGTTGATAGATTCATCCCAGGTATGTAAGGCTAAACTAAAAGCATGAGATTGTTCCTTCGTGTGTTTTCTTGAAAATTTACTTAAATTCATATATTTTATTATGGTGAGGATAATCATAAACTTGTTTTCTTGAATTGAACATTTTCATGAAGAATTGCATAATCCTACATGACTATTTTTGAAAGCATGCATAAGGAACTTAAGAATTGAGTCTAGAGCCTTGAGTTGAGATTGTCAATTCTGATTGTGATTGTGATGAGAGAATGATGATGAGTTGATAGAATTTGATAGCCCTATGAGTCCCTATAAATGAACTCCATTGACGTGTCTATTGGATTGTTCCCTAATGATTGTTCTAAAGCTTGAGTCATTGATGAGATTGATTGATGAGAGGGCTAAAGTCCTTATAAGATGTTGATTGATGAGAGGGTTACCCCCCCTCCCCCCCCCATGAGATTAATTGATGAAAGGGCCGAATTCTCTATGAGTTGATTGGTTGATGGTTTTATGAGCATTGCGTCATGAGAGGAGTATCGAGCACCGAAAGAGTAAGAGTTAGTCCAACTTGAACTCATCAAACTACGTCGCTAAATGTAGGTGAGGCTTAGAACAATCACATATATTGTGGTCTCCTCTTGATTGGAAGTCCCTGAAAGCAATAGTAGACTTATTGACGATTGACTCCATATTGGGTGAGCTGATATGATTTCGATTCGTTCCCTACCTGGCAAGTTTGGAACGGTTGTGGCAACACCAACATGATTGTTGTACATTCACTAGCTCAAAAGTGATTATTGTCGGATAAGAGAAACTCCCATAAATTTCCTATCTTGAGTACTCTGAGTTGAGATGAGATGAGATGGGAGGAGCTGAGATCCTTTGAGATAAGTCAGATGATTGAGGAGGTTGAGTTATTGATGGGTCAGTTGTCTACTCTTTGTTCTTGCACATATAGACATTTGACGATTTGATGTGATTTGATGTTTAATTTGAGTTGATGTTGTTTCCATATCATTCTACCTATTTTTGTTTCACTCAGTTATTTTACATACCAGTACATTCCAAGTACTGATGTCTCTTTTGGACTGCATCATTTTATGATGCAATGGCAGGTACTAGAGATCGTCAATAGGCGCTTCATTGAAGATTTGAGATTCACAGCTATTTGGAGAGCATCCCCTACTCTGGAGGATCCACTATGATTTATTCCATCTTGCTTTAGAGTTAGACTTTGGACTATTCTTTTATTTTGATTTGGGTAGCCATAGGTCTTTCATTGGCAGCACATGATTAGTGATAGAAGCTTCATAGATGATGGTTGAACATTGATGTTGGGATTGTGAGCTAGTTTCTTTCTACTAGCCGTTATTATTATCTATATACTTTCAGACATCAGATGAGATGTGCCCATTTACTACTTTTATATTCTGCTATTCAATATAGTTATATGATTGAATGAATGCAATGAGGCTATGTGGTTCATTTGGGGACTAGCAATAGTCTCTAGGTGCCAGCCACGCCAAGGGTACCCTTCCGGGGCGTGACAAACTTGGTATCAGAGCACAGAGTTCAAGTGTCTTAGGGAGTCTATGAAGCCATGTATAGTAGAGTCTTGTTTATGGGTGTGTTGTCGTCCACATTTCATAAGCAAGAGGCTATAGGACACTAGGATTTTTTTTACACTTTTCTTCTCATTCTAATTTGTGCGACAGAGTTAAGCTCTATGAAGGCTCACTTCTAATTCATGCTATACGCGTATAGAATTGATGTCATGTCTCTCAAAAGAGCTGTCAGGGGAAGGGGACGTCCTGCCAGGCAAGATGCTAACCCACCTGAGCCTCATGTACCCGAGGAGCCTGCGGACCGAGCCGTCCTTGTTGAGAAACCCCCTCATGAAGTCCCTAATGCTTAGCGGCCATTCAAACTTTAGCGCAGGCTGTTGCAGCACCTGCCGCGAGACAAGGGATGGGTAGACAAGATTCTCATGACGCCTCTAGAGTTTGAGAATTCCTAAGGATGAATCCGCATGAGTTCACGCGATCTGCATCCACTGAAGATCCTGAGAGCTATGTGGAGGAGCTTGAGAAGGGGTTCCAAGTGATGTATGTGGCTAGTTTGATAGGGTTGAGCTAGCTGCCTACAAACTCAAGGGTGTGGCCAGGCTGTGGTTCGACCAGTGGAAGAAAGGAAGAGGGAATAATGCTCCATATTTGACTTGGGCAGTGTTCGAGGAAGCCTTCTTGGGATGCTTCTTCCCAAGAGAGAGAAGAAAAGTAAGGTGAGAGAGTCCCTGAATCTGAAACAGGGCTCTATGACTATGCAAGAGTATGAGTTGAAGTTCACGCAACTATCTCGTTATGCTCCCGACATGGTTGCTGACATGAGGGGAAGGATGGGAATGTATGTTGATGGGTTGAATAGAGGACCCAAGAGAGATGGGAGGGGAGCAATACTTGTGAGTGATATGGACATTGGGAGACTGATGATATTTGTGCAACAAGTTGATGAGGACAGGGAAGAGTTCAAGTGGAAGAAAGCTAAGACATCCAACCATGAGGTTTGGAGGAACGGTAATGGCAATCGATTTCCAGCATCATCATCTGCTAGTGCACCTGCACCTAGAGGCTGGTATGATCAGAGATCTAAGAATGTGGGAAATCACGGACCTCAGTCATAAGCTAGCTTGGCTCAAGGTTCAAAAGATAATCCACCATGTGATAAGTGTGGCAAAATGCACTTGGGGAGATGTCGTGACCAGAACGATGTGTGCTACAGATGTGGCCAAGTGGGTCACTACTAGAAAGATTGTCCAAAGTGGGCTGATCGGGCTTAATCTTCTACACCAGCCTCGTCAGTTAAAGGAAACTAGAGGGCCACTACGTCAGGCGTAAATGGAGCAACAAACCGCTTGTATGCTATGGGTAGTTTCAAAAATCAGGAGAACTCCTAGATGTTGCGACAGGAATGATTCGAGTCCTTACTTTTGACTGTTATGTTTTGATGGATCCGGGTGCCATATTGTCATTCTTATCCCTTTATGTGGCTAATAGATTTGATAGAAAACCAGAGAGTCTTCTCGAACCTTTTGATGTTTCAACTCCAGTGGGTGAGTGTATTCAAACTGAGAGAATCTATATAGCTTGTGTAGTGTCCATCCATCATAGGGATACTCTTATTGATCTGGTTGAGTTGGATATGGTTGATTTTGATATGATTCTTGGCCTGGATTGACTTCACACATGTTATGCCTCTGTTGTGTAGATCCTGAGCTGTTAAGTTCCAATTTCCTAATGAACCAGTTCTAGAGTGGAACGGTGATTCTGTTGCACCTATAGGAAAGTTTATCTCATATCTTAGAGCTAGAAAGTTAATTTCCAAAGGTTGTATCTATCACCTCGTACAAGTGAAATCTGATGATGTTGAGTCCCCAACTCTTGAGTCAATCCGATTGTTAATGAGTTTTCGGAAGTGTTTCCTGATGATCTACCTGGAGTCCATCTTGATACGGAGATTGACTTTAAAATTGATGTTCTTCCTAATACCCAATCTATTTCGGTTCCACCTTATAGGATGCCCCCCCCACCCCGAGTTGAAAGAGTTGAAAGAGAAATTGAAAGTTTTTCTCGAAAAGGGTTTCATTAGGCCAAGTGTTTCTCCTTGGGGTGCTCCTGTCCTATTCGTGTGAAAGAAAGATGTGTCCCTCAGAATATGTATTGACTATAGGCAACTGAACAAGGTAAGATACAGAATAAATATCCTCTTCCAAGGATAGATGTTCTGCTTGACCAACTTTAGGGCTTCTTGTTTCTCAAAGATAGACCTCAGATCTGGCTAACATCAGTTAAAAGTGAGGGAATATGACATTCCAAAGAAAACCTTTAGGACTAGATATGGCCATTTTGAGTTCTTAGTCATGTCTTTTGGGTTAACGAATGCACCTGCAGCCTTTATGGACTTGATGAATAGAGTATTCAGACAGTATCTTGATATGTTTGTGATTGTATTCATCTATGACATTTTGGTATATTCAAGAGACGAGGAGGAGCATGCTAATCATCTTAGAGTTGTCCTCCAAACACTTAAGGACCATGAGTTGTATGCAAAATTCTCGAAGTGTGAATTCTGGCTTAAGTCAGTGGCTTTCCTAGGCCAGGTGGTTTTTGTTATGGTATTCGAGTAGATGCCCAAAAGATTGAAGTGGCTAAGAACTGGCCCAGACCAACCTCTCCAACTGACATAAGAGGTTTCTTGGGGTTGGCAGGCTACCGCCGCAGATTTGTTGATGGATTTTCTTCTTTATCCACACCATTGACTAAATTGACTTAGAAAAAGGTCAAGTTCAGTGGTCCGACGAATGTGAGAAGAGTTTCCAAGAGTTGAAGATGAGACTGACTACTGCATCAGTTCTAACCTTACTCGATGGGACAGAGGACTTTGTAATTTATTGTGATGCTTCGAGGGTTGGATTGGGATGTGTGCTGATTCAAAGGGGGGAAGGTTATAGCCTATGCTTCTATGCAACTTAAGATTCATGAGAGGAGCTATCCAACCCATGATCTCGAGTTGGCAGAAGTGGTGTTTGCACTTAAAATCTGGCGCCACTACTTATATGGAGTGCATGTGGATGTGTTCACTGACCTCAAGAGCTTGCAGTACGTTTTCAGTCAGAAAGAGCTCAACCTGCGACAGAGGAGATGGTTGGAACTATTCAAGGATTATGACATGAGGATTCTCTACCACCTACGTAAAGCTAACATGGTTGCTGTTCTCTTAGCAGGGTTTCAATGGGTAGCACAACCCATGTTGAGGAAGGAAACAAGGAGTTGGCCAAGGAAGTACATAGATAGGCTTGATTGGGAGTTCGACTTGAGGAAAATAATGAGGGAGGAGTTAATATTCAGAATGGGTTTGCTTCATCCTTAGTTGTAGCGGTGAAGGAAAAGCAAGACCAAGATCCTATCATACTCCAATTGAAGGAGGCTGTCCATAAACAAAAAGTGATGGTTTTCTCCAAAGGGGGAGATAGAGTGTTAAGATACTAGAGTAGATTGTGTGTTCCAAATGTTGATGGTATTTGAGAAAAAATCATGACTGAAGCCCATAACACTAGATATTCCATTTATCCTTACTCTACCAACATATACCACGACTTGAGAAAAGTCTATTGGAGTGTAATGAAGAGGAACATTGCGGAATTTATCTCAAAATGCCCGAATTTCTAGCAAGTGAAAGTTGAGCATCAAAGGCCATATGGATTGGCTTAGAACTTTGAAATTCCAAAATAGAAATGGGAGATGATCAATATGGAGTTCATTACTGGTCTACCAGGGTCTCGAAAGCAACATGATTCAATATGGGTGATTATGAATAGGATGACTAAATTGGCTCACTTCTTGGAAATTAAGATAACTAACACTGCGGAGGAGTACGCCAAGTTGTACATTCAGGAGATTGTGAGGTTGCATAGAGTCCCTTTGTCTATCATCTCGGACAGAGGAGCTCAATTTACCTCCCAGTTTTGGAGATCATTCCAAAAAGGATTGGGTACTAAGGTGAACATGAGCACAATCTTTCATCCACAGATAGATGGTCAGGCAGAGCCTACAATTCAAACATTAGAGGATATGTTAAGAGCTTGTGTTCTTGATTTCAAGGGGAATCGGGATGATCACCTACCATTGATTGAATTTGCATGTAATAATAGTTATCATGCAAGCATTCAAATGAGACCCTACGAAGCCTAGTATGGGAGGAGATGTAGATCATTAATTGGGTAGTTTAAGGTAGGAGAAGCGGAGTTCATCAGGCCTGATCTTTTCTACCAATCGACGGAGAAGGTCAAGGTCATTAGAGAGAGATTGAAGACCGCCTAGAGTCGCCAAGAATCTTATACTGATGTGAGAAGAAGAGACTTAGAGTTCGAGGTAAATGATTGGGTGTACTTGAAAGTGTCACCTATGAAGGGTGTCATAAGATTTAGGAAGAAGGGAAAGTTGAGTCCACGCTATGTTGGACCATATTAGATTGTGAAAAGGATTGGGAAGGTTTCTTATGAGTTACTGTTGCCTTCCGAGTTAGATGGAGTCCATCCGGTATTCCATGTGTCGATGTTGAAGAAATGCTTGGGAGATCCTACCTTAGTGATCCCTGTTTATAACATTGGCATGAAAGGTAGCCTATCTTTCGAAGAGGTTCTGATTCAAATCCATGATCATCAGATTCGTAAGTTGAGGAACAAAGAGATAGCCTCAGTTAAAGTCCTGTGAAGAAATCAATTCGTTAAGGAAGACACATGGGAAGCTGAGGAAGAGATGAAGGCCAAATATGCACACCTATTCGTGCCAGATGATGAGAGTGTTGAAGGTAAATTCCTTACCCTTCACTAAATTGATTGATCTATTCTTGATATGACTTTTTATCCTTAAGTATGAGTAGTATTGAATGAGGTCGAGGAAGAGTCGAGAGTTTGATTGCTTGAGTTAAGGATTGAGATGAGTTTTGAGTCTATTTGTGCCGTGATATCCACCTTTACTCATTATTCGAGGACGAATGATCCCAAAGAGGGAGATGATTTGACACTCGAAAAAATTATCAAAGTACCCCTAGAGGGAGGGTATGCACGTAATGCATCTTCCAATGTTTGTATGAAAACTCCGTGGCCGAAATTCTGATCAATACAAGAAATTGAATGTGAAAATGGTCTCGGTTGATTTTTAGAATTACCTGATCAAAAGATAATATTTCTATCCAGAGCGCAAAACAGTGTTGGTGCTCGATAGGAGCACGTCGCGGCTTCTTCGCGGACCAACACTTTTTTTTTGGAAAACTTTTGGCAGGATTGAGAATACTCGTTCAGAAACTTTTTCTAAAAATACACAGCACGACAAGTCCGTGTCGCAAACTGGGTCTATTCCGAGATAATGTTTTTTTGATTTTCACGAGGGGCATTCCCGGTCAATATCCAACCCCTCTTAAACTCTATACACAATCTAATAAGGTCGTTTAGACGTTAAAAGGGTCTTAAATGCCCATTCTAAGTCCTATTCCATAATTTAACAAGGCTAGGGCTTGAGGAAAGAAGAGAAGAGCTTGAGTTGAGAGATTTGAAAAGAAATCCTTGACGTGACTGGTTGATAACTTCACCCCAAGTATGTAATGCTAAGCTAAAAACGTGAGAGTGTTCTCTCGTGTGCCCCATAGATGGTCATAGATGAGTTGATATTTTGGAGAGTCTACATACACGAACCTTGATGGCTTTTCTTGAAGATCAACTTAAATTCATATATTTTCTTATGTTGATGATCGTCATAAACTTGTTTTCTTGAATTGAACATTTTCAGGAAGAATTGCATAGTCCTACATGACTATTTTTCAAAGCATGCATAATGAACTTATGAATTGAGTCTAGAGTCTTGAGTTGAGATTGTTGATTGTGATTGTGATTGTGATTGTGATGAGAGAATGATGATGAGCTGATAGAATGTGATAGCCCTATGAGTCCATATAAATGAACTCCATCGATGTGTCTATTCGATGGTTCCCTAATAATTGTTCTAAATCTTGAGTTTTTGATGAGATTAATTGAAGAGAGAGTTAAGGTTCCTATAAGATGTTGATTGATGAGAGGGTTAAACGCCCCCTATGAGATTGATTGATACAAAGGATGAATTCCCTATGCGTTGATTGGATTGATGGTTTTATGAGCATTGAGTCATGGGAGGAGTATCGAGCACCAAAAGAGTGAGAGTTAGTCCGACTTAAACTCATCAAACTACGTTGCCAAACATACGTGAGGCTTAGAACCATCACATATATTGTGGTTCCCTTTTGATTAGAATTCCCTAAAAGCAATAGCAGACTTATTGACGACTGTCTCCATTGGGTGAGCTTATATGGTTTTGATTCGTTCCCTACCTGGCAAGTTTGAAATGGTTGTGGTAACATCAATATGATTGTTATACATTCACAGGCTCATAAGTGATTGTTGTCGGATAAGAGAAACTTCCATAAATTTCCTATCTTGAGTACTCTGAGTCGAGATGAGATGAGATAGGAGGAGGTGAGCTTCTTTGAGATGAGTATGAGATGATTGATTAGGTTGAGTTGTTGGTGGGTCACTTGTCTACTCTTTATTCTTGCATAGATAGACATTTGACGATTTGATGTGATTTGATATTTAATTTGAGTTGATGTTGTTTCCATATTATTCTACATGTTTCTATTTCACTCAGCTATTTTACATACTAGTAAATTCCAAGTACTGATGTCCCTTTTGGACTTCATCATTTTATGATGTAGAGGAAGGTACTAGAGATCGTCAACGGGCGCTCCGTTGAAGATCTGAGATTCGCAGCTATTTGGTGAGCCACCCCTACATCGGAGGATCCACTATGATATATTTCATCTTGCTTTAGAGTTAGATTTTGGATTATTCTTTTATTTTGATTTGGGTAGCCATGAGTCTATCATTGGCACCACATTATTAGTGATAGAGGCTTCATATACAATGGTTGAATGTTGATGTTAGGATTGTGAGCTAGGTTTTTTCTACTAGCCGTTATTATTATCTATATCCTTTAAGACTTCAAATGAGATGTGCCCATTTACTACTTTTGAATTCTTCTATTTAGTAGAGTTATATGATGGAATGAATGCGATGAGATTAAGTGGTTCGCTTGGGGACTAGCAATAGTCTCTAAGTGTTGGCCACGCCAAGGGTACCTTCCTAGGGCGTGACAAGAAGGCTATCTTCATATGCGGTAGTTGATAGATATCTCACAGTGTGGCACACTCTGAGGTTCCATTGTTTCCAACACTTCACCACACCTACGGAACCTTATGTACCAAGTTGGGTTCATGAATTTTATGATGCCTATACTAGAGTTATTCCAAAGAGAAAATGTCGAATTAAAATTGCTCCAAATCCTATTGATGTGGTTGAAGTGCTGGGTATGACGGTCCCTTGTAGTGAGATGGATATTAATGACTTGTTTGGATGCATATTTTGGCTTCGACACAATTTGGCTTATACGATTGAGAAGAGAACCCTTGATGATATTAAAGCTTGGCTTGACCTTATGATTAGTATTGCAGCCCCCTCATGATTGGATGAAGGGGTAGTGATTGAAAAGAAAGAGCACATCATTCCTACTAGATTTTGGTTTGGGTTCATCAACAATAACCTAATGCCATCACAAAACGAATCTATCCTTCGGCATCCCAAGGAAACATTGTTGGGTTGTATAATAGACCATTGGAAATTGAACCTTGATTCAATTATAGATCCAGAAATAATTG
This sequence comes from Solanum rostratum, assembly GCA_029948455.1. NCBI lineage: Eukaryota > Viridiplantae > Streptophyta > Magnoliopsida > Solanales > Solanaceae > Solanum > Solanum rostratum. Next base: position 32,434,301 of record CM057055.1, on the reverse strand, counting down.
CTCGAGCCAAACAACTCTAGACCTACCTTTCATTCCTGAGCCTCATCACAATAGTATGCAAGAGAGTTAGAGTCCCTTTTATTAGCAAAAATAATATTAAGATTACTCCATCAGTTTCCACATATATCTGACATATTAATGCTAAGTTCCAGCGAGATAAGGAGGACGGGGCAAGGAAGAAGCCGATGAACACTACGCCTACTGTGGATGTTAAGATGCTTGAGGTTGGCACTACAGAGCTGGAAACTAAGTCAGGTATGCCTTCTTCTTCTACTCTAATTCCTTCTTCTCCTATTCATATTCCTTTATCATTTACAGAGCTAGAGCCTCAAGCTCTAACAAATGGAACCTAGATCACAAAGGATACCATTTATGGTATAACATAATTAGCCAAATTGATTGAAATGAGGTTTACTCGGTTGAGTCCACTCTCCCTACATTAATTGAGAGGGCCATAGCATCAGTGTTGGTCCCATTACATGATGAGGGAAAAAAGCATAAGGATATCATAGATGTGCAAAAATTAAGGCCAGACAGGTTGACGGTGAACGTGGAAGACCACGGGGCAAAGATTGTGGCTTTGATTGATAAGGCAGCCGTTTTGGAGACTAAGGGTGGTGTAAGTGTTGACATTATAATCATAAAAGTTTATATTAGTGAGTTAAAGAAAAATGTGGCAGCATTGAAGTCCACGGATATCACATCACTTCAGGCTTTGGTGGATATGCTACACAAGGTTACTAAGGTTGTGCCCACCGAGGCTACTATGGATGTCACTCTAGTTGTAGACATTGATGGTGATGTGTTATCATCTTCCTCAGAGACAAATGAGGAGGCCTTGGGACTTGCTACAATCCCGTAGGAGCATGAAGAGTTGATGGCGACAAAAGAAGTTATTATAGTTATCGTCACTATAGAGTCACTTTGTCATAGATCCATGATTGGGATGCGTGGATCATTCGATACAGTTGAGCCAGAGCATGTGATTCCACAAATGGATATGGAGTCCACTACTCCAGCACCCACTTCAGCGCTTACACCCCAAGACCCAGGCACAAATGTCCTCATTACTTATTTTTTAGCTCCACCACCACCACATGTCAAGTGATCAGGGGATTCTTTATTTTACTCCTACCTTTTGAGCTTTATTAATGTTGTTCTTTTAAATTGAGGACATTGTTTTCTTTTTAGGAGGGGGTGAGCATTCAGAATCCTAGTTCCTTTGATGATACTGATGACATCATTTTTATTTTTAGTTATGTGATGGTTGGTCGAGACAATAGGTTGTGTTTACTTTTGTGTTTTTGTTGATGTGTAATTAAGAAAATCTTTTACTTTATGTTTGTAAATATTATTTTAGGTTGTAATACTTAGTAATTTCTTAGTTTTATTTTGATGAATGTCTTGTGATTGATGTGTGCTGATTATGTCTTGGATTTTGGATAAATACCCATGCATATATGAAAAGCCATTCCAAAAGTGTTTTGCCATGTCTCAAAGTCCTTAACAATTTGAGTATTGATTGCCAATATCCTTGCTTCAGATAGTGCCATGAATGAGGAACATGTATTGACTCACCAAATAGTCAATCTCATGTGAAAATGATCCATGCATGGATTGGAAGAACCTTGAGTTGACTAAGTGAGTGCCGAGCTTGGATATGCAATGATCGATAAATTTTAGGTGTGTGTTGTCTAGCCATTGTTTGAATTCGGAAGCCATTTTCCATGAGAGATAAGGTATTTGTTGAAAGGCATGCTTGTTGATAGCTAGAACTTGCCCGGTTTATTTTGAAGTATATCTTGGCTGAATCAGGAATAGGAAGATAACCTTAGGCCTTATTTGGTTTCTTTTAAGTCCACTTTGACGAAATAACCTCCCTTGACATTAATTATATCCCTAGTGAACCCTGTTGAGCCTTAAGCCTTTTCCTTTCCAACTTCGTTAACATCGAGCTTCAATTGAAAAGATATTCCTTCTTCTTGAACACCATTCCCTCCTTGAGCTTAAATTGGCAAAATTTTTGGTCAAAGGCTGATGCTAAGGGTGTATTTACGAGAGGGGTATTTCCTATTCAGAAGTTGAGGAAAGAAACAAGAAAGAAGTGGAGTAGTCTATGCATGGTGAAAGAAAAGGAAGAAAAATTCTTGAACAAGAAGAAAGAAAAGAATTTGTTTGAAAATAAATCCCTTTAAAATTTTTGAAAAATAAAAAGAAAAATAATAGTTGCATGGGGGACACCTAAAGTTGTGGTTCATGGAAAATAATGTCATTGGGAAGAGAAAGGGAAGGAGAAATTAAAGAATTATGAGGGTAAAAGAGTTGTATGTAGAGTTCAAGAAAGGATGAGTCACTTATACCCAAATGCTAACATACCCGTCCTTTAGCCTACATTACAACCAGAGGAAAGTCCTTTGTGATCCTAGTCTGGATGAAATTGAGTGAACATTGATTGAGAATAAGGGCAAGCCTCTGGGTAACAACCTTCATGTAAATTCCCACTTGGAAGTGCGAGTATTGATAGATCCTTAATGTTAATGTCATGATTTTGTGTGCATAAGGATCTTCTTTGTTGTGAGGGCAAGTGGTGATGTTTTTGGACATTGATTAGCAATCACATTGGCAATTGTGAGCATAGCTTTGTCTTGGGAATTCCTTAGTCATCTCTTGAGGCTTCAAAATCATGTAAGTGGTTTGTAGAAGCTTTGAAGATTGACAACAAAGGGAGGAATGCATGTGCTACTACTTATGGCCCTATTTGCAAACATGGTGCTTTAGATTGATTGATATTTGATTCGCTTGAGGGAAAGAAAAAGTTCAACTTAGAGGTGTTGATGAGTCCACATTTTTGACTCATATAGATCATAAAAAGCATGAAAATGTTGTCGTCAATGTATTCTTATTCCTCATATGCTTATCAATCTATGTGTTTGATGCTAGAATTGAGGATGAAAATGCATAGAAGGACAAAACTTGATAACATAGGACAAAAGGAGCAAAAGTGCAAAAAAGGCAGTAGAAGTCAGCTTCATCGAAAGATTTGGCGGATCGCCGTATGCTGATACTGACCGCCTAATGTTGTAGTGTCCAATCCCATAAATGCGGTGTAAATAGGCGACGTTGGTAAAGGTTTGACAAATCATCAAACAGGTTCAGAGGTGCACAATCACGTCACCTAATGTTGCAGAGACCAAGGACTACAATAGATATTTAAAAAGGTGGTCAAGTACACATTCAATTGATTTTTGATGTGTTTGACAATAGTTGACTTGACCCTCAATCGGTGATTCATGCACTAATTGAGCTATTTTCATATGGAGTATAAAAGGAAATTTTGAAGGACTATTGCCAGAGATGAGAATCAATAGTACACCACATTAGAGTTCCAGAAAGGAGAACTACATTGAAGAGCGAGAATTATCCTTAGCTTGAAGAAGGGTTTTTGGAATTTGGCTGTGGAAGTGTAGATCTGAGCTAGAAACTTGAACTTCAATTCAATTTTCTTGTAAATTTCAACTTCCATTGCAATGGAGAATCAATTTGGCAACTCGGTTTCTCTTTTAATTATGCAAGGCTAAAACCCTTATGCTGAGGGGCGTGTAAATAACTAGGGTTCTTGACAATATGATTGGGTTTTTATTATTTTGAATGTTTGACATTAATTAGTGTGAGTTCATATTTATTACTATGTTTAATTGAAATCTTGTGGTTTCATACTCAGGGTTACGATTAGATCTTCAATTGTTGTAGTAGACTTGAATGATTGAAGTGGATAATGAATATGATAGCTTAAAATGTTGTGGGTTTTGTTAAATGCCTGATAAGGGTTCAACAACTAAGGTTGTAGATGGTTTGCTAATCAACTGCTTAGGGCCTAGTGTATTCTATTACAATTTGGTATATGAATCTTTAGTAAGTTGATGTGATACACTACTCTTGCCCGATTGGAAATTGTAATTACTAGCAATCTAGCCTACTCACATCTGATTAATGCATGCAAGTAAAATATAAGACCCAAATATTGATTTCTAGACCCAAGTGTACACACCTGCAAAATACTTTTTCTCCATTAGCGTTAAAATCAATAGTCCCAATCGTTTTCTTTTTAATTAATATTCAAATCATCTTTACTAACGCTACAAACCTTTAGGGAAACTTAATACTTCTAGTTTTGAACCTACCGTTCCCTGTGGATTCAATCCCGACTCTTAGTTGGGTAAATATGCGATGATGATAGCAATACTTCTTAATGATTGTGAGATATGTTGACTCGAACATCAACAACTAAGGCAACGAGATTTATAAGTGGCTATATCTCTATTCATGCCATCGCACCAGTATTGTTGCCTCAAATCTCGGTACATCTTCGTTGTGCCTGGGTGAATAGAATATCTAGACTCATGAGCTTCACCTAGCATCAGCTGTACCAAACCCCCAAACTCTTGGAACACATAACCTGCCATCAAATTTGGGAATGCCATCTGAACCAACAGTAAACTTACCACCAACACCTTGTGCAACTCAATCTCTAAAGGTCCCTAACGTTTCATCCTTATACTGTCCTGCATAGGTATGATCAACTAATGAAGACTAAGCCCCAACAAAGGCTAATTTTTGCCCTGAGTCTAAATTATCCAATCTAACTAACCTATTAGCTAAGGATTGAATGTCTAGAGCCAAAGGTCTCTCCTTTGTGGATAAATGTTCTAAACTACCCATACTCGCTGACTTTCGACTCAAGACGTCCGCTAATACATTTGCTTTGCTGGATGATAGAGGATAGAAAGATCATAATTTTTTAGTAACTCAATCCACCATTGCTGCTTAGAATTCAAGTCCATTGACTCATGATGTATTGTAAGCTACGATTATATGTATATATATCAGAGTGAACATCATAATTCCATCTTTGGACACTATGTGCCCTAGGAATGTCACAAATTTAAGGTAGAACTAACATTTAGAAAATTTAACATACAACCTATGATCTCTAAATGTTTGTAGCACTATCTGGAGATGCTGGGTATGCTTATCTCAACTCCGTGAATACACCATAATATCATCAATGCAAACTATAACAATGGAATCTAAGTACGACCTGAATACATGAGTCATTAGATCCAAAAATGCAGCAAGGGAATTAGTCAGCCTAAGAGATATAACTAGGAACTCAAAATGGCCATAGCGGATCCGAAATGTAGTCTTTGGGATATCCTCCTCCACGATCCTTAAATGATGGTAACCTGATCTCAAGTCTGTATTGGAAAACACTGTAGCTCCCTATATCTAGTCATAGATAATTAATGCGAGGTAGAGGATAACAGTTGTGCACCCCACCTTATTCAATTGCCTATAATTAATACACTTTTGGAGAGTCCCATCCTTATTTTTAAAAAATAGAGTAGGGTCTCCCTAGGGAGAAACACTCATCCATATGAAACCCTGATCTAGGAGGCCTAGATGCTGAACACTGTGCTCTTTAAGCTCAGTAGGGGCCATTCGGTATGGAGGAATGGACATGGGCTTAGTGCTCAGATCTACCTCTATATAAAAATCAACATCCCTGAAGAGTAACCACAAATGATCTGCAAACCGAATCCACTACTAAGAAATCACTTACACGAGTTAATACAAGAATCTGGGATGGAAGGGGCTTGGGACTCACACCTAACCAATAAAAAAAGTAAATAGATACACATAAATATGTGGAACCGCGATCAAATAAAGATGAAGTCAGCTTCTGGCATGAACTAATAGACCTATAATGGCCTCATCTGACACCCCAGCCTCTGACCGAGAAAGATCTACATAAAAATGGCCCTGAATGACTCCACCTCTAGTGTCACCTCTACCCCCAGATTTACCACCTTTACTGGTACATCTGGGACCCTGTTGGTCCCACTGAGAACTTTGCTAATCATCTCTTTGCTCATATCGATAACCTCTAAGACCCTAATCTGGCCCTCTGCCTATAACGATCAGTAGAGGAGCTGATCTGGCTATCTTTGAAACTAAGTGTGTTGCTCTATGCTTTGGCCAATTTCTAGACTAGTGAGCTAATGCTCCACAGTCAAAACAAACCTGAGAGGTTTGGTCTTCGCTAGCCCAACTAGCTGACCTGACTCGGAAGCCCTTGAACTTTGACCAATAGAATATGATAACCTTGCTTGTCTTAAAGGCACTGTATCACTATCCCTCTATCTACGCTTGGGAGGATAGGAAAAACCACCCTAGATAGAGTTGTCTAGGCCTTAATGGCTACCCTCAAAAGTTTGTAAAGACGCTTGGAAAGGACAATTAGATTGGCCTTGCTGAAATCTCATTGGTGATCCGTTGATTTGTCCCCTAAATATGTATCGTGAGCCATTGAACCCACCTTCACGATGAGCACGCTTGTTGTTTCCCCCCTGTTTCTCACAAGTAAACTATTCAATTGAATGAGTGCGATTCACAATGTCAAGATTAGAATGACCTGAAATCACAAGAGCATGGGTCCTAATTCTCATCTAAGGCCTCAATCCTCATGCAAAATAATGAATTCACTCCTCCTAATTAGCTAGAATATATGTAGCGTACTTGGAGAGCTTATGGATTCTTGCCTCATACTCAAACACTGTCATCGTACCATTCTCTAGACGAGTGAACTGATCACAAACCCTATCTTTGAGGCTTCCAGGAACAAATCGGGTTATAAATGTCCTTGAAAACTCAGCCAAGTCACAGATGGTACTCTAACTGACCTGGTATCTCTGTAAGTCTACCACCACTATTTGGCTGGCGCATCTAATAGTTATGTCATAAACTCTACATCTCTAGAGTCTAACACCCTCAATATCTGTAACCTCTCTCGACAGGCTATCAAGAACTCATGTGCATCCTCTCCAATCGCTCCTTCATGGTGGAGTCAGCCAAAACTAATATCCAAGCATCTGCTGGTCTTGGGAAGGTATGACTCCTTCTGGTTGTGCAGTTGAAGCCTCTAGAGCGGCATGCTCTGCTGGGCATGGGCTTGGAGGCTGTACTAGATGAGCCAAGACCGATGCCAGTACCTACAGAATACCCCCAAGTGCTACTAATAACTGATCAATTGCCATTTGCACCTTAGGAATAATCACAAAAGAGGCTAGGGGTTGTGGGAGAGCTAGTACCTCCTGCTTTGGGGGAGCCAAGACATCCTGTCGCTGCTCAATAGGTTTTGAAGGTTGCTCCCTATTGAGAACTGGCGGCGCATCGCTGATATATCTGTGAACAAGTGAAACAATTAGATTCCAAGGAACTAACAGACACTAGTGCATGAAAAGAATGAATAAAAATGAGTTTCCTAAACATCCTGTAGCCTCCTGAAGATAAGTCACGGACATCTCCCTACCCCTCTGTAGGACTCCAATAGATGGTAGATTAGTATAGATGAGACCAATGAACCATGCCTTGATACTAACTTGTCATGACCTGATACTATAGGTCATGAAGGCGCCCTGTAATATCCCGCCGATAGCCAAGCCAACTTAATAACCAAGGTGACCTGTCTAAGAACTATGTATAACTATAGCTAAACAACAACAATACAAACAAAACATTGCATATTCCAGAACCTAGAAGTTAACTATATAGAGCTATTGTAGACCACAATAAAAATATACAAACCCCAAATAATACAATATGCATACAAGCCAAAAGTATATACATAGGCTAGTGTCTAGATACAAAGAAAGCCAACTAGACTAAAGGAGACTGCAAAAGATCCCAAAAGGTGTCTGATGCTCACCAAAAGTCTCCTAGAATGGCAACGATAGGCCGAAGTCAGCGACGGTGGCTCATGCTCGGACCTACACATATAGTAAGTGCTGTAAGAATAACTAGACCATGCACTGTAACAATTATCTACCCAACAAAAAGCCAAGTGATAATTGTCTGTAGATTCAAGTAACCCAACTACCAAACCAAGTGACGTATGTCTGTACCACAGACGCAACCAGGACGAGGCTGAGTTATAAAATTGTATGTAGGTGTAAGGCCCTAATGTGTATTCCAGATGCCAATTGGGCCCCTATAAGCCTAGAAGGTACACCTACACATAACAATAAGGTATATCGATGTATTGTTATGGGTATTGGTACTGAACTAACGAAATATAACCCCAAAGATATATCAAGCCTCTAACTCCCATATTACACCTATCCATTACTAGACATCTTCTCAACCTGGCCTCCAACTGGGGATGTCAAGACCCAAGCATAGGGCCTAGGTGCAACACGACAAATGATGAACCCGAAAGAACCCCAAATAAGCCTCTTAAGCATGCATAGCACATCCTTAGTTGCGGAAGTAAAAATTAAGCAAATAACACATAACTTCTAAGGGAGATGGGACTTTGGACTCACGCTATGGGGATGTTGTAGGGAAGAGAATTAGCATAGATCACATAGAAAATAAAGTCTAAGGGGCGGGTAAGTATAGCTCACGCTATGGGAGCGATTAGGGACTTAGGGCTTCCATCTTATCCGTACAACAAGCATTTAGCACAAAAGAGGGAATAAGGGACTAAGGGAGTCTTTGATTGTCGCTAAATCTGGACACTCAAAGGAAGTAGGGGCGGTCATCATCACCATAATAACCCAACTTTAGAGGTCGAGTTTAAATCCCATAGGGAACAATGTATCGGCGATTGAATCTATAAAGGACTACAAGCTACTAGCCTCGATTGGACAAGCGAGTACCAAGAAATTTCTAACTAATTGGGGGGAGACTAAGCTAACACTACTCCTAATAAGAAAAGGAAATGGGGCAAGGATTGATCAAGCATGGGAGCAAGAATAGGGGTACAAGAATCAATCAAAGCTCAATCGATCCATCACACTTAGTATCATATTAACTCTATGGGTAGGCTAGGTTGCTTGTAACCACACCTCAGCTACGACAATGTGGTGTTTCGCAAGTGCCTATTATGGCCTCTCACATGAGCCACTCAAAGAAACGCTTGGATTGAGCACCTCAAAGCAAAACTCTTAAGACCTTAGCCATTGAGTCCTATTTGAGGACCCCAACACATAAACCCATGACTATCATGCAAACCCTCTACTTCAACTACTCTAATTAAAGCAATAGTTGAATATTTAAGCTAGATTCAAGTTCATACCTCAAATCATAAGTTAAACACAATGGTGGGAAGGAACCAATAAATCAATTTTATCTATCAAAACAATTTGGGAGGAACCCACTTGATTTTGCAAGCAAATCATCAACTAAGCATGAAAGCAAGAGAAATGATCAAGATACATGAACAAATTAATATCAAAACTCAATTAAATCTACAAATTATGCATTCAAGAACAAGGAAAGAAAGTGTGGGTGAAAGGTAAATACATTTGACATTCACACTCTTTAATCCACTCAAGAATTTGTAGAAAACTTGCTCCGAATCTTCACCCTAAGCTACAATCTACACTAAGGTGTGTTTTCTACCTTCAGAAGTGTATGAAAGAGAGTTCTAAGTTCGATGAGTTGATGAATAATATCTCTTTTTCGTCCAATGTATTAACAACATGGGTTGGGAGTGCATGCATATGTGATTTTTGGACTAAAATGGTGAAATTCCGAAATTGCCCTGACGCTAGTCGCAGAAGTACTCAATGTTCATGGAGCTTTGACCATGTTCAAGGAGGTCTACTCATGTTTATGCCTTCGCAGTCATGCCAAAGCAGTCCGTGAGTGAGGATGTTTGTCTCTTGCAGCTTTGCCTACGCGCTAGTACCGGGTGCGTCGCGCCCTTCCTAGATCCACTACTCCCCATTCACGTGCCTGAAGGTCGCGTTCGTGTGCTTGAAGGACGCATTCGAGTGCCTAAAAGCCATGTTTGCGGAGTGTGTTTTCTTCCTGGTACACTTCTTTGCTTTTTCATCTCCTTTTTGCATCAATTCATCTTTAACATCAATTCTTTCCAGCAGAGCTAAATCTAAACCATATTACCTGTAACATACACCATTTAAAATATAATTAGCCTTAAAGTATAAGATTAATAACACAAAATGATAAGAAAAGTGCAAGAACTGAGTGTAAGTTATGCACTCATCAATACCCCTAACTTAAGACTTTGCTTCTCCTCAAGCAAAAGAAAACCAAATTCAAGAGGCTACCAATTTAAGCACACAATCCCAACTCACTGTACACAACTAAATCATGACTATGACAATGGTTGATGCCAATAATTAGCAAAAGTGACTTATTGCCTATTAACTAACTCTCTCATATTTTAAAAGCATATTTTTCAATCCAAAACTAACTGCTAAGGATGACCAAGTGACAACACAAATTCTCAAGAAGTGACTCAAACTCCTAATCAACTAACAAGTTCCACTTGACTCAAACTTAGAAAAGCATTAATATCAGCAATCTATGTCAATTTGCATGTCCTTACAAAGAGAAAGAAAGTTCCCAAAACACACAAGTATATACAATGAACAACGGACAAGGACTAAAACACTCACACTCAATAAAAGAACATCTTATGTACACAAATGCCACAACATAGACTTGCCTCTATTTTCAATCAACATTGGCTTAACTTCATTTGGTTGGAAATCTCAGGGAATTTCAGGCTTGTAATGTACGCTTAGGGGTAGGATAGATAAAATTTGGAAAATAGTGGCTAACCCTCCTTAAGGTCCACATACAACATTTATCTTTTTCAACTTTGCCACTTTTTTTTTCACTTTTCACACCAATGCATATTTAGCCCTAATTTTTCACTTAAGCGCCCCACTTGCAACCATTTTTCAACGTTTAGGTGGATTTTTTCCGTTCAAGTACTTTTTCTTCTTTATCTTTTTATTTTGAAAGCACTTTTTTCCCTTTTCTTTTCTTTCCTTCATTCATTTTTTCTTCTCTTTTCCTTTGATAAGCCAAGTGGTAGACACCTTTCTTTTATTCCTATGTCACCCGCAACTTAGGTTTATAGACTTAATTGTTACAAACATGTAGAACTCAAGGAGGGACAAGGCTTTGAAAGAGGGATATCTTTTTAAAAAGGTTCAAGGCTTTAATTTAGGATGCCAATAGAAAGGATTAGGCTAAGAAGGTACACTAGGGATAAAATAAATGCATTTGGTGGCTATTTAGGCTATCTGGACTCAATACAAACCAAAGAATACCTAAGATCATTTTTCTAACAAAAGTTTATTAAGACCAACAAGGCAAGTTCTAGTTAGCACAAATGCACACAAGGAACAAAACAACAACTCACAACACACATGACATCAAGTCACGCCCAAGGGACTCATTGTTCAAAATATATCCATCTAGCAAGTAAGGGTCATAAAAAGAGTCAAAGTGTTGTCTCAAAATCATCCCAAAACCTTTTACTTTCAAAACCTGGAGGACGTCTACCTTATTTACAATCTACAATTCTTACTAAATATATCAGTACCAAACAATTCACAATCCTAATGTATTGCTCCAACAATAGTCAATGGCTACTTAGATTCACCAAAGATCATATACTACCCATGCACTCACACACCCAATCAACAATTTGTTCTTAAGAATGTTATCACTCAATCCATCACCAGGAACCATCCATTATAAACCCCATCAAAAAGTAAAATAAGAAGCTACCAAATCTACTAAAACAACTAAACCCAAACACAATACATACAAGCCTGTCTAGGGCATACCCTACCAACTGGTGAGATGTAAGTCTATGAGGATATGCAAGGGTGAATCCGAGAGTCCAAGATCACAGGAGTGCCCCCTGAAAAAGTGGTATTATGTCCTCACAGTATGATTATAGCGCAAAAAAAGAAATATGGGACTCCCTGAAATGATTACTCGCACTCAAACCAGATGTTTGTATCTGGCAGCTTGTAGTAGCATTGACAGTGGCCAGGCTGAAGTTGACTCTCACTCCTTGGATCATGGTAGCCATCTCTTGTCCAAAGTTAGTCTTCGAGGCGTTGGCGTAAAACTCGGCCACTATGATGTGATTGGCTTTGATCATCTCATCAGCACCACATAGCCAATCTGAAGATTGAAGCTAGCCAAAGAATTTTGGCCCCTTCACTTCTACCTTGTGTAAACAAACCTATCTCTTTCTCATCATAGTCCAGCCTGAGCATTTATCATACTTTTGGGTACGTTGCGTTGAGAGGAATTTGCTTTCATCGAAGTACTCACCTTCACTCACTTTCAAAAGAATCTTATTTTCATAGAGTAGATGTTCCGATTCCATTTTATCTCCAATTAGACCTACGATCAAAGACAACATGACAAAACATCTTATAGACATTTTAAATCATGTGATAAAAAATGTTTGGACTAAGGAAGTTAATTGGAAACAATCCAAGTTAATAGTGAAATGTTGCTTCTTTTGAACAATGACCAACTGTTCTCTGCGTTTGCAGCTACACAAGTGCAATAATGGAGTTCAAGTTACTCTAAGCCTCCACATTCGTTGAAGGATATCCCCATTTATAGAGAGCAGAGAACTTTCAAAACATTCATATTCGTGGAGTGGTTTATGAGTCCATATTTTAGACTCATTTTGGGACTAGCTTGCAATGAAATATTGCCCTTAATGTTTTATTAATTCTAATTTCTAACATTATATATGTGCTATGACAAGAAATAGGACTAAAAGTGAGCAATTGGAAAATACTTGATAAAATCTTGTAAAGGGAGCAAAAGTGTAGAAAGGCGAAGAAAAGTAGTATCGCCAACATAATCGGCGATCCGCCGAACACTCAAAGAGTTTGCCTTTCATAGAAACACCAGGGTTCCATGTCAAGTCAAGAAGGTAGTCTAATTCGATATCATAAAGCATGTTCAGCGTACTGCCAAATTGCACAAGAGATTGCCTAAAGTGGTACCACTCAAAGCCCCAAAACACTGACAAGAAGTCGATATGAAGATTACTTCAGCGCATCATCGAATTTGATTGCCAGAACAAAGAGTCATCACCTAATGTTTTAGAGGAGGAAGCCTTATGAGGTTGCATAGGAAAGCGATCAAATTCATATTCGGCGCATCACCAGAGTGCTCGATAATGGTCGGCCTTGACCGCCGTACAACATTTTGCTGTATAAACTTTCACACATTTGCATGGAGTATATAAGCAATTTTAGAAAGGACATTATACATATCAATTCATACCATATCAGAACAATTACTCTGTTATAGTAATACATAGAACTTTCCTCTTAGAGTACAAAAAGGAGTTAGGGTTTTGAAGCTTTTAGGAAGAAAATTAGAGAAGATTGGCTGGTGATGATAAACTAATTGGTATTCAATATTGTTACCCATGATTGTTGCTGCTACGCTTGGTATCAAATCTTTAAGTTTTAGCACATGTGGTTAAAACCCCTATGTTAGGGGTTTGCTATTAATATGGGTTTTTCATTCATTTATTGGGTATTTGATATCTTGACTTATCTGTAGTTGATTTGAGTGAATTTATATCCATTCCTATATTTAGTCTATAATTTAAAGGTTACAAACTTTGGGTTTTACTTTAGATCTCTAATTATTGCCTTAGTTGGAACGATTAGAGTGTGTAATGCGTATAATGGCTAGAAACCTCTGATGTCACTCAACCCGACTACTCAAAGGCAAAATAGGCAGTCCTCATCAGCAAAATAATCCAACTTTAGAGGTCAGGGTCAAATCCCACCAAAAATAATGTGTCGGCAAGTGAGTGGAGTAAGGACGTATAGATATTAAATTTTGACTTGATACGTGATTACCAAGCAGGAATTCTAACTAAATTGGTGTGAAGCTAATAACTACTCCTAAGAGCAATTGGGTAAGGATTGATCAAGCAAAGGAACAAGGATAGGGGATATGGAAATCAATTAAAATTCAATCGATCCATTACACTTAGCACAAAATTAACCATCTGGGTAGGCTGGATTCCTTGAAATTACCCCAGCTAGGGAAGTGATGTTTCGCAAAAGCCAACTACAGTCTCTTATACGATCCACTTAAAGACACGCTGGCTTGAACACCTCAATGCAAAACTCCCAGGACCTTAACCGTTGAGTCCCTTTTAAGGCTCTCAACTCATAAACCCATGAAATTATCCGCCTCAACTACCTCTGCTAGAGCAATAATTGAAGATTTAAGCTAGATTTAAGTAGGGCAATTTATTCAAGAAGACTGACATGAACCCATAAACCAATTCAAGCAATTAGAGCAATTTGGGAGAAACCCTCTTGATTTTGTAAGTAAATCATCAACTAAGCATGAAAGCAATAGAAATAATCAAGACCCATATACACATATGTGCATATATATTATAACATCCAAGCATCAATTAAATCTACAAATCAAACATTCAAGAAAAAGGAAAGAAAGAGTGAGTGAATGATGAATACAAGTGAAGCCCACACTCTTTAATCCACTTAATTTTTTTTAGAAAACTTGCTCTAGATCCTCACCCTAAACTAAAATCTACACCAAGGTGTGTTTTTCTCTTTCAAAGATGTATGAACGTTTTTCTCTAAGAATCCTCTTAATCAATGTAGGTTGGGAGCGCGTGTATGTGTGATTTTGGGACTAAAAATATGAATTTCTAGAATTACCCCAACGCTAATCACTATAACATTCTGTGATCGTGTCTAGCATTACGCGATCGCGACGGTTATGTCTCCTTATGCTTTGTCTTCCCACCTTGGTCTAGCACATTTGTGCTTCTCTACATGTCACAGATCTGCGATCGTAGGCCTAAAGGCTGCGTTCACGAAGGGTATCTGAAGCCAGGTAATATTTTGTGCATATCATCTCCTTTTGGCTCCATTCAGCTCCAATATCCAATTCTTCTTAGCAAAGCCAAATCTAAACCATTGTACCTGCAACATACACCATTCAAAGCATAATTAGACTTAAGTTATGAGATTAACAACATGAAATAACAAGAAAAGAGCAAGAAATGAGTGCAAGTCATGCACTCATCAACACCCCAACTTAAGACTTTGTGTGTCCTCAAGCAAAACAAAACTATAACTCAAAAGGCTAGCAATTTAAGCACACAATCCCAATTCACTTTCAATATCAAGATCATAATCATGAAAATGTTTGGTACCAACAATTAGCACAAGTATGTGGATCCCTATCAAGTAACCCCCTCACATTTCAAAAGCATCTTTTTCAATTAAAAGTACAATCTAGGGATGACCAAGTGACAACACAAATTCTCAAGGAGTGACTCAAACTCCTAGTCAACTAACAAGTTCCACTTGACTCAAACATAGAAAAGCATCAATATCACCAATCCATGTCAATTTGCATGTCCTCACAAAAAGAAAGAAAGTCCCCAAAACACAAACAAATATATACAATGGACAAGGGACAAGGACTCAAACACTCATTCTAAAAAAAGAACATCTTGTGTACACAAATGCCACTCCATAGGCTCGCCTTTATTTTTAATCAACATTGGCTTAGTTTCATTTGGTTGTAAATCTCAAAGGCCTTTTTAGGCTTGTAATGTAGGCTAAGGGGTAGGGTAGGATATTATTTGGACGATAGTGACTAACTCTCCTTAAGTCCCATATACAACATTCATTTTTTTCAACTTTCCACTTATCTCTTTCGCATTTCACACAATTGCGCATTCAACCCTTCTTTTTCACTTAGGTGCCCCACTTGTAACCATTTTTCAACATTTTGGAGGATTTTTTCACTCAAGCACTTTTTCTTCATTTTATTTTTATTTTGGAAGCACTCTTTTTTTTTTCTTTTCATTCCTCCATTCATTTTTCTTTTTATTTTTCTTTTAACAAGCCTCCAAGTGGTTGACACCCTTCCTTTTTCTCCTACATCACCCCCAACTTAGGCTTAAAGCATCAATTTTCACAAACTTGCAAAACTCAAGGAGGGATAAGGGTTCAAAAGAGGGAGATTGTGTCAAAAAGGTTCAAGGCATGTAATTTAAGGTTGCCAATAGAAAGGACTAGGCTCAAAAGGGACACTAGGGATAGAATCAATGCATTTGGTGTCTATTTAGGCTAAGTGGACTCAATACAAACCAAAGAATGTGTAAGATCATCTTTCCAACCAAAGTCTATCAAGACCAATGTTTCAAGACCAATAAGGCAAGTTCTAGGTGACACAAGTAAACACAAGGAACAAAACAAAAACTCACAGCAAACATAACCTGAAAATTAAACAAGAAAGGATCAAAATAACTCTCAAGTAAGGTACAAGGGACTCATTTTTCAAATGTATCCATGCAAGTAAGAGTCACCAAAAGAGCCAAAATATTGTTTCAATATCATCCCAAAACATTTAACTTTCAAAAATTGGAGGGGTACATCTTTTCACAATCCACAACACTTGACTAAATATGGTAGTACCAAACAAGTCACATTGCCAAGGTATAGCTCCAACAAGAGTCAATGGCTACTCAGTCTTCACCAAAGACTATATTCTACACACACACTCACACACCCAATCGATAATTTGCCTAAGAATGTCATCACTCAATCTATCATAGGGAACCGTCGATTATACACACTAAATAATAAGCTAACAATCTACTAAAATAGCTAAACCTAAACACAATGTATACAAGCCCAACAAGGGAACACCATAATCAACAAAAATCAAGCCCGACAAAGGCACATCATAAATACACAGAAAGAAAGAGACTACAAGTGCCAACAAATCCAGAGTATACAAAATGGGAAACAAGAAACATAATCAAGTCAAAGAGCACCCCCAACTAAATATGATGTTGTTTCCTTACAATACAATCACAAAATAGAAGAGAATACAAGGGAATTTTTGAAATGATCACTCGATACGCGAGCCCAAAGAGATGGTCAACTCATCATCAGGATTTGAAGAACTGGACCTACACAACTATCTCAACTTGCCCATCATCTTGTTTAGGAATCTGCTCTTCTTCTTCTCATGTTCACTGAAATTTTTCTGCCTCCACTCTATCTTTCCTTGCCTCTGACTCATGTGCTCAAGCCGGTTACTCATAACTCTCTGAGTGACTGCAATTGATGCAAGTACAGGCTGATCATCTGCTGTTATTCCTGGTAATCCTATAGGAAGGCCTGCAACAAGCTGCCTAATCTGCTCATCCATCTCATGAACCTGGGAGGACAAGTATCTCATCGTGGGAGTACCAAAATGTAGTGGTCCTGAAGAAACCGGAGGACCTGCAACTGCTGAAGTAGACCCCCTTACCTCTAATCCTAGCTTTGTGAGCTAACCAAAAGAGGGATCTAAAACATCAATCCGCCTTTTCTTCTGTCCTTCTAGGCTACCTCTCTTCTTCAATAGATAGATATCTTAGGTCGGCTTCTCATCATTAGTAGGTAGGAAGACACCCCTGCCTCATAGCATAATATGGAAATTAGTGAGGGGTACAATAAGCTCTTAACCTCCTTTAGGCCACTTCTACAATCTGGTCTATTATAATCTGTCCCACATTAACTTGAAGACCATCTAAGATAGTTGCTACGATAAGTGCATAGTCCAAAGTCACCTCCGTGTCATATGTAGAGGGAATGACCCAAGCACAAATGATGGAAAGCCAACATCTAGCTTCCACCGTGAACTCATGTGAGTCAATACCTCTATGAGAAGTGAACCACTCCAAAGGGACTCCATCATGCAACTTGTCAACTAACCACTGAGCACCCAACTCTCGATATCTCTCTTTGTACACCCGATTCTCAGTATGCGACAACCCATAGATAGCATTGGTAATCACCAGGCTGAAATCGACTCATTCATCTAATCATGGTAGCCGTCTCCTCTCCAAAGTTTGTTTCCAAGTCATTAGCATAAAGCTAGGCTACTATGGTGTGGTTGGCTTTGATAGTTTTATCAGCAAAGCATAGCCAACCTAAAGTCTGAAGCTAGCTAGAGAAATTCGGCATCTTTTCCTCCACCCTGTCTAAACAAATCCCTCTCTCTTTGATCATGGGTCGGTCCAAATACTCATCATATTTTCAAGCATATTTGGTTGAGAGGAATTGTCTTTGATCAAAATAGGTTTCTTTTTCCAACTGTGGAGAGATTTTATTCTCATAAAGTGCTTGCTCAAGATCCATTTTCAACCAATTAGACCTATAATCAAAACCAATATAACAAAAACATCTTAATAGACATTTAAATTGTGTATTAGAAAGAACTTAGATCAAGGAAGTTATTTGAAGAAATTTGGATCAAACAATGAAACATTGTTGTTGCCGAATCAGTGAATAACTATTCTCTGCGTTCGCGATTACTCAAGCGCGATCGCAGAGTTCAAGTCACTCTAAGCCTCTGTATTTGCAGAAGGATATCAACATTGGTGAAGAACATAATGTTTCTAGAACACTTGCGTTCGCGACTTAGTGTCCGCGTTCGCAAAGGTAGAAGTCATCAGAATTCAAAATTCAGAGAGGCATTTCATCAAACACATGGAGGGCACACAGTTTAATTATGATTTTAACAAAATAATACCCCCCAATTTCTCCCCAACAACATACAATCACTACCCAATCAACAATGTACAATTTAGCATAAAAAATCTTCTTTACTTTTGCACAATTAATCTTAGAAATCATCTCCTAAAATTCTCGAAACGGTGGCACCATAATGACATTAATGAGCCCAGAAGCAACCATGGGAAAGAGTATCGTGGTTCCAAAATTTTACAACCATGACAAGAAAATCTAACTAGGAGGCATCACCATGTCATGATTAAAAGTTGCACAGATTACTACTGATAGGCGCGAATGGAGATGAAGTAGAATGGTGTACCTTGAAGTAGATGACCAAAAGGATGAAGAAAAGGGGACCTTGGGCTATTCTCAAAAGTGTGTGAGCGCTAGGTTTTTAAAATCTTGGTTACCTCACACTTGATTTGATTACTTTTCCCGTGCTCTTCCTTTTCTGAATATGGAAGACAAGCCATAAATGACTTATTTTATTTTATTTAACTGCGGCCATCAGTTCTTCGCCTTCGAGGACCTGTAATCGCGAGCGTGCCTCATCATCTTTGTGCACTCCGCGACCGCGGACATTTGACCACCCTCGCGGTTGTCCTTTAGGTGCCAGAACTAGGCAAAGTTTCTGCAACTTAAGGTGATCCCTGGCCCAATTGGGTTTGCCCTTGTGCAATGGGCGATCCGGGCCCTAAAATGCAGTCAAAACGATCCTTTTTCATCCTTGTGCCATTTTTGTTGGTGTTTTCATCCACTTATTCAATTCTTATCATCTTAATACTTCATCACTTGTGCAATGCCACTAAAAAGGACTTGAAAACTTTTAGGGTTAGCTAAAAATAAAAAATGAAAAAAAGCAAGAAGATATTCTTAAAATGCAAGAATTTATTAAAATATAAACAAAAATGGATTCACCACCCATTTATGTTTCCACTTGGAATGAAATCTCCTCCCCAATTTCAAAATAGTCTTCCATTTGAGCTCATGAGGAGGGTGATGAGAGACAATCAACATTTTCCACCGGTCTCTTCACTTTGAGGACTTGAATCGTCTATCCAACTTGTAATCAACTTTCCGTTTTGGTTCCTTGGGTAGACATGGAAGTGTCAAGAGGTCTTCTTCAAACTGAGCTTCACACTTTGTGGCCTCCAAGTATGCGACACTTCCAACTTCAAATGATCCAAAGTTTCCATTTAAGATCTCAATGACTTGCTCTTGCAACTTTAGTATCATTTTCTCAATTTTGGCTCCTTGGATGATTATTGGACTTGATGAAATTCATAGGCCCAAGACTTCTTCCATATCAAGCTCTATTCATCCTTCTTGAGACTCCAACTCATAGTTGATCACCTTTGACTTGGGGGTTTCACTTTGTTGGTTAGCTTCAAGTCGGCCTCCAAAACATCAACTTCTCATTCCAAATTGTCCAACTCATAGCCTCTAACCACAAGTAAGCTCTTGAGATCTTTTTTGTGTTGAGCAATTGGTGCATTTAGGCCACTTCTTTGGCAAGTCTAAGACTCAAGTCGGTGAGGCAATCTTGACTCACAACATTCTCGTCTCCATTCAATTCCTCCATACCCTTTTGTTGACCACGAAGTGCAATACTCCAAAGGAGATAGAAAAAGGGCTTACATTCCTCAAGCAACCGTTCATCACAATTAGCCATACAACAAAAAAAAAACAAAGAAAACAATTCCTAAATCAACTCAATACACCTATTATTACTTGGAAACGTCACTATTTTTAATGTTGCTCAATCCCGACTACTCAAAGGCAGAAAGGGCAGCTGTCACCAACATAATAACCCAACTTTAGAGGTCGGGGTCGAATCTCACAGGGAATAATGTGTCAACGAATGAGTGGAGTAGGGACCTATGGCTACTAATTTTGACTTGATAGGTGAGTACCAAGTAGGAATTCTAACTAAATTGTGGGGAAACTAAGCTATCAATTACTTCTAAGAACAATTGGGTAAGGATTGATCAAGAAAGGGGGCAATGATAGGGTATACGGGAATCAATCAAAATTCAATCGATCCATCACATTTAGCACCGAATTAACCCTATGGGTAGGATAGGTTGCTTGTAATAACCCCATCTAGGGAAATGATGTTTAGTAAGAGCTAACTACGGTCTTGAGTACCTCAAAGACATGCCTGGCTTGAGCACGTCAAATGAAAACTCACAAGACCTTTGTTGAGTCCCTTTTGAGGCTCTCAACTCATGGACCCATGACTATCATGCAATCATCCGCCTCAACTACACCCACTAGAGCAATAATTAAAGATTTAAGCTAGATTTAAGTAGCTATCTCAAATCAAATTATACAAGAAAATTGACATGAACCTGTAGACCAATTCAAGCAATTAGAGAAATGGGGGAGAAACCCTCTTGATTTTGCAAGTAAATCATCAACTAAGTATGAAAATTATAGAAATAATTAAGACCCATAGATAAATTAACTTCCAAACTTCAATTAAATCTACAAATCAAACATTCAAGAACAAGGAAAGGAAGAGTGAGTGAATGATAAATACAAGTGAAGCCCGCACTTTTCAATCCACTTAAGGATTTGTAGAAAACTTGCTCTAGATCATCACCCTAAACTAAAATCTACACTAAGGTGTGTTTTTCTCCTTCAAAGATGTATGAACGCTCTTCTCTAAGAATCCTCTCAATCAATGATGAAGAATAAGGGTTGGAGTGAGTGTATGTGTGATTTTGGGACTGAAAATGTGACCTTCTAGAACTGCCCCGACGCTGGTCACTATAACATTTCGCGATCGCGTTCAGCATTTTGCGATCGTAGTGGTTGTGTCCCCTTATGCTTCGCCTTCGCACCTGAGTCTAGCACATTTGTGCTTCTCTACATGTCACAAATCTACAATTATGGGCCTGAAGGCCACGTTCATGGAGGGTATCTTCTGCCAGGTAGCATTTTGTTCATTTTCACTCCTTTTGGTTCTAATTCTGCTCGAATCTTTGATTCTTCTTAGCAAAGCAAAATCTAAACCATTGAACTCGCAACATACAACATTTAAAGCATAATTAGCCTCAATTTATGAGATTAACAACACAAAATCATAAGAAAAGAGCAAGAAATTGAGTTCAAGTCATGCACTCATCAACCTCTTGGGGTTTACGTTGAAGTCCACAACCATGGATTCAATGGCTAAGGTATTAGGGGTTTTGCTGAGACTTCTTAGTCCAAGCGTGTCCTCGACAATCTACGTATGGATTCTTAGTTGATTCATGTGAAATACCCTTGTATCATAGCTGATATAGGTTATAAGCAACCTGGCCTATTTACTCAATATTAACTCATTTAGTCAAATATCTAGACCCAACTAGTAGATCGATTCCTATATTTGCACATCCCTAACATCTTCCCTTAATAGTTTTTGATTCAATATCTAGAATTTGTTTACTAGAATCATTAATATTTTTATTGCAACCCCCATATCCTATAATTACTTGGTCGAATGAGTCACTTCCACCCAAAACAATGATTCCTTGTGGATTCGACCCCGACCTCTAAAGTTGGGTTATTATGCTGATGATGACTGCTCCTGCTTCCTTTGAGTATTGGGGTTGTGACATCAAAAAGTAGTTCTGTTGCTGGGGAATCAACGTGTTCATATTGGAAGTGTTTGTTGAACTTTGTCCTTGTAGTTAGAATTATTTTTACTATTTTCTTGTTGCTTTTGATGTTGAAAAATAAGTGTTAAAATGAAGATGATGAGGGTGTCCATGGTGAGAATGTTGGAGGGATAAACGGTATGCAGGATGTTTATTAGGATCAAGTGAGGAGCACCGATGCTATTCGACTTCCCCCATTGGCCGGAGGAGTTAATTTTCATGTAATCAGCACTGTGTTGCAACTCCTCTAGATGAAGAGGGAGGGCTCAGCGATGAAGACCCTCATGGACACTTAAGGAACTTTGTTTATGCATGTCTCCCATTCAACTTCAGAGGAGTGAGTCAGGTTGCCATTCGACTAAGGCTTTTTTCTTTTTTTTTATCACCATAGAGGCATTGAGATGGCTAGCGGAGCTACCTCATGATTCTATTACTTTGTGGGAGGAGCTATAATGTGTATTCCTTGAAAGATTTTCCCTCCCTCAAAGATGATAAAGTTGAGAAGAAGTATTGAGAACTTCAAGCATCTAGAAGGTGAGCCGTGGCATGAAACATGGCTCTAGTTTCGGAAACTCTTACTCTAGTGTCCTAACCATGGAGTTCCAGAACATATGCTCTTGTAATACTTTGATGTGAGTCTCGACACTATGAACAAAGGGGTAGCTGATCAGTTAGTGAGAGAAGCCTAATCACACAAACATTCGCTGAAGCTTGTAACCTCTTGGATGACATAACAAAGATTAATCGAGCATGGTACATAAGAGATGACATGGTACCTTCGAGCCACAAAGGTCCGACTAAGGAGAAGCTTGCTAAAGACCAAGAAAGGGATGAGAACATGGCTAAAATGTTAACGCAACTTCATCTTTGACCAAGAACATCATGAGAGGAAATTATAAAAGTGTGAATGCTATAGGATTCACTGGATATGTGATGTTTGAGGGTACACCATTTGATGGAGATTACAACAAAGAAGTGCATTACCTAGAAAACCAAATAGTGGGTTCTTGGTCGGCTTTTTTAAGGCCACCTGATAATCAAGGCTGGAACAACAACTCCGGATAGCGAGATCGTGCGTGGACTAACCAACCTGAAGTTGGGTTTATAGAAACTGCGATGGAGATAGGTATATTCCACCTCATGATAGGGTGATGGCTGATGAACCAGTGGTTAATCAAGAGAATCCTTAGACCAAAGATATGCTTTCTCGAATCTTGAGTAAGGTGGAAGCCTCTAATAAAATTCTAAAGGAGATGAAATCTGACTTTTCTCAACTGATTCATATTATGACGTCTCATTTAGTTTCCATTAAACATTTGGAGACTCAACTTGGGAATATCTTAGCTTATCTAAATCAGTGTCCAAATGGAGGTCTACCTAGTGACACGGTTGCTAACCCAAAAGGGAATGATCAGTAGTATTTAGCCATAACCACTCGTAGGGGAATTGGTTTAAGAAATTAAACCATCACTTGTTTGTGAAGAAGGCCTAAAAGAGGTAGAAGAAAAAGAAGGTGAGTTATCATTAAAGCTAATGAGTATGAAGCTCACATTAAAGTTGGTGATGTTCTCGGCAATCTCGAGAGCGATAAGCAAGAAAAAAATGGGGATAATGTTGTGAATGCCAGTTGTGAGGTTGAGAACACCTCAAGTCAAGGTTGATCCTTCATTTCCACAAAGAATGAAGAAGAAAGAGAAGGATGCTAAATTTAAAAAGTTCCTGTCTATGTTCAATTCATTGTCAATAAATGTTCCACTTGTGAAAGTAGTGATTGAAATGCCAGGTTTTGCTAGGTTCATGAAAGAATTAGTGACAAAGAAAAGAACTCTTGAGTGTGAGACATTTGAAGTGTCTCACAACTGTAGTGCAATTTTGACACAAAAACTGGTGGCAAAGAAGGAAGGCCCAGGTGCATTTGCCATTCCATGCACAATAGGAGCCTCAAAATACAGTAAAGCACTATGTGACTTTGGGAAAAGTATAAACCTTATGCCCCAAGCCATATTTGAGGAATTGGGATTAGAAACCGCTTCACCAACCATAATACATCTACTCATGGCTGATCGACCTATCAAACGACCAGTGGGATTTTTACACTATGTTGGTAAAATTGGATGAATTCATTCTTCTTGTGAATTTTATGATTTTGGATCCCGAGGTGGATACAGACGTGCTAATAATCTTAGGTAGGCCGTTCTTAGTCACTAGACAAGCTGTGGTAGATGTTGAGAGTGGAGATCGTAAGTTCAGTGTGAATGATGAGGAGGCTGTTTTCAACATATGTAAAGCTTTAAAGCTAGGAGATGATCCTGAGGTATTATATTAATAGGAAATCAAAGGTGACTTGATGAAAAGAGTAATTACGTCATGCCACGAAGTTAACCAAGGCGCTGCTTGGGAGGCAATGCAAGGTGAGTATTTACTGCTTTCTAGTTTGAATAATGGGTGTTGAAGTGCGCACAATTGGAAAAGAAAAATTAGAGTGGTGAGTTGGGATGGGCCACCAAGTTGAACTACTCGGCATATCACTGAGTCAAATTGGCGATCATCAATTCGACCATCTTTTGAGTTGGTTTGTAAATCTTGAGGTGCTACCAGATTTGGTGAATAAATTGCTAATTCAGTGAATTGCCAAAACCAATTGGTGATGGTTAATTCCACCGCACTTCAAGGCTAAAGGAAAGGTATGCATACTGTTAAAAAGGCGGTCCTTAGCACAATCAATGCAACACCGACCGTGCTAGGCGGTGTGTTCCGCATCGCCGAACATGCACGCTCACCGACCTGCTTAAGGCTTTTTAAATGCCTTGGCTCTTTCACTTTCCATATTCCCACCTTTTTACTTCGCTTGCACGCCAAAACCCCCTTATTGTTTTTCTTTGAAATGTTTTTGCAAAAGGGTTGAGGATATCCATCACGAAGGCATCATTGCGGATTTTATTATGTATCATCATTGAAGAGGTATGTTTTTGGCCCTTGTTTTAGTTCTTTTGGTGAAGTCCATCATTTATAAAGTTGATTAGGGGTTTTAATGTGATAATCATACTTTAGTCTTGAAAATTTTGTTAAAAATTGATTGGGTAGATCTTTAGAGTTATTTTTAAAACCTGTTTTGCATGATAGGTGATTTATTATGGGTTTTGAATCCCTTTCTAGATGTCAAAATTGGTGATGTCTATGAGTTGGGTTAAGTTTATGAATATAGTATTTCTTGCCAAATGGTGGATTATTTGTGGGTATTGCCTCAATTTCATACTTGTGATCATGCTAGAATGTTTTTGATTGATGTGATGTCGTGATCATATGAATATGTTCTTGTAAATGCTTGCTTGTTTGGACTGATTGTTCCAATGGGCTATGGGTGAAGTTTGAGTAACCCTTAATCTTCTTTGAGCAATTGCACTTGCCCTATGATAAATTGTGTGACATCATTCTTAAGGGTAATTCATCATTTGATCGAGTATATATCCATAAAAACATAGTGTTAGTGATAATCATTTGTTAAGCATGCATTGATGTGCTGTGGCAGGTTAGTATGTGACTTTCATCCATATGATTTGTTGAAAAGTTGTTGAATTTTGAGTGAATTGATGAAAGGCCTTGCCAGTTGCCTTAGGCGATAGTCATTTTGACTGCCTAAGTGCACTTGGTGATGCATCTAGTTATCACATGCACCACCTTAATTGGCTGATATTTTTGAGTAATTACTACAACTTTCGGCGGTGAACCTTTTTCATTGCTGAACCAATTTGACATATCGCTAAATGTGCATGAGTATCACTAAAAGTAGTAGTGGCCTTAAGTCTAAAATCTATGTAAAAAGATGACAGTCTTTTTGACCACATAATTGGTTTGGAAAATCGCCGAGCATCATCCGCTGTCAAATTGACATGTCTACTTTGAATGTTTCTCACATGATCGATTCTTTCACATAATATTTTTTATCACTGCCTCTCATAAGATGTTTGGAGTCCATTATGGTGTAGGAATGGGTAAACCCAAGGAGCAGGTCACTTGAGGTGGATCTCGAGCAGCTAGAGGAGTTTCTATAGCTCAAGATAAAGTAAAATGAAGATCTCATCGGTCTAAAAAAGAGGTGCAAGGCAAGAGTGAAAGGGAAGTAGTTGAACACTGAAAAGCCACTAGTGATGAAGATGAACCACTCAATGTAACCTGGACCAACTTAGAGGAGGAGGAAGAAAGATCCAGATCTTCTAAGAGGCCTATTTCGGAGCCTAGTCCAAGAAGGCACTGGAGTGAGGGTAAGTCGAAAGACATTCATAATCCTCTACTCTAGATGTCCCAATAGATTAAGGAAAGAACATCCCACAACACTTGAACAGACTCAGGGCAAAGGGAAAGTGAACAATCCTGGAGGAGAAACAATTGTCCACTGATGGAGCGATTGGTAGATATTGGGAGGCTCTTAATTTCCCCAACATCCAATTGTTCACCAAAACTTGGGATCCAGACGTTCACACCTTGGTTCATGAATTTTATAAGGACTATGACAAGGCCATTTAAAAGAACAAAAATAGGGTGACGTCGATGCTCAAACCTGTTGATGTTGTGGAAGTGCGTTGTGTGTAAGTCCCATGCAGTCAGACTAAGATCAATGATATCCAGGGATGTGTACACAGGGATAACAATGACATGGAATAGATGATTAAGGTTTAAACATTTGATGATATGCAAGCTTGGTTGGCTCCAATGATGGGGATTCCAGCTCCCTCGTGATTAGAGGAGGGAGCCATTATTGAAAAGAATGAGAAGAATATTCTTGCAAGGTTCTGGTTTGGGTTTATCAGTAGTAGTTTGATGCCTTCACAAAATAAAACTGTACATGCCAAGGCGATATTGTTTGGGAGCATCATGGATCGCCAGAGATTGAATCTTGGTGCTATTATTGCCCCTAAAATCCTCACGAGGGAAAAGCAAGTCCAAAGATCATAACCCTTTCCCAGTCTCATCACTACGTTGTGCAAAAAGGTTAGAGTCACAAGGAACAAAAAGATCAACATAGAGGTAACTCCATCGGCATCCATTGACATCCAGAGGATTGAGGCTGAGTATTATAGAGATGAAGAGGAAAGGGCTAGAAAGAAGCGGGTTGACAAAATGCTAGTTGTAGATGTTGAGGCCCTCGAGTCTAGCGTTGTAGAGTTGGGCACCAATGTATGTATACCTTCTTCCTCTCCTACGTTACACCCCTCTTATGCTCCTACTCCATCCACAGAGGCAGAGGACACAGACGACTAACCCCCTCACTAGGGCCATTATTTTTGCATTTGGCCGACAGGCCAATGTAGTTGATCGTCGGGCCACTAGGGTTGAGTCATCTGTGCCCAAATTAATTGAGGCAACCATAGCCAAGTCTTTGAGGCTGAGGCAACAAAATATGAGTTGATAGTGGCTCACAAGTTGAGAAAGGGTAGACTCAAGTGTATGATTGACGATCACGAGAAAGAGTTGGCCAGCTTGAAAAATAGAATGGTAAAGGTTGGGAAAGCATGTGGTGCAGTGCAGCAATATCACTTTAAAAGTCAATCTTGATGTGTTGAAAAAGGAGGTGACAACCCTTTGGTCCACTAACTTGAGTACGTTCTTTGTTGGGCTAGAAGATCCACCGCTCAAGGTGGATGTGGCTTTGATCCCAGATGAGGGGCTGCCTGTAAATGTCCTAGGGGATGGCCATGAAGAGAACCAGAGGTGAGCACCCCAGAGATTGATGATGAGACATTGGGAGCAGACCAGAGTCTAGAGGACCAAGAAGAGCTAGATTGGTTAGAGAGCGACATTGTGAATGTAGTGAAAGTAGTATCTGTCCTTGACGAATCCATGATAGGCACATCTGGTGTGAGTGAGCCTGAGCCTACAAGGCCTGAGATTGGTCTCGAGAGCACATCAGTAAATGAGGGCATTGATGCCCCCCATGACCACTTCTCTAGCTCCACCACCACCATAGCAGGATTGATATGACAGGGTGATTCTCATACTCACTACACTCTCTTATGCTTACTCTTTCTTGTCCCTTGCACATTGAGGGCAATGTTTATTCTTTTAGGAGGGAGTGAGCTTGAGGAATTCCTTATCTTCTGGATGATTGATTTTTCTTTTGGATGAGACAATGGCGTTTTATTTTGATACTGATGTGTTGATGTATATTTAGGCAATTTTTAACTTTTTGGGTTATAAATAAATTTTAATTTGGGCTGTAACAGCATAATATGTATTTTTGCTATATTTGCTTTTCTTTTCTTTATTTATGTCGAATGGATAAATCATTGCAAATGATGTCCTTGAATTGAATTTCTGGAAAACCTCGTGCATATATGACAAGCCATGCAAATTTTAATATCATGTCTCTAGTCTTCATCAATCCGAGCATTGATGTTCCATACCTTTGATTCAGATGGTGCAACAGACGAGGAACATGTACTCACTAATTAGTCCTTTCTTGTGAAATCAATCCATGAACAGATTTGAAGAATCTTGAGTTGACTATGTGGATATTGAGCTTGGATATGCGATGATCAAAATATTGCAAGTGTGCTGCAACTGTTTGAATGCAAGGCCATTTTGCTAGTGTGTGATTAGTTGTCTTGTTGAAATGCTTATTTTGTATCATCTAGAACTTGCTCGATTTATTTTGAGGAGTAACTTGGCTAATTCTAGATTAAGAGAGGAACTTAGGCCTTCTTTGGTTCCATTAGTCCAAGTTGACAATAGTGACATCTCTTGACAGTGAAATGAATCCTTAGTGAAGCCTTTTTGGGCCTTGATCTCTTCTTTGGCAGCCTTGTAACCTTGACTCATGTTTGTGAAAGACAATTCTTTCTTGTTTCATACCAATCCCTCCTTGAACTTGAAATATTGAGCAGTGGCCAAAGGCTAAGTTGGGGATGTGTGTGGAAAGAAGGAAATGTCTTCCATGAAAGAGTTGGAAAAGGAGGAACAAGGATGAAAGAAAAACATCGAGGAATCCTAGAAATGAATGAAAAGAAAAGGTGAGAAACAATGCTTGTGGAGGCATCTAATAGGGAAATTAAACAAATTCTATCTAAGACTGTGAGTATGCAAACTGGACAGATTGGTTGCAGAAGCTAGATGACATATTATGGGCATACTAGATAGCATTCAAGACCCCTATAGGCATGTCTCCATACCAACTTGTCATTGGGAAGGCATGTCATTTTCCGGTGGAACTTGAGCATAAAGCAATATGGGCGCTAAAGAAGTTAAATCTAGATTAGAATGATGCGGCAAACTCTAGGCTGGGCCAACTCAATGAGCTTGATGAGTTTCTCTTGAAGGCATATGAGAGCTCAGTTCGGTACAAGCAATGAATAAAGCTACAATATGATCTTTGCGTGGAAAATCGCCAATTTGCACTAAGGGACTTGGTGCTGCTATACAATTCCTATCTAAACTTGTTCCCTGGGAAGCTCAAATCCAGATGGATGGGACCCTTTTGAGTAGCACATGTCTTTGATTATGGAGCTATTGAATTGGAGAGAAGAAATGAGGAACTTTTAAGGTAAATTGCCAAAGAGTCAAGCCATACCTTAGAAACGTAGAATAAATAAAAATTGTGAAAGAATGGGACCTTGATAAAGTCTGAGTACTCAAGCTATCTATGTCGTGCCGTGACAATAAATTAGGCGCTTCTTGGAAGGCAACCCAAGGTGGAGATTGGCGCTTAGGTGCTCAGGTATGATTTTTTACCCTTATATTTTAGTTTTTTTTATTGTATGTATTAGGGAAAATACACCTCTTTTTCGATGGGGTGTGGGTAGTTATGGGCCTCAATGAAGTCTGAGTAGCTTTAGTCCATAACTACTGCAATTTTTTATCCTGGGGTTTCCTTGCCTATGTTCTTTTTCCCATGGATATTTATTTTCTGTTGAACCAGCATGTTTAGGTAGTACTTGTAACATATAGTAATGACATCTATGGAATATGCTTCTTTTGTGGTTTTTGTGAAAAATGGTACCCACCAAATTTTGATTACTTAGTCTAGATAGCAACCATGCATGTTTAGGTGTATTGACAATACTTTGTTCTAATAAGTCAGAATAAATTGAGATAAAAAAACATGATCTGAGAGTCTTTTGTTAGTAATGTAATCAGTGCCATTTGAGTGTGAGCTTAATTTGCTAAATTCATGTATGGTGTGCTAATTCAGAACTTGCCCTATTACTCTAAGTTAGACTGTTGATTAATTAGATTAGGAAAGCATCTTAGGCCATTATTCTTAAAAATCAAGTTAGCCAAAATGACCAACCAAATTTGCAGAATATCCCTTGATCCTAATGTTTGACCCTGACATGTACCTATTCTTTGGAAGCAACTAACTAACCTAGCCTTGTAGTTGTAAAATCGTGAAATTGTCCCTGGACCTTCCTTGAACATTGTGCTCCATGACTGAGGAAAGAACCCTATGTTCAGAGTGGCGACCAAAAGTGGCCCTGATTCTGAGGAAGGATAATGTGCACCTCCACTCAGGCCAAAATCCTAAGTTGAGGGTGGCTGGTGTAAGGGTGAAACACAAAATGAGGGGGAAAGTTAGCGATATAGAGAAAAGGAGAAAAATCATGTACTTGGTGTAAGAAAGATAAGTGATGCCTTCGTTGTGAGCTAAAAAATGAAGTGTAAAAACAAGGCAAAAATCTTTAAAAAAATAAAAATAAAGCACCCAGAAAAGCTTGAAGTAGGAGAAAAGGGAGAATGAAATAAAAACAACAGTGTTGGTAAGGCAAAAGTGTAGAAAAATGCAGTGTCAAGGAGGGCCTTTAGTCACTATATTCCTAGAATATCATACCAAAGCCCCTTGTGTCTACGGTACAAGTCCATAAAGTCCTAAAGTGATCCTATTCCAAGTAGTCAAAGGTCTTAATCATGAGTGTAGGTCCAAGCCAATGGTATTGGGCATGATGCATGCATATCTTTTGTAAAAATAAGTGATTTTTCATAGTCCCGAGATTATGCATGAAAACATCATCTAGAGTGAGGTATGAGACTTCTTTTTGTGAGGACACTTACATAGCATTAGCCTTATTCAGTGATTGTGGTTTGTTGGTAGTACCTCACTTGTCATAGTTGTGTTGTTACATGTATTAGTCCGTATTGGTTGTCTAGATGGCTATCTGATTCTGGTTTGAAAAGTGGTGTGGGTGTCTATCCTTCAGGTTGATGTGATGTATGCCACTAGGTTGAGGTCTATGTGTTATTGTGCTGCTTGTATAGATTGAGTCCGTCGCTTTAGGACAATCAACCATTTTAAATTGAGGGTGTTGATGTGCTGTCAAAATAAAACACTTTTGATGCTTAAAACTTGGAATTTTATGTGTTCTCAATGCGATGTTAGTGGATTTTATGTGGTTTTGTGTTTTATTTGTAGGATTCCAGGGTTGGCCTTGATTTTGGGAAGCAAATGCAAAATTTATTGTTTTTGATGATATACGAGACCCATTATGGGTCGTAGTGCATTCTACAGGCCATGAAGGAGGTCTCATGGACAATCCCAGTGAGGGGCTAATTTTCTGAAGTTTGTTCTACGAGCATGCAAATGGGTTGTGGACTAATTTACGAGTCGTAGATCATGTTCCGTGCCCTGAGGATCATAGAAGAAGGACTTTCTGAACATTCATCAAACGAAAACCCCTTAAGGGTCGTAGAACACTTTATGGGCCATAGAGGGGTGTCGCAGGTCGCAGGTTCAGTTTTGTAGCAATAATATACGAAAGCCTGATTACGGGCAATGAAACACAATACGGCTCGTAAAGTTGTTCATGAGGCATGCCGACCCAGTTATCCTATTTTGTTTAGGACTTGTATTTTAAATATTATAAATAGATTTTTAGGTTATTTTTCATGAAGTTTTCAGAGAGTTGAACAGTTTAAGAGAATTAAATAATGAGATTGACTAGAGAAAAAATTGGAGAGTTTTGAGAAACACTTGTACTTTGATTTGATTTGTAACCTTGTGAGTCTCATTGGAGCTTGGATTTGCTTGTGCATAATTTAATTGTGTAAGTTGCTATATTATGTTATTCCAATTCATAAGTCTTGCATCTACACAAATCATGAGTAGTTAAATCTATAACTAAGGTTATGAGAACCATGATGAACTAACAAGGTAAAACTGGATAATTCATAATTCTTGGGAAGTGTGCATGCATGTATTAATTAACTCTTTTTGTTTTGCATGATTTCTGATGGTGGCCAACAATAGGACCCGCCTAGTGTAACTTACTGGACCAAGGTAGTAATGAGTAGGAAAAAAGGTTAATGAATAGGATCTGATTGATGTGTTCTCGTCTAATCAACCGAACTGGGCCAATGGGAGGTTGTATTGGGACTAAGAGGTAAGGGTTAGTACTGAACACTGTGGAGATGGGCCAAGTCACATAGTGAAATTTGCCTCTCGCCTGGGCCAAAGGATTTGGTGAACTTAACTTACCATCCTGTATGCTATACACTAGAAAAGAATTAGATTATCTGGTGATACTAAGTCAGGGAATCGTGGGGAACACAATACCCTAGTTTCTCTCCATATTGGTTAAAATCTTGTGTTAGGTTTACTTTTCTACTTGTTATTTCAATACCCCTTTTGGGGAGATAAGTAGGTTAATCACTCAAATTGCATTAATTGAATTCTCCTAAGTCTATGTATTCCCCGTGGGTTCCACCCAAACCTTGGTTAGATTCTATTTCCTGACAACGATCACTGATCCTCAAAAAGGAGGTTTAACTTGGGTGACATCACAAGTCTTGGTTCAAACCATGGGTCGTAGCCAAGGCTCATAGATTGGGTAAGAAGGGTGGAAAATTTGTCTCTAAGTATAGGTACAGTCTAGAGGGGTATTTATGATTTGTAAAGAGAACTACAAACCATAAAAAGGGATTTGTGATTGAGATCTGGGTTATTAAAATTTATGGTTTTGTGATTGAGATCTGGGTTATTAAAATTGAGGTTTCTAAATCATGACCTACGTACAAACAGGTTGAGTCATAGTTGGTTTTACGAGTCATAAAAAGGGCTCATAGTTTGGGTTTCTGAGTTTGGAAGTTTTTCCAAGTGTTGGGTTGTTTTACAAAAGGGTCTACAACCCGCAAACCATTCTACAAGTCGTAAAGTAGGCTCATAGATTGAGTTTCAGAGAGTATTTCTAAGGGTTCAAAATGTAACAAGGATGAGACCCCGTAATTACGACCCGTCGTCCATTCTATGACCCTTCAGTGGTGGACGTAGTTTGGGTCCAACAGACTTTAATGAAGGGTATTTTTGATATTACCCTGTGTCCTAAACCTAATACTACGTCATTTTAATCCCATTCCTCACCCATATCAACCCTAACTCACCCTATTATCACGCCCCGGGAGGGTACCCTTGGCGTGGTTGGCACCTAGAGACTATTGCTAGTCCCCAAGCGAACAACTTAGCCTCGTCACATTTGTTCAATCAAATGACTCTACGGGATAGTTATAACTAAAGTAAATAAATGGGCACATCTTATGTAATGTCTCAAAATGATATAGATAATAATAAAGGCTAGTAGAAAAAACTAGCTCACAATCTCAACATCAACTTTCAGCCATCATCTATAATCATAAGGTGCCAATGATAGGCCTAAGGCTACCCAAATCAAAATATAAAAATAGTCAAATCTAACTCTAAAGCAAGATGAAATAATAACAGTGGATCCTCCGGAATATGGGAGCCTCACCAATCAGCTGAGAATCTCAGATCTTCAACGGAGCGCCAATTGACGATCTCTAATAGCTGCCTCTGCATCATAAAACTATGCAGTCCAAAGGGGACATCAGTACGTGGAATGTACTGTTATGTAAAATAGCTAAGTGAAACAGAAATAGGTAGAATAAGAAACAACATCGATCAAGACCATCATCAAATCAAATCAAATCGTCAAATGTCTATCTATCCAAAAATAAACAGTAGACAAGTGACCCATTAACGAATCAACCTCATCAATCAAATCAAACTCATCTCAAAGTAGCTCGCCTCCTCTCATCTCATCTCATCTCGACTTAGAGTAGTCAAGGTAAGAAATTATGGGACTTTCTCTTATCCGACAACAATCACTTATGAGCCAGTTAATGTAAAGCAATCAAGCATATGTTGCCACAGCCTTTCCAAATTAATCTTTCCAGGTAGGGAATGAATCAAAACCGTATTGGCTCACCCAATATGGAGTCAACCGTCAATAAGTCCGTTGTTGTTTTCAGGGACTTCTAATCAAGAGATAACACAATATATGTGATGGTTCTAAGCCTCACCTACATTTGGTGGCATAGTTTGACTAGTTCAAGTCGGACTAACTCTCACTCTTTCGGTGCTCAATACTCCTTCCATAACTCAATACTTATAAAACCATCAATCCAATCAACTCATAGGGACTTTGGCCCTATCATCAATCAATATCATAGGGATTTTACCCTCTCAATCAACATTTCATAGGGACTTTAGCCCTTTCATCAATCAACATCTCATAGGTACTTTAGCCCTTTATCGATCAATCTCATCAATGACTTAGGATTTAGAACGATCATTAGGGAACAACCGAATAGACACATTAGTGGAGTTCATTTATAGAGACTCATAGGACTATCAAATTCTATCAACTCATCATCATTCTCTCATCACAATCACAATCACAATCACAATCGACAATCTCAACTCAAGGCTCTAGACTCAATTCTTAAGTTCATTATGTATGCTTTCAAAAATAGTCATGTAGGGTTATGAAATTCTTTATGAAAGTTTTCATTACAAGAAAAATAAGTTTATGATAATCATCAACATAAAATATATAAGAACTTAAATAGATTTTCAAGAAAAACCATCAAAGATTCATGTATGTAGACTCTTCAAATCATTAACTCATCTATGACCATCTACAGGGCACACTAGAGAAGAATCCCATGTTTTTAGTTTCTTACATACCTAGTATGAAGTTATCAATCAATCATGTCAAGGATCTCCTCTCAAATTTCTCAACCTCAAGCTCTTCTTCTTTTTCCACAAGCCCTAGCCTTGTTAGATTATTGGAATAGGATTTAGAATAGGGGGTTTTGACCCTTTTTACGTCAAAATAACCTAATTAGATCGTGTATAGAGTTTAAGATGGGTTGGGAATAGACTAGAATTCCCCTCATAAAATTTAGAAATTTTTAGTTCGGAAAAGGCCCAGTCCGCTCCTGTTGCGTACCAACACTATTTTGCGCTTCAGATCGAAAAATTATCTTTTGATCGGGTCGCTCTAAAAATCAACCAAGACCATTTTCCCACTCAATTTTTCATGCTGATCACAAATCCAACCTCGGATTTTCCATATGGGCATTGGAAGATGCATTACACGCATACCCTCCCTCTAGGCGTATTTGGTAATTTTATCGGGCGTTACACCTATACACTCTCATTCACCCCTATTCAAATTCTCTCAAAATTTCTAATGCAAAGAATACTCCCCAAGGCAAGAAGAACATCTATGGTTCCACCAAGTCTCCTGAACCCAAAAACTTCAAGCTTCTCTTAGGGACTTCAAATTAGGTATGGGGGTTTGATTTGTGGTTCCCTTCCATCTACAAAAGTCAAGTGTATTCACATTATCTTTATTTTGACGACATAGTATTATTTTGAGTTGCATGCAAACTTATTTAAATGATGATATGAAGATGTATTTTGTCATGACCCGAGACTAGGGCCTAGACGTGACACGGAGAATGGGAACCCGAGAGTCCCCAAACAAGCCTCAAGTATCTAAATCTACATCATCGGTTCAGGAAGGACATACAATTAGTAACACTAGTCCAAAGCACATGGACGGCTCACTCCCAAAGATGGAATGGGGGCCAGGACATGCTGTGGGCTCACCCTCAAATGAGAAAGGAACATCGAAGATATTAAAGGTCAAAGGAGATGACTTGTCCATGGAGAATGGGACTCACCACAATTGCTTTTCTGGATCAGACTACTTGTCAAACAGTTGATACTCAAAGTGCTCGACCCCTACATGGTAAAATCATGTAGGCATAGAGTATGCATTAGTACGTTTGAATGTACTAAGTATGCGGGCATGCAATGCATATGACTTACCAAACCTGCTTTTCAATATTAGGTGATAGGAGCACATAATATAGAAAGAATCATATATTCAAGGGAGAAATATACAAGATGCCATGAAATTCATGATGCATGAAAGAAATGATGCTCATATATAATGGGGATGTGACCTCAACTGACATTCGTAAGATCAAGCGAGCTATTACTTGGAATCCTGATAAAAACCCCTCATTGGGACAGAGGTGGTCTACTTGCCAAGCGTAAACCATACTTCAACTTACGGGAACCCATCCCATTTCGTATGAAGCAACCCCCTTACGAGAACTCGTCTCATTTCGGTAAGGATTTCTCATATAGCATATCATATCACATAACACTTCAACTTATAGGAACCCATCCCATTTCATATGAAGCCAACTTCCTTGCTATATCCGTCCCATTTTGGATAGGATTCTTATAACCTATGCTAGGCACATAGTTCGAGAAAGGGAGAGGGTCCTTAGGGATAGCCCTAATGCACCCAATCCATCGGTGCTAAGTCGGCATCCCATGAGAATACTTATACATGTACATGCTTTCAAGAGATAAAATATTCATTTCAAACCATAATTCATTTCATAACCATTCAATGCACCTTTAGTCTCGAATGTCAAATCATAAGTCATAATTGTGATACTCATGCAAGGAATAGCTCATTCACATATAAAAAATAGTGCAAGCACTCGAGATCCTCCAAGAGCCATAATCATAAGACATATCTATGATCACATTCTTGTCATAACCAATATCTTACAAAAATCATATCATAAATATTCCATAAAACATAATTGGGCTTAACCCACTTCATAATTTCCATATAACCCAATGTCCATGAATGCAAATGCAATGCATGATGTGAGGATAGCATGGGTAACATAGATTCGAGTTAAAATCAACATCATAATGAGAAATTTAATAAATCCATAATTAAATCAACATCTAAATCATAATGTAAATCACCCATGCATAATTAAACTTTAAAAGGGGACATGCATGTTCATAACTTCATATATCAATGTAAATCATCATAATAGTGATCAAAGTAGATTGAAATCATAGGTAAAGTACAACCCATATAACCATTGGATTTAATAAGATCAAATAATGAAAACTCACATTTAAAGTAAACTAAAATTCATGAAATCAATGAAAAGATTTTTGGGTCTTCTTGGTCAAAAAGGACCAAGAATCAATCCCACATACCTTGATTGGGGAGCTAAATTTGGGGAAGGACTTAGCTTGAATTTGAACTTCAATTAACCCTAGCCTTGAAACTTGAAAGGGGAGAGTAGAGAGTATTTAGGAGGTGATCTTCTGAAGGGTAGAAGGTTTTAGGAGAATCAATTAAGAGGGGAGGGATATCAGCTGAACTAGGGGTTTAGGATAGGTAAAAGGTAATAATTCATAATTAAAATAAATTGAAATTACATAAACGCCATTAATGAAACGGGCGAAATTTGGAATAGTCAGGTCCATACGGTTGCCTACACGGTCCGTGAGATGTCACATGGACTGTGAATAGCGACTGTGAACCGTCAGTTAGAAATTTCTCAGAGCCAACACTGAAAATTTATTCGAGGCTAAGGGGTACCACACGGACAACTACACGGCCCATGTGATGCTACGCGGGTGGTGAAATAGACCGTGTGATAGAACTTGAAATAATTGTTGCACGATAAAGTTAGGAGATGGTACTTTCATACTTAGAAAAATTTTACGTAGGAGTTACACAGAGGGCCACACGGCCCGTGAAACCTCACACGGACCGTGTGAGTGGCCGTGTGTCCTCACTTTGTCCGAAGTTTCCCCCGTCTCATTAGCCCTCTATCGTGAGCTGGACCAAGTGACCCTCCACGGGAGGCCACACGGTCCGTGTGGCTTTACACGGCTTGTGTGGGCCTTCCGTGGAGCGATGCCTGGTAGTTTCGCTCAGGACGGTATCAAGAGATTCGGCTAGTATCAAAAGATCCGGTAAAGCCACTCGAAAAATCCGGGTCCTTACATCATCTCCCCCTTGGGAACACTAGTCCCCAAATGTGCAAGAACAAGGCTTGAAAGGCTTGACATTAAGCATGAAACACCCAACATATGGTACAATGCATAGTCCATCATTTGAAAAAAAATCATAAAGCCTTTAAACTCTTATTCAAGTCATTCAAAACATTATAAAAAAATATCCTTTTCGTGTATATGTATGCATGTCATGTCATGACACTCAAGAGGGAAAGAAATAAGACCATTAGAAAAAGGGAGAACCTAGTACCTTAGGCTTGAGTATATTGGAAAAGATGAGGGTACTGTTTCACCATGTCCAGCTCCGCCTCCCAAGTAGCACTCTCCATATGTTGATTTCTCTAAAGCACATTCACCGAATCCATGTCGTTGTTATGAAGCCACTTTACTTGCCTATCCAAGATCTCCACTGGGGTTTCATCATAAGACAAGTTTTCCTCAACCTCAATCCCTTCTAAGGGCACAATGGTGCTAGGATCACCAACTAGCTTCCACAACATAGACACATGGAGGACTGGGTGAATGGAACTCAAGTCCGGAGGCAACTACAACCTATAAGCCACACCTCAAACCCGCTGAATGATCTTGTAGAGCTAACATACCGGGGCTTAGCTTTCCCTTCTTACTAAAATGCACCACGCCCTTCAAAGGCGAAACCTTCACATATACCCAATCACCAACACAAAACTCAAGATCCCTCCTCCTACTATCTGAATAAGACTTTTGACGACTTTGGGCTGTTTTCAACCTTTCCCTAATCACTTTGACTTTTTACATGGCCTCCATCACTAGATTCAGGCCAACTAGTGCCCTCTCTCCCAACTCAAACCACCCCACTGGTAACCATATTTTCTCCTCTATAAGGCCTCAAACGGTGCCACACCAATGCTAGCATGGAAGCTATTATTATAAGCAAACTCGATGAGTGGAAGGTGGTCATCCCAGTTGCCCTTAAACTCCAACACACAACCCCTCAGCATATACTCCAAGGTTTGAATAGTCCTCTTAGCTTGCCCATCGGTTTGAGGATAAAAAGTGGTGCTCAACTTAATCTTAGTTCCAAGTCCCTTCTGAAAAGATTCCCAAAGTGGGAAGTGAATTGGGTACCACGATTCGATATAATGGACCTAGGCACACCATTCAACTTCACCAACTCTTGAATATACAACCTTGTGTAATCCTCGGTGCCGAAGGTAGTCTTGATTGGTAGAAAATGAGCCGACTTCATCATCCAATCAACGACAACCCAAATGGAATCAAATTGCCTTCGGGTCTAAGGCAAACTAACCAAAAAAATCCATGTTTATATCTTCCCATTTCCATGTGGGAATCTCAATGTCTTGGGCCAAGACACCGGACCTTTGGTGCTCTACCTTCACTTGTTGACAACTTGGGCATTCAGATACGAACTTAGTGATGTCCTTCTTCATACCATGCCACCAATACACTTCTTTCAAATCTCAATACAATTTGGTAGACCCCCAGTGAATAGAATAATGAGAGTTGTGAGCCTCACTCATAATCACCCTTCTAAGATCATTCACATCTAGAACACAAAGCCGGTCTTGGTACTGGAGAAAACTATCTCCCCTATGGGAGAACACCTCGATCTCCTTTTCGGCAACCAAATTCTTCAATTCAAGTAATGATGGGTCTAAATCTTGCTTAGCTTTTACATCACTCACCATGGAAGATTCTACCCCTTTTGAACACGGATACCACCATCGCTCGAATCAGCCAACCTGACACCCAACCTAGCTAAACGGTGAACATCCCTTGTTAACTCCTTCCTTTCCTCCCCAACATGTGCCATACATCCCATAGATAGCCTACTGACAGCATCAGCCACAACATTGGCCTTGCCAGGATGATATAACACACTTATGTCATAATTGTTTAGGATTTCCAACCATCCCCTTTGCCTCATATTAAGATCCACTTGAGTGAACACATATTGCAAACTCTTGTGATTGGTGAACACATTAAAATGAACGCCACACAGATAATGTCTCCAAATCTTCAAGGCGAACACTACCGTCGCCAACTCAAGGTCGTGTGTTGGGTAATTACGTTCATGCACCTTCAACTGTCTTGATGCATACGCTATTACCTTACCATGTTGCATAAGCACACAACACAACCTAGTTTGCAAGTTATCACAATATACCACGAATCCCTCTAAGCCATTTCATAAGGCCAAGAGGGGAGCCAATGTAAGGCGATCCTTTAAAGTTTGCAAATTCCGCTTGCATTCGTCCGACCATACAAATATAGCCTTCTTTTGGGTCAACTTAGTCAATGGAGATGCGATAGATGAGAACCCTTCAACAAACCTTCTATAATACCCGGCCAACCGAAGAAAACTTCGAATGTCTGAAGGAGTCAACGGTCTTAGCCAATCCTTCACAGCCTCGGTCTTCTTCGGATCCACCTTGATACCATCGTCAGACACCACATGGCCAAGGAAAGCCACTTCGCCCAACCAAAATTCACATTTGCTAAACTTGGCATACCATTTCTTCTCTCTCAATTTCTGGAGGACAAT
The DNA here is from genome assembly GCA_029948455.1 of Solanum rostratum. Lineage (NCBI taxonomy): Eukaryota > Viridiplantae > Streptophyta > Magnoliopsida > Solanales > Solanaceae > Solanum > Solanum rostratum. The sequence goes on along the minus strand of CM057055.1, from coordinate 32,393,540 downwards.
ACTCAAGTGATCCCCGTGCGATTGCTCACTTCGGGAGTAAATGGGGATGTCGTTTAATGAAGATCACCATAAAACCTGTCAAGGAATAGCTTAAACACCCAATTCATTAGATCCATGAACATAGCCAAAGCATTGGTTAGGCCAAACGACATCACCACAAACTCAAATAGCCCAGACCTTTTCTGAAAAGCTATTTTGGGAATGTCACACTCCCTAACCTTCAATTGACGATACCCGGAATGAAGACCAATCTTTGATAAATGAGTAGCCCCTTGAAGCTGGTCAAACAAGTCATCAATCCTAGGCAACGGGCATCTATTCTTAATGGGTCACCTTATTCAGTTGCCTATAATCAATACACATCCGAAGAGATCCGTTCTTCTTTCTTACAAAAAACACTGGAACATGCCACGGCGATATACTGGGCCGAATAAAACCCTTCTCCAACAAATCCTTTAACTGCTCTTTTAATTCTTTCAACTCCGCCGGTGCCATACTATAAGGAGGAATAGAGATAGGTTGAATATTCGGAAGAAGATCTACGGCAAAGTCTACTCCCTTTCAGGAGGAATGCCAGCAAGTCTTTGGAGAACACATCCGAAAACTCATTCACCATAGGAACTGTCTCAAGAGGAGGTACTTTGGACTCCATATCCTTGACTATCACAATATGATAAATGTACCATTTGGAAATCATCTTTCGTGCCTTGAGGTAGAAAATAAATCGACCTTTGACAGAGGAGTCACTACCCTTCCATTCAAGGACGAGTTCACCGGGAGGTTGGAACTTGACCTTCCGGGTTCTATAATCTATAGAGGCATATGATGCATGCAACCAATCCATCCCAAGAATCATGTCAAAGTCGAACATCTCAAGTTCCACGAGACCACACGGAAAAACTTTGAGCAACATAGAAACATCGCAACCATGATAGACTCTATGTACAATAACAGATTCACCCACGGGAGTATAAATTGAGAAGGGATCCCTCAAAATATTGGGACTTAAACCAAACTTAACAGCCAACAGTGGAGTCACAAACGACAAATTTGCACCCGGATCAAGAAAAACATAAGCATCAAAATCAAATACTTTTAACATACCAGTCATGACATCCGGATCTTCCTTGACCTCCTAGTAAGCATGAAGTGCATAGAATTGGTTGTTCCTTGGGGAAATACCTTGGTGAGCTCTTTGTTGACCCTGGCCACCTTGAGTCGCTTGACCTTGACCTCTACGTGCATATCTAAGACAATTAGCAAACTTGTCGTTCTTGTCACCACACCTAAAGCAAGCACTCAAATCCCTCCAACAAGCACCCATGTGGGATTTTCTACACATGCCACACATAGGATGTCCTTGCCCACCACCTACCAGTGCCCCAAGAGGGGGTACCCAAACATTAGCAACCCGAGTTCCAAAACCTTGGCCCTGCTGGTAACGACCAAACTGCCATCCCGAGAGCCTGAAAATCTACCATAAAAACTGGCTCTCTTAGGGTTATGCATCCTTCTCTCCCTAAGTTTCTCCCCTTCAATCAGTTCAGCATACAACATGAGTCTGGAGATATCCATATCACGTATGAGCATGACAGTACAACATTCTTTCACAAGTAAGTCAGAGATACCAAAAATAAACTTGTGCATCCTTGCATGGGGGTCAGCCATAAGTGATAGAGCATACTTGGAGAGCTTTGTGAATTTGAGGGCATAATCCCTCACACTCATGCCTCCCTACTTGAGGTTGATAAATTTAGTCATCTTGACCTCCCTGAGCACAAGTGGAAAGAAGAAATCCAGGAAAGCAAATTTGAGCTCTTCCCAATTGACATCACCACCGGAGACCCTCTCCATAGCCTATTGAGTGTACCGCACCTGAGCCACATCTTTCAATTGATAGGCAGCCAACTCTGCCTTCTCCTAGGAAGTGACACCCATAACATTCAATACCTTGGTGAGCTTATCAATGAACTCCTGGGCATCATTATCAGCCTTTAGCCCATAGAACTCTAGAGGATTCATCTAGGTGAAATCCCTCACCCTAGAAGCTGGTGTAGGATCCCTCGGGAGGTTAGCCTGCTTGGTCTCCGAGGTCACCACCTGGGCAAGCATGGAAAAAGCTGTACGGAATTCACCATTTGAGATGAGTTCATCCATGGGCACTTAGGGTTCCTGGTCCTCAGCCGGTCTTTGTGGAAGGGCTCTTCCTTGAGGCATCTTTTGAAATGGAGCAACGACACTGTCAAGATAAGGGAACCAACTATACGAGTCCTAACATAAAGTAAGGCATAAAGAAGTAAGGGAATTCCTAGAATGCCTTCGTAGCCTCCCACTCATAGGCATGGTGTACTTCACACCCATGAATAGGACTCTATTTGATGCGGCATATTGGACTCTGAGGACCATTCATAACCTAGGGCTCTAATACCATATTTTGTCATGACCGAGGACTAGGGCCTAGATATGACACGGCGAATGGGAACTCAAGAGTCCCCAAACAAGCCTCAAGTATCTAAATCCTCATTATTGGTTCAGGAAGGATATACAAGTAGTAACATAGTTATAAGGGGCAGGAGAATAGGACTCATGCTATGAGGACAATACGGGATTAGGGACTTTCCACATTTCCACACCAAAATATGCGTATAGCCAAATACAAATTTCCCATAATTCAATCCAATGAATATGTGAGCCAGATACCATACATAACATAAGAATTTCAAAAGAGTCTACATATTTCCCAACAAATGCCTCTAATCAAGATAGAAGGGGGTCCAGGACATGTTCCGGGCTCACCCTCAAATGAGAAAGGAATATCAAAGATAATAAAGGTAAAGGAAGATGACTTGTCCTTAGAGAACGTAACTCACAACAATTGTTTTTTTGTATCAGACTACTTGTCAAACGGTTGATACTCGAAGTGCTCGGCCCCTACATGGTAAAATCATGTAGGCATAGAGTATGCGTTAGTACGTTTGAATGTACTAAGTATGTAGACATGCAATGCATATCACTGACCAAACCGACATTCCAATGTTAGATGACAAGGGCACATAATATAGAAAGAATCATATATTTAAGAGAGAAATATACAAGATGCAATAAAATTCATGATGCATGAATGAAATGATGCTCATATATAATGGGGATGTGACCTTAACCGACATACGTAAGACCAAGCGATATATTACTTGGAATCCCGATGAAAACCCCTCACTGGTACAGAGGTGGTCTACTTGCCAAAGGTAAACCATACTTCAACTTGCGGGAACCCATCCCATTTCGTATGAAGCAACCCCCTTCCAGGAACCCAAAGTTTTTGGTAAGGATTTCTCATATACCATATCATATCACATAATATTTCAACTTACGGCAACATGTCCCATTTCATATGAAGCCACCTTCCTTATGGATCCTATCCCATTTTGAATAAGATTCTCATAACCCATACTAGGCATATAGCTCGAAGAAAGGGAGAGGGCCCTTGGGGATAGCCCTAACGCCCCCAATCCATCGGTGCTAAGTCGGTATCCACGAGAATGCTTATACATATACATGCTTTCAAGAGATACAATATTCATTTCAATCCATAATTCATTTCATAACCATTCAATGCACCTTTTTAGGCTCAAATGCTAAATCATAAGTCATAATCGTGATACTCATGCAAGGAATAACTCATTGACATATACAAAATGGTGCAAGCACCCAAGATGCTCCAAGATCCATAATCATAAGACATATTTGTGATCATATTCTTATCATAACACAAATCTTATCAAATTCATATCATAATCAGTTCATAAAACATAATTGGACTTAACCCACTTCATAATTTCCATATAAACCAATGTCCATGAATGCAAATGCAATGCATGATGTGAGGATAGCATAGGTAACATAGATTCGAGTTAAAATCAACATTATAATGAGAAATTGAATAAATCCACAATTAAACCAGCGTCTAAATTATAATGTACATCACCCATGCATAATTCAACTTTAAAAGGGTACATACATGTTCATAACTTCATATCTCAATGTAAATCATCGCAATAGTGATAAAAACAGATTGAAATCATAGGTAAAGTACAACCCATATAACCATTGGATTTAACAAGATCAAATATTGAAAACTCACATGTAAAGTAAACAAAAATTCATGAAATCAATTGAAAAGATTTTTGGGTCCTCTTGGTTGAAAGGGACAAAGTATCAATCCCACCTACCTTGATTGAGGAGCTAAATTTGGGGAAAGAATTAGCTTGAATTTGAACTTCAATTAACCCTATCCTTGAACCTTGAGAGGGGAGAGTAGAGAGTATTTGGGAGGTGATCTTATGAGGGGTAGAAGGTTTTAGGAGAATGAATTAAGAGGGGAGGGATATCAGCTGAATTAGGGGTTTAGGATAGGTAAAAGGTCATAATTCATAATTAAAATGAATTGAAATTAAATAAATGCCATTAATAAAATGGGAAAAATTCAGAATCGTCAGGTCCATACGGTTGCCTACACGGTCCATGAGATGTAACATGGACCGTGAATCATCACTTAGAAATTTCGCAGAGCCAATGCTGGGAATTTATTCGAGGCTAAGGGGTACCTCACGGATGACTACACGACCCATGTTATGCTACATGAGTCGTGACATGGACCGTGTGATAGCACTAGAAATAATTCCCATACTACAAAATTACGATATAGTACTTTCATACTTAGAAATATTTTACGTAGTGAGTTACACGGAGGACCACAGGGCCTGTGAAACCTCACACAGACCGTTTGAGTGGTTGTGTGCCCTCACTTGGTCCGAAGTTTCCCCCGTCTCATTACCCCCTGTCACGAACTGGACCAATTATTTCTCCATGGGAGGCCACACGGTCCGTGTGTAGGCCTTCCGTGGAGCGATGCCTGGCAGTTTCGCTCGAGATGGTACCAAGAGATCCGGTAAAGCCACTCAAAAAATCTGGGTCCTTACATATTTTCAGTATTATTGACTATAATTATGCAATGTTATGAGATGCTATGAATTTCAATAAATTTCAAGTTGAATTTCATGATGGTGCTATCTAGGGTTTTGAATGTATAAAGTGGGTTGTCTAAGAGTAGTTTTAACTTGATGAGTTTCTTAGAATTATTGCATAATACTCTAGAATTGCATATCTTTTAAGTTTACTTGGATTAACCTATTGGATTTAAGCTGAGTTCCTATATAAATTATACTACAATTGATAAGGGCCTCCAAGGATGATACAAAAGCTTAATATAAGTATGTAAAGTATGTTATGATGCCCTTTATAATGTTTTAAGATGGTGAACGGACAATTATCAGTAAATATGGACCCCCATGTGAAAGGACAATTCTCACTTGATGGATTTCTAAGTTAAATGAGCTATTCCTATGATTGTTTCAGTAAATATGGACCCCCATGGTTATGAATGCATGGTTATGATAATGTTTCATATGATAAGAATGAGCTATTCCTAAGTTAAATGAGCTATTCCTATGATTGTTTCTCTTCGATTATGACTAAGCATATTGCATATGATGAGAATTTAATTTCATGCATGATGACTCTATAATTTCATGTATGATGAAATTGTAATTTCATGTGTGCATTTGCGTCCCACATACTTAGTAAACTTAAAGTACTAACACATATTTTATCTGTATGATATTACCATATAGGGACCGACATTGCTCCTCCTCTAGCACATGGCTAGATCTTTAGATGATTGAAGACTAGTAGTTTTGGTGAGTCCTCTAGTTCGAGGACTAAACCCATTTTTATTCAAGCTTGTAATTTTGAGACTTATACTTTTATTGTTGTATGCCTTTGCTACATATGCTTGAGGGTGAGCTTTTAGCCCCGCCAGGTTTTTATCTGATGGTATGTTTGGACAAAATGTATGAAGTTTAAGTTGGTGTCTTTTCCATGGATTTTATGATTGATTGTCCCTTAGCCCCATTTTCCCATCTTAAATTCTTCCTTCTTTATGTTTAATACCTATGAATGCTTAATGAATGCTAAGAGGCTTGGGTGAGCTGCCTTTGAGTTCCTCACTCGTCGTGTTATGATTAGGCCCTAGACTTGGGTCATGAAAAATTTGGCATCAAGGTACAAGGTTCTAAAATGATACTTGGATGTCCAATATATCACATCAAATAGAGTCTTGCTAATGATTATGAAGCTGGCCACAACTATGAATAAGGGGCTATGTGGTGTTTAGGAAAATTTACCCTTATTTCATGATTCATGTTATGTATTCAGAAATTGCCTAAGGTTTCCCCTATCTAACGACGTTTCTTTTGCAATTTTCTTGATCATACCGCTAAGAAGAGTTCCTTCATCAAGATATGTACTTAAGGATCAAGCCACCTATGCCACAAGAAGAGGGAGTCTCTCATGCAGAATTTCGTGTTGTCTTTAGCTTGTGGCCAACCAAGTCGACTAGGAGGTTGTTCTCCCTCTCTAAGAATGTACCCCGACAACTAGGATCTGGGATTTCATTAGGATAAACCCACCCGAATATTATGGTTCCAAGGTTGATAAGGATCCAGTAGAGTTCATTGATGAGGCTTATAGGATTATTACCATTATGGGGGTACCACTGAACGAAAAGGCCAAGATTGTGTCTTATCAACTCAAGGGCATGCCTTAGGTGTGGCATGACCAATGGGTGGAAGAGAGAGGTTAAGCAAGACTAATCACTTCAGAAGAGTTCAAGGGTGCCTTTTTAGATCGGTTCTTTTAGTTAGAGCTAAGGGAGGAGAAAGTGCAAAAACTCATCAACCTAAGGGAAGGCTCCATGGGTGTTAGAGAATACTCCCTCAAGTTCACCAAGCTATCAATTTATGCTCCGTTCATGGCTGAAAACCTAAGGGCTAAGATAAGCAAGTTTATTTTCAAAGTGCCGGAATTGGTGTCCAAGGAATACAAAACTGCCATGCTTATGAAGGAGATGGATATCTCCTACCTCATGACCTACGTGGAGAAAATAGAGGAAGAAAATTTGAGGGAATCTTCTAGGGAGTCCAAGAGGGCGAGGGTTGAAGGTGGTAGATTCTCCTACGAAAGGTTTGATGGACATGGAAAATTTCATGGTGGCAAAAAGCAAATGGACCAAGGTTCAACAATGATAAGGGGTCCAATCCCAAGCCATAAGGAGTTTCGGGTGCTTAAGCCTCCCAAAATTGTGCTAAGTATGGAAGACCCCACAAAGGGGAATGCCTAGCCGGTTCCAATGCATGTTTCAAGTGCAGCAAACCTGGTCATCATGCCAGAGAGTGAAGAAGTGGCGGTCTTAGGCACTAAGGTAGAGGATTCCAAGGTGGTCAAGCTTAAGGGGGTGCTACAATAGCCAACCAATTTTATGCCTTACATGCCTGCCAAGAAGTGAAAGAGAATTCAGAAGTTGTTATCGGTATGTTGAGAGTTCACAATTTTGATATGTATGAATTGTTAGATCTGAGAGCCAATTTTTATTTTGTAACTAAATTTCTTGAAAATAAATTCAATGTTTGTCCCAAATTCTTAGTTGAGCCCTTTGAAGTTTGTACTCCCGTAGGTGAGTTGGTGGTTGCTAAATGAGTTTATAGAAATTGCTCTATGCCTGTCTTGCATAAAGTTGTCCCTTGTGATCTAATAGAACTCTATATGTTACATTTTTATGTCATCCTTGGGATGGATTGGTTGCATGCCTCCTATGCTTCTATAGATTGTCAAACTTATAAAGTCAAGTTTCAATACCCAAATGAGCCCATTCTTGATTAGAAGGGTAGTAGTTCGGTATGGGGTTCGATTTGTTTCCTATCTTAAGACCTAAGAAGATCTCCAAAGGGTGTGTTTACCACCAAGTGAGAGTTAGAGATGTTACTTTCAAAGTTCTCTTTCTTGAGTCAATTCTTGTTGTAAATGAGTTCCTTGATGTCTTTTTCGGCAATTCACATTGTGTTCCTCTCGGAAGGGAAATAGATTTGGTATAGACCTTATTCTCAACACCCAAACTATTTCTATTCCTCTTTATTGAATGGCCCCAACGCAGTTAAAAGAGTTGAAGGAGCAATTGAGGGATTTGTTGGAGAAGTGTTTGATTGGACCAAGTAAGTCTCTATGGGGGTGCTCTGGTGTTTTTTATATAGAAGAAGGATGGTTCACTTAGAATGTACATTGATTACTGACAGTTGAACAATGTAACCATAAAGAACAAGTATTCACTCCTAAGAATAGATGACTTATTTGACCAATTGCAAGGGGCTAGACACTTCTCCAAGATTGAACATAAGTCCAGGTAGCATTAACTTTGGGTGAGGGAATGTGACATTCCCAAAAAAGCATTTGAGATTAGGTATGATCATTTTGATATCATTTGATTTAACTAATGCATCGATGATATTTGTGGACCTAATGAATAGAATGTGCAGTCCCTGCCTTGATGCTTTTATGGTTGTCTTCATTGAAGACATTTTGGTGTATTTTTTAAGAAGGGAAGAATACATAAACCACTTGAGGATCGTGCTTTAAACATTTCAGATGAGGCAATTATTTGCCAAGTTCAGCAAATGTGAGTTTTAGTTGGAAGATATGGCATTTCATGGGTATATTGTGTCTGGTGAAGGAATCAAGGTGGACCCTCAGAAGAGGGAGGCGGTGAAGAATTGGCCTATACCATTGACCCCTTCCAATATAAGGAGCTTGTTCGGTCAAGCAGGGTACTATAGGAGGTTTGTTAAAGGGTTTTCCTCAATTTCATCACCATTGACGATTTTGACTCAAAAGAAAGAAAAGTTTGTGTGGACGAATGAGTGTGAGAAAAGCTTCCAAACTTTGAAATATCGGTTAACTTGGGTTCCAATATTGAGTTTGTCAGAGAGGTACCAAAGAGTTCTTTTTTATTGGTGATTCCTTATGAGTTAGTTTGGGATGTTTGTTGATGCAACATGGAGGGTGGTTGTCTATGCTTCAAGGAAATTGAAGGTATATGAAAAGAACTATTTAACACATGATCTTGAACTTGGGGTCGTGGCATTTGCATTGAAGATATGGTGTCATTACTTGTGTGGGATTCATATAGATTTACTCAGTGATCAAAAAAGCCTCTAATATGTGTTCACTCAAAGGGACCTCAACCTAAGGCAAAAAAGGTGGTCAGAGTTCCTTAAGGACTATGATATGAGTGTGCATTGCCATCCGGACATGGATAATGTTATCTCCGATACACTTAGTTGGGTGTCCATGGGGATTTGGCTCACATTGATGATAAGAAAAAGGAATTAGCAAGAAAAGTTCATAAGTTTGCTAGGTTGGGAGTTGAGTGATGCTGAAAATGGTGGTATGGTGGTGTTAAATAGTTTCTAATCATCCTTGATAGCAGATGCTAAGGCCAAGTAAGATCTTGATACCACCTTGGTTGAATTGAAGGATTAAGTGAAATAAGTCAAGGTAGAGGTTTTCTCCCAAGGGGGATATGGGGTGCTTAGATACCAAAGTAGGTTTTATGTACTAGTTGTTGATGGGTTGAAGAGTTTGATTTTGGAAGAGGCTCATAATTCATCCAACTTTATTCATCCTAGTTCAACTAAATGTATAGAGACCTAACGAAGGTGTATTGTTGGAATAGAATGAAGAAAGACATTGCAAGGTTTGTGGTCGAATAACCCAATTGTCAATAAGTGAAGGCATCAAAGGTTGGGTGCCTAGCCCAAGATATTGAAATCCTCACTTGAAAGTGGAAAGAGATAAATATGGATTTTTCAATTTATTAGCCTAAAACAAAGAGGGATTGTGACTCTATTTGGGTTAAAATTGATAAAATGACATAGTCGGCTCACTTCTTACCAGTCAAAACAACCTATAGTATTGAAGACTATGCTAAGTTATATATCCGAAAGTTGGTGAGATTACATGGAGTTCCATTATTCATCATAGCGGATCGTGGTTCTTAATTCACCTTTAGTTTTTTTTTAGGTAATTTCAAAAGGATCTCAATACAGAGGTTAATTTCAGTACCGCATTCTATCCTCAAACTGATTGGCAAGCCGAGTAAAAAATTAAAACACTTGAAGATATATTGAGCGCTTGTGTACTGGAGTTCAAAGAAAATTGGGATGACCATCTACGTCTTATTGAGTTTGCTTACAATAATAGCTATTACTCTAGCATTGAGATGGCACCATTTGAAGCCTTGCATGAGAGGCGATGTAGGTCTCCGATGGGCTAGTTTGAAGTTGGAGAGATGGGCTTGATAGGACCCAACTTGGTTATGAATTCTATGAAGAAAGTGAGACTTATAAGGGATAAGTCAAAGACAGCTCAAAGCCGTCAAAAGTCATACTCCAATATGTTTCGCGCACAAGTTACACCTCTTTTTTAGAGGATAAAATGGTTGTTGTCAATATATAGAACCTAGCCAAGGTTAGGTTCGAACCCACAAGGAGTACATAGACTCGAGGAAAATTCATCAACAAGCAATCCGAGTAGTTAATAACCTTAGTTCCACAAAGGGGGTGTTTTGCAAAAGTCAATGAGAAAAATAAACTAACTAACGATCACAAGAGAAAGATCAATGATGGAGAGCAACTAGGGTATTTTGTTCCTCATGATTCCAAAACACAGTATCACCAGATAACCTAATTTTTATCTAGTGTATAGCATGCACGATGGTAATTTAAGTTCACCAATCCCTTTGGTCAAAGGTGAGAGGCACATTTCACTATGTGACTTGGCCCATCTCCATAGTGTGCATTACTAACCATTACCTATAAGTCCCTGTAAAACCTCCCCTTGGCCTAGTTTGGTTGATTAGACGAGAACACATCAATTAAATCCTGTTAATTAATCGTTTTTCTTATTCATTACTACCTTTGTCCAGTTAGTAACACTAGGTGGATTCTCATGTTTCTCACCATTAGAAAACATGAAAAACGAAGAGAGTTAATTAATATATGTATATACACCTTCCAAGAATCGTGAATTACTCGGTTTTACTTTGTCAATTCTTCTTGGTTCTCACAACCCTAGTTGTGAATTTGTCTCATGCTTTATGTAGATGAAGAGATTATGAATTTAGAAGACATAATTAAACACTTACGCAATTGAATTAAGAACACGCAAATCCAATGTCAATGAAAATCACAAGCTTGAAGATTGAATTATACCACAAGTATTTTCAAAGACACTCTCACAATCTTCTCTCTAAGAATAATGAATTATGTCAACACTAATCTAAACTAAACTAAGCTTTTCGTACATTGGTTGTCCCCCTTGAAAAATAACCCTAAAAGCCTATTTATAATAAGTAAAAGCAAATCCTAAACAAATTAGGAAAACTGATCAGCATACTCCACAAAAGCACTTTACGACTCGTATTGTCCTCTACAACTCGTAGTTGGGGACTCGTAATCAGCGGCTAAAATTTTTGACTTCTCTTTTATGACACCCCTTCAAGACTCATAAAGAGGTTTACGACCTATAAAGGGGGTTTCGTCTGATAATTTTCCTGCAAGTCCACTTCTCTAATCCTCAGGGAATGAAAGGTCTTCTACGACTCGTACAATGATCCACGACTTGTCTGCATGTTCGTAGAATTAACTTCTGAAACTTGGCCCCTCACTGGAATTCCTCACGAAATACCTTAACGACTCGTAGAATTTTCTATGCCTCGTAGAAGATCTCGTACAACAGCAAAAACTAGCAACTGCTGCAATTTTCCCTCAAATCATGGCCAACCTGTATTCCTGCAAATCTAAACACAAAAGCACATAAAAAAATAACTAAAGTCGCATTGAGAACACACAAAATCCTAAGTTTTAAGTATCAAAAGTGTCGTATTTTAGAAGAACATCACACCCTTGACTTAAAATTGTTGCTTGTCATCAAGCAACGGACTCAATCAATATAGACAATACAGTCACACACAGACCTCAACTCAATGTTTACAACTTTACAAGTGTTTCTCAAACTCTCTAATATTTTACCTTCATTCCTTACTGTCTCTCTGCTCTTTTTTGCTGACTCTCCAAGAAAAATAACCTTAAAATCAATTTATAGTGTTTAAAATACAAATCCAAAACAAAATAGGACAATTGGGTCGGCAGGCTCCACGAGATACTCTACGGGTCGTATAGTGATTTATGGCCCGTAGTCGGGCTTTTGTGATCTGTTGCTTCAATTTTGGACATGGATTCTATGACACCCCTCTATAGCCCAAAGAAGATTATATGGCCCGTTGTGGGTCGTCTGATAGAATTTCAGAAAGTCCTCATCTTCTGATCCTCAAGGTACGACACTAGGTCTACGGCTCGTAAAGTCCTCTATGGCTCGTTTACATATTCGTAGATCCAACTTTAGAAATACACCCCTCGCTGGAATTTCATACTAAACCTCCTTTACGACTCGTAAAATACACTACGACCCATAGAGGGTCTCGTGGATCTTCAACTTCAGCAACTCCGACACATTTTGCCCAAAGTTAATGCCAACCCTAAAATCCTGCAAAACAAACACAAAAACACATCAAACCTACTAACATCACATTGAGAACACGTAAAATTCCAAGTCTTAAGCATCAAAAGTGTTGTATTTTGACATCACATCAATAGGGTGAGGATCGAGTTTACCTTGGCAAAGTAGACTCCTTAGCTCGAATAGAGTGAACTTTGGAATTCCATGTAATAGTCCACATGGTTTTATGAATTCCCACATATGCATGCTAACATTTATGATTCTTCTTCTCATGATTTTTAAATAGCATGCTCATACATATTATGTCCTTATCCTATTGAATATTATTATGCATATTAATATTATTGTGATGTTCTTTGATTTATGGCATACCTACATACTTAGTGCATTCTATGTGCTAACGCATACTTCTTTGCCTATATAACCTAACCATGTAGGGACGGACGATGAAGAGATATCTACACTTTGTGGCTAGATCCAGATCTTGAGATTGAAGACTTATTGGTGAGTTCCTATGCTTCAGGAACAAGCCCTGTGATATTTTCTTTTATGTTGAGACATTAACACTTTTATTTTTTTGATATGTGTCTTGAGGGTGAGATAGTGAGCTATGTGCCAATTCTCGCCAGATCGATGTTGTAGAGGCATGAGTTGGACTTTAATGGATTGATGTATATTCCCTTTTGGGAACTATGATACTCTTACACGTTTTGTACTTTCATTTTCTTATTCTCTTGTATGTTTATTATACCTTATGAATTCTTATAATATGAGCACGAGGCTTGGATGGGATACCTTTGGGTGTCACATTCATTGTGTCAAAACTAGGCCCTAAGTTTGGCACCTAACAAAAGTTATATCAAAGAACAAGGTTCGTAAGCATCCTTGGCCGTCCAACATGCGGCGTCGAGTAGAGTCTTGTTTATTGGTGTGAAGTGTGCCATATCAATGGATAGGAGGCTATGAGATGTCTTTAGGAAAACTTCATTTCTTTTTAATTCTATGTAGTACCATTGAAGTTTTCGCACCCTAATATTTGTCCCTTGGTGTTTTCAAAAATAGCTCAACATTGTGCTCCATTACCAAAGGGGGGTGATGCTAATACAAACCAAGCTCCTTTAGTCCCTCAAGCATACGAAGTATCTAACGATAAGTTTAGAGTCATGATCACTATGCTCACTCAAGTTGTTGCTTCACTAAAGCCTCCTACTCCGACCTCGAGGATAAAGGATTTGCTAGAATGAATCTCTTGGAGTTTCGTGGTTTGAAGATGGATGAGAATCCACAAGATTTTATTGATGAGGTGTATAAGGTACTGGAGATAATGGGGGTTTCCTCCACAAAGAAAGCCGAATTGGCAGCTTGTCAACTTAAAATAGTGGCTCAAGTTTGGTTCCCTCAATGAAAGTTAGAGAGAGTTGAAGAAGGTGCCATTGATTGGTAGATGTTTAGGGTCGCTTTCCTTGACTGTTTCTTCCTTTTTGAGCTAAGGTAGGCTAAGGTAATGGAATTCATGAACTTGAAACAAGGTGAATGAGTATAAGGGAGTATGCCCTCAAGTTTACCAAGTTGCCGAAATTCGCTCCTACTTTGGTGGCCGACTCAAGTTTAATCTTTTTTTCCTATTCATTACTAACTTGATCCAGTCAGTAACACTATGGGGGTTCTAATGTTTGCTACCATTAGAAGAATTAAAAACAAAGAGAATTAATTAATACATGCATGCACACTTCTCAAGAATTACAAATTATCTGGTTTTACCTTGTTAGTTCTTCATGTTTCCCACAACCCTAGTTGTGGATTTAGCTACTCATGATCAAGTTAAATGCAAGGCTTATGAATTTGAATAACATGATTGAGTACTTACACAATAGAATTAAGCACAAGAAAATCCAACTCTTCAATGAGAATCACAAGATTTCAATTAGAAAATGAAATTAAATTTTACAAGTGTTTCTCAAACTTCTAACCCTTACTGTCTCTCCGTTCTTTCTCGCTGACTCTCCAAGAAAAATAACCTAAAAACCTATTTATAGTGTTTAAAATACAAATCTAAAATAAAATAGGAAAACTAGGTCGGCAGGCTCCACGAGGTGCTCTACAGGTCGTATAGTGATTTACGGCTCATAGTCGGGCTTTCGTGATCTGTTGCTTCAACTCTAGACTTGGCTTCTATGAAACCTCTCTACAGCCCATAGAAGGTTCTACAGCCCATAAGGGGTTTGGCCTGATAGAATTTCAGAAAGTTCTCATCTTCTGATCCTCAGAGTACAAGACGAGGTCTATGGCTCGTAAAGTCCTCTATGGCTCGTCTGCATGTTCGTAGACCCAACTTCAGAAATACACCCCTCACTAGAATTGCACATGAAACCTCCCTTGCGGCTCGTAGAATAAACTACGGCTCGTAAAGGGTCTCGTGGATCTTTAACTTTAGCAACTTTTACACATTTTGCCCAAATGCCAACCCTAAAATCCTGCAAAACAAACACAAAAATACATCAAACCTACTAATATCGCATTGAGAACATACAAAATTCCAAGTTTTAAGCATCAAAAGTGTTGCATTTTGATAGCATATCAACACCCTCAACATAAAATTGTTACTTGTCCTCAAGCGATGGACTCAATCTATATAAGCAGCACAGTAACACACAGACCTCAATCTAATGGCATACATCTCATCATACTTAAGCGCAGATACCCACACTACTTTTCAAAACACAATTAGATGGCTATTCAGCAAACCAACACAGATCAATCTATCTGACAACGCAACATGACAAGTGAGGTACTATCAACAAACCACAATCACTAAATGAGTCTAAAGTTAACAATGCAATGCAAGCGCCCTCACAGAAAGAAGTCTCATAGCTTACTCACATTGTTGTTTTCATGTATAACCTTGGGACTATGCTAAATTACTCACTCTCACAAATATATTCATATATCATGCCCAATACCATATGCTTTCCCCTATACTCATAACTAAGACCATCGGCCACTTGGACTAGGATCACTTTAGGACTTCATAGGCTTGTACATATGCTTAGGGGGCTTTGGTATGATGTTTTAAGAACATATTAACCAAAGGCTCTCTTTGACACTACATTTTCCTACACTTTTTCCCTACTAACACTATTACTTTTTATTCTATTCTCCCTTTCTCCATTTCAAGCTTTTCTTGGTGCCTTTTTTTCATTTTTTAGCTTTTTGCCTTGTATCTATACTTTATTTTTCTTTGTACTTCATAACTAAGGCATCGCTCATTTTTCTTGCACCTAGTACATATTTTTATCCTTTCCCATGTATCACTAACTTTCCCCCTCATTTTATGTTTTACCCTTACGCCAATCACCCTCAACTTAGGCCAAAAACCTAAGTTGAGGTGCACATTATCCAACCTCGGAACCAGGGACACTTTTGGTAGCCACCCTCAATTTGGGCTTTTTGCCTCAGCCAAGGTGCACAATGTTCAAGGAAGGAATAGGGCCAATTTTAGGATTTTACATCTAACAAGGCTAGGTCACTTGGGTTTTTACAAGGAATTACATCTAATAAGGCTAGGTCACTTGGGTTTTTACAAAGAAAAGGTACATGTCAGGCTTAAACATTAGGATCAAGGAGTATTTCACACATTTGGTAGGTTATTTAGGCTAAGTGGACTGTTATGAACAATGGCCTAAGATCCTTTCATAACAAATTAACCCAAAAGTCTAAATCAAAGTAACAGGACAAGTTCTGAATTGAAACACAATATATGAATTAGCAAATTAAGCTCACACTAACATGGCACTGATTACACTATTAACACAGACTCTCGAATCATGTTTTTCATCTCAATTTCATCGTCACTTATTAGAACAAGAACTATCTATACAATTAAACATGCATGGTTACTATCTAGACTAACTAATTGAAAATTTAGTGCGTATCATTTTCACAAAAAGGCAAAAAAACACATATATGCCACAGATACTAGTACTATATGTTAATGATACTACCTAAACATCCTAAGCATGCCGATTCAAAAGGACATTAAATGTCTATGGGGAAAAAGAACACAGGCAAGAAAACCCCTAGAATTCAAAAAATGGGGTAGTCATATGCCAAGGCTACTCAGACTTCACGGAGGCCTATAACTACCCAAACCCCATTGAAAAAGAGGTACATTGTCCTCAATGCACACAAAAAGTAGAAAATAAAGTACTAGGGTCAAAAGAAACAAGACATGGATCCTACTTTGATTGAATTGAGGAAGTTGGTGGTTGATAAGAAGGTGGAGTCCTTCTCACAAGGGGGAGATGGAGTATTACGTTACCAAGGGCGATGTGGATGGCTTAAGAGAGAAAATACTTGAAGAAGCCCATAATTCTAAGTATTCTATTCATCCGAGATCCACCAAAATATATAGATATTTGAGGGAACTTTATTGGTTGAATGACATGATAGAATGTCCAAACTGTCAACAAGTTAAGGTGGAAAATCAAAGACCTGGTGGTTTGATTCAAGATATTGAGATACCAACTTGGAAATAGGAGATTCATCACGGGTTTTCCAAAGACTAGAAGGCAATTTGACTCAATATGGGTGGGTATGGATAGAATGACAAAAATAACCCACTTTTTGTCTGTAAAGACTTCTTATGGTGCTAAGGACTGTGCTAAGGTTTATATCCAAGAGCTGGTGAAGTTACATGGGGTACTATTATCCATTATATCAGATAGAGGTGCTCAATTTACTTCTCATTTTTGGAGGTCATTCCAAAAAGGCCTTGGTACAAAGGTAAAGTTAAGTATTGCATTTTATCCTCAAACAGATGGACAAGCAGAAAGGACAATACAATGTTGAAAGATATGTTGATGGCTTGGGTGTTTGATTTCAAAGGAGGTTGAGATTATCACTTACCTCTTATTGAATTTGCTTATAACAACAGTTTTCATTCAAGTATCGGTATGGCCCCATTCGAAGCATTGTATGGTAGATGGTGTAGATCATTACTAGGATGGTTTGAAGTTCAAGAAATGTCCTTAATTGGACCAGATTTGATGCTTGATGCTTTGGAGAAGGTGAAAGTAATAAGGGAAACGTTGAAGGTTGCCCGAAGACGTCAAAAGTTATATGCCGATGTTAGAAGAAGAGAATTGGAGTTTGATAAAGGTAATTGGGTGTATTCGAAGGTTTCCCCAATGAGAAAAGTGATGCATTTTACCAAGAGATGTAAATTGAGTCCTAGATACATATGACTTTATGAGACAGTAAAGAGAATTGAAAAGGTAGCCTATGAATTGGATTTGCCTATGGAATTAGCTATGGTTCATTCGGTGTTCCATGTTTTCATGCTAAGGAAATGCTTGGGTAATCCTAATTCTGTTGTTCCCTTGAAAGATGTGTCTATTGAGGAGGACTTGAATTATGAAGAAGTACCAGTTGAGATTTTTGACCGCAAGTGAAGAAATTAAGGAATAAAGAGGTTGCATCCGTCAAGGTGTTATGGAGAAATCAACAAATTGAAAGTGCTATTTGGGAGGCTAAGGCGGATATGATGAAACGATACTCATACCTCTTTTCTTCTATTCAAGCTTAAGGTATATAATATAGTTTATTCCTTCAAAATTCTCACGAATGTGTATCTCCAATCAAATTGCATTCATGCATGATCATGAAACTTTTTTTGAATGATATTTGATACATAAGTTTGATGATTTTATGAAAATGATGATTTAAGTTACATATTTTGTATTTTTTGCATTTATGTTATGATGATGACTCTATTTTTGCTCTATTCAAGCGTAATTCTGTCTCATTTGAAGATGAATAACCCCAAGGGGGAGATATTGTAACACCTCTCATGTTTATAGAATTGGAACATTGGAAGTTAAGATTTTAGCTAACAGGATTGATCATACAAGCCACGCTATGGCCTGTAGATACAACCACGGGTCGTAAGTGCATTGGTGGAAAGGGTCCAGTGAAATTGGAATATTTTAAGAAATTCTGAAAGTTGACTTACGCGTTAGTAGATTTGCCCGTACATTGACCCACGACCCATAAGTAATTCTCGTAGGTGGAGGCCTTGAGGAACCAAAATATTTATCTATGTCAAGGGTTTCACTATGAAGGGCTCTATGGCCTATAAGTTTATCTACGAGCCGTACTGCATGAATATGAGTTAGAAGCTGCAATTCCAGTAGCTCAACTTTTTGACACCCTGACCTACGAGGTAAGATACGAGCCGTAAGTTGATCCACGGCCCGTAGAAGGCGTTTCATGGATGACTCCGGTAGTTTTTAGTGAAAGGTGCTTTTGACCTTTCCAATACATCTACATCCTAAACTACGTCATTTAATTACTCTAACTATCCTAACCGACCTAACCTCTATAAAGTCCTATTCCTAATACATTAAAAGCTTTCAACTCCCAATTCTCTCAAGGGTTCTCAATGATTCTCTCTCTAAGCCAAGGGTTCTATTAAAGCTAACACTTGAAGGATTGACCAATTTTTTTTTTTAGATTTTCTTCTTCGATTTAAGGATTCTACTTGAGGTGTGTAGGGCTTCATTCATGGATTAGTTTCATCCATGAAGACCGATCCAAGACCTTTCTTTTTATCAAAATTTTATGATGATTCCATATGGGCATAGCTATGATTCCTGTGTGATGATTATGACTAATTATGCATGACATATGATGAATTTCATATTGTACCTAATTTTCAAGTAAAAGCATGTGATTTCAAAGTATGCATGATTAGGGATTAATGACTTGATATAGGTTCCTTTGTTAATGATTTAATTTGATTTTAATTGCATGTTTTCTCTAAGAATCCAACTCAATTGCATGATTTTGATTTAAATGTCCATGAGTCCACATTTAGCCCTAGTCTAATATGATAAAGTCATGTATTTCTATGCTTATGATCTCGAGTATGAAAAACATATTTTAAATGAAGATAATATTATAACTATGATGATGCTATGATAAAAAGGGTGATGAAAACCTAATGTTTATGATGATGTTAAGGTGGGAATTTCTACCCACGCTATGATGAAAATAAGTAAATAGACTATAATTATAATATGATATTTTCATGAAAGCTATGGTGATTATTTATGAATTATGAAAGTACGATTTTTAATGAAGTATGAACTATGTTGAAAACTATGTACATGCATGTTTTGTGTATTATGTGGAATATGATTTAGCACCAAGAGGGCCTTGGAGATATCATGGTCCCATAACTATGTGCCTCCATAGGAATGATTTTTATGTTTTATGTCTTAAAAGTATGCTATTGGATCCAATTAGCTTAATGATGGACATTCACCGTGCTAGGATAGAGCCTAAAGGGTGGGGTTAAATGATGGTTCTCACCGTGCTAGAATAGATCCTATAGGGTGAGGATAGAGTTTACCTTGGCAAAGTAGACTCCTCTTAGCTCAATGTAGAGTGAACATCGGGATTCCATGTAATAGTCTGCATGGTTTTATGAATGTTGGTTATGGTCTTATTCCCACATATGTATGCTGAGGTCAAGGATGGATTTATGATGCTTCTTCTCGTGATTTTAAAATTGCATGCTCATACATATTGTGTCTTTATCCTATTGATTATAATTATGCATATTGATATAATTGTGATGTCCTTTGGTTCATGGTATACCTACATACTTAGTGCATTCTAAGTGCTAACACATACTTCTTTGCCAACATAACCTAACTATGTAGGGACGAACAATGAGGAGATTGTTTCTTTCCATGGCTAGATTTGAATCTTGAGATTAAAGACTAATTGATGAGTTTTCATGCTTCAGGAACAAGCCCTATGATATTTTCTTTTATGTTGAGACTTTAGCCTTTTTATTCTTTTGGTGTATGTCTTAAGGGCAAGCTAGTGAGCTATTTACTAGTCTCCGCCAAGATTGATGATGATGAGGCATGAGTTGGACTTTAGTGGATTGATGTATATTCCCTTTTTGGAACTATGATACTTTTACACTTTATGTACTTCCGCTTGCTTATTCTCTTGTATGCTTATTATACCTTATAAATGCTTATAATATGAACATGAGGCTTGGATGGGATGCCTTCGGGTGTCATATTCCCCGTGTCACCGCTAGGCCCTAGGTCCGGGTCAAGACATGGGTTTCTAAATCATGGTCTACAAATGAACAAGATGAGTCATAGTTGGTTTTATGAGCCATAAAAAGGGTTATTTTAAGGAAGGATCTATGACCCGTAAACTATTCTATGATTTTTGAAGTGAACTCATAGATTGACTTTTAGAGACTATTTCTGAGAGTTCAAAAGGTAACCAGGATGAGACCTCTTATTTATAACCTTTGGTCCATTCTATGATCCATAGATGGTGGTCGTGGTTTGGGTTTGAAGACTTTGATGAATGGTATTTTGACTTTTTCTCATTACCTAAATACCATACTACATCGTTTTGAGCCCATTACTCACTCATATCATCCCTAAATCATCCCATACACTCTCTTTCACCCCTTTTCCAATTCTCTCAATCTTTTCGAGGCAAAGAACCAACTTTTCGAGGCAAAGAACCCTCCCGAGGCAAGAAGAACATATAAAGTTTCACCAAGTTTCCTCCTCCAAACTTCAAGATTCTCTTATGATCTTCAAGTAAAGTATTTGGGTTTGATTTGTGGAGCTCTTCCCTCCACAAATCTCAAGTATATTCCTTGTCACTTTATTTTCAAGTCATCGTATTACTATGAGTTGCATGAAAACTTCTTTAAATGATGATATGAAGATGTATTTCAACATTATTGCCTATAATTATACAATGTGATGAGATAATATGAGTTCTATAGTTTTCAAGCTGAATTTCATGATGGCCCTATCTAGGGTTTTGAATGTATAAAGTGGCCTATTTAAGACTAGTTTTTAATTGATGAATTTTCTTGTGTTATAACATAATACTCTTGAATTGCATGTTTTTAAGTTTACTTGGATAAGCCCACTGGATCTAAGCGAAGTTCCTGTATGAATTATATTACGGTTGAGAAGGCCAAAAAACTATGTTAAAAAGGTTTAATATGAGTTTGTAAAGTATGTTATGATGCCCTTATAATGTTTTAAGATGGTGAAAGGACAATTCACACCAAAGATGGACCCTCATGTGAAAGAACAATTCTCACTTGATGGGACTCCGAAGTTAATTGATGATAATGTATATGTTTCTAAGTTGATGAACGCATGGTTATGATAATGTTTTAAAGTATTCTGTGAGACTTGACCTAGCACCGAATGTAGCATTGAGATAGGGTTCAGCAAGGGAACCTTAGAAGCAATCTCTTGTCTCATTAACTATGAGCCACCATACGATCCCTTGTAGGCTAAGTCTAGTGGAACCACAATGGCAAAGTTAAAGCTAAAATATGCATGCATAAATTTATGGAGCTCCATCTGGCAAGTGGTCTCCCCTTACCAACATAGGGGGGTATGTTGGATTTGATGTAATAGCTTGCATGGTTTTTACTGTGGGTTATGGTCTCCTCCTACGTAATTATGTATATGATGTTTATGATACTTCAAATCACGTTTCACATGATGCATTGATCATTCTTTACATATTGAGCTTTTCTCTTTGATTATAACTATACATATTGCCTATGATGACATTACAATTTCATGCATGATGACATTACAATTTCATGTATGATGATATTATGATTTCATGTATGCATTTGTATCCTCCATACTTAGTATATTCAAAGTACTAATGCATATTTTGTCTGCATGATATCACCATGTAGGAACCTACAATCCTCCTCCTCTAACACGTAGCTAGATCTTTGGACGATTGAAGACTAGTAGTTTTGGTAAGTCTTCTAGTTTAGGGACAATACCCATTTTCATTCAAGCTTGTAATTTTGACACATTTACTTCCTATGTTGTATCTATTTGTTATATATGCTTGAGGATGAGCTTTGAACATGTCTTACACTCGCTAAGTCTTCATCTAGATGTTATGTTTGCTCAAAATGTATGAAGTTTAAGTTGGTTTTTATTCCATGGATTTTATGATTAAATGTCCCTTAGTCCCATTTTCTCATTTTAAATTCTTCTTTCTTTATGTTCAATGCATATGAATGCTAAGTGGCTTGGATTAGGTACTTCTGACTTCCTCACTCGCCATGTTACGATTAGGACTTGGGTTTGGATCATGAAAATATCTATATGAAATAAGATTATGGTTAACTTTGTACTTGTAAATTGTTAAAAATCTCTATAATTGTAAATTGTTGAAAACTACCTATTGTTATGTTGTATACTTTTATTGTGGACATGTATATATGCATATTGGCTTTTCTGAGTGCAAGTTGTAGTTTTTGGAGGTTCGGTTAGATTAAAAGGAGTGTTTGTGTTCTTTATTCTCTATCTGTGTTTATGACACTAGTCTTGAGTTGGTTTTTAAATTGTGGATTCTTTATATTTATGTATTTAGACTATTACTTCTACTTTATCTTCTGCATTATTTTGTTATGTCTTGTTTAGGCTGACTTGTCTCAGTGGGTTAAAGACAAGTGCCATCATGCCCTTTTTCGAGCCTTGAATAGTTGCATTCTCACATACTCAGTACATTCAAATGTAGTTATCATATTGTTCATTGCCTATATTGTGTTACAATGTAGGTGCAGGCACTCCATCTTGCTCTAACAATTAGCTTGGATATTTTTCAGCTAGGTGACTGGTGAGTGCTCATGTTTCAAGGATGTATTCTCTTATGTCATCTTTCATTTTCAATCTATTTTTGGATAATGAGTTATCTAGGATCTGTCCTAGTAACTCATGTATGTATTAGAGTGTTCAAACATATGTCAAAATTTAAAATCTATGTTGTCTTTCGCTTGACTTGTATTTCATGCTGAAAAATGTAAGACTTCAGAACAACACAACAAAATGATGAAATGAAGAAGAATGAATGGGAGGCATCGGAGGAAGGACTGACGAACTTCTTACTTGTGTTTGGTTTCCTGTTCTTGAATGTCTTTTCTTACCTTATGTATACTTTACATGCTAATGGGCTTGATTGAGGTTTTCTCGGAATCCTAATCGTTTTGTCACGTCTAGAGCCTAACTTGATCGTGACATTAACATATTTCTAATGACTATTAAATATCCTTAACAGTTTGTTTGCCCATTGTCTTTAATATCTCCCTAAATACCTTTTTAATATTTTCTTCATTTATTGTTACGTTATCAACTTATTAACCCATTTTAATTTGAGAGGAGGTAAATCTTCTTTTGGTTATTACCTCTTATTAACATGGAAGATGTTTTGGACCATTGTTGAGGTGTATATATATGTGGGTATAACTGCCCTTCTTCTTTGAGTAAATGAGTTGAACGAAAATTCTTTCATTCTAATTCTTCTATCTATAGTTTATGGTGCTGGATTTTCTTTCATTAGTGTTTTTCAGATTTTGGCTCCTAATTTCATACTAGAAGAGCTTGTTAAATTTTGGGAGATGTCATATTGGGTGAAATATCCTTAAGGACAGTGACAAAAGCATGCATCAACCTATCTGAATTCCTTACAAGTGTTCATGATAAAGCATTAGTGTCCGTTATTATGTAATAGTTTTATAAGATTTTCGACAAAACATACCTAGACAATTCCGGTTTGAGTTTCACTCACAAAAACTATTAACAATGTGAGAAACACATCTAAATCACTATTTATAAGTTTGAGAAATACACATTAATTAACTAATATGTGATGGTGTGTGTATTACAATCTCTTTTCGAAAAAAATAAATTAATTTTTTACATGGATGCTACTGAAAAATAATTTCATTGTGATAAAAAGTTAATTATTAAAATGAAGAACAAATCAAATTAGCCTTAAAAATAAGAAAGTGAAGAATGAAATGGAGAAGAAGAATGAAGAAAAAGGGGAGAATTTAGGGTTCAAAAATTAATTGAAAAATATAAAATAATAAAAAATATATTAGAAAAAAAACACACAAAAAAATTCAAGGCCAGAGGTGCCTAGTATGTGTATACACATATTTGGTTCAGTCATCATTGATGTGTTTCTCCAGCTAAAGAGTGAAAGTTTAGGTGTGTTTCTCACAATCCTAGTAGTAGGTATAAAGCTAAAAAATAGAGTATAGTCTAAGGGGTTTTTGTAACAAAGATGTCACTGTAAATATAATTTAAAGAGTCACGTACTTATAATTACCTTATAAATAGCAT
Organism: Solanum rostratum; assembly: GCA_029948455.1. Classification (NCBI taxonomy): domain Eukaryota; kingdom Viridiplantae; phylum Streptophyta; class Magnoliopsida; order Solanales; family Solanaceae; genus Solanum; species Solanum rostratum. The sequence goes on along the minus strand of CM057055.1, from coordinate 32,368,854 downwards.
ACGTACATCTCTTTAGCTAGGCAAGAAGGCCTTGTTATCCTTGGGTATATTTTCTATCCATGACTTAAACTTCAACTTGGTATCAGTACCATGGTTTCCCAAACAACTTCTACTCAAACTTCTTGTTTAATTCAAGTCATTTTCTTTCAATCCTTTTTGCGTCTTAGGAGAATTCTTCTTCCAAGTCAAGTGTCTTCCAAATTCTCCTCCAACTATTTCAAACATTAAAGATTTTGTACCCATTGAGTTGACATATTTTAATCATCTTACTTAGAAGAAGGTTTTTCTTACTGGTCAAAAAAGTCACAACCTTCTTCAGCTAGTTGATGGCTCTATTCCATGCCCATCATTGACTCATGATGAATATTGTTTGTGGATTCAATGTGAAACCCTAACTTTAAGTTGGATTAATACTGCTCTCTCTCCTTCGATTCTTGACTCATTTCTCAGTTATGCTTGTGACATTTCTAAGTAAGCATGAGATATTCTTGCGTCCCTTTACCAAGATCAGGTTTCATCCTCATCAATTTATCTGAAACAAAAAAATTTAGAATTTTTTTTTAAAAAAAAGCTCCCTTTCCGTGGAGGATTATCTCTAACAACTACATTCACTTGCATGTTCACTTCGAGAAGTTGGAAAACCAATTACAGATGATGATTTAGTGACTCAATGATTGTAGGGGCTCCCACCTTATTATCGTACCTTTGTCTCTGGTTTGAATGTGATAGACACACTTTTATCCTTCCTAGCTTTGCATTCATTGTTACTTACTAAAAAAGTGCATATTAATGTGACAGACAATGACCATTCCACTTCTCACACTACTTTAGTAGCTTTCACTCCAGCGCCACCACCTTCTCATCCTGAGTCTACCAATTCATCTTATGCTAATCAATATAAAAGAGGATTCTATAATGGACATGGTCATGATATATCAAACCAAGGTAGAAGTCGAAATCAATACTCCTTGCGCTCGAATTTTTCTCCTCGGTAGGCTATTTGTCTATCACTTTTTTGCCCTCATTCTTCGCATGATGGCATTCTTGGACAACCCCCTTATACCTCGACTAAATAATGCCAAATCTACTTCCACTTTTGTGACACTACTTTGGAGTGTAGAAATCATTTCATTTATTCTTATGTTCCTAATTTACTACCAAATCATTTGTCGCTATGAATTTGGAGGAGGTACAACCATCGGTATGATATCCTAATTCTGGTGCTTCTACGCATATGACAAACAATCCATCATTTTTATCCTCTTCATCTCCTTATAGTGGTTCATCACAGGTGATGTTTGGCAATGGTAATCTTCTTTCTATTTAATCTATCGTCATTTCTTTTCTTTTGACATCTTATAAGACTTTTCGATTAAATGACGTCTTATATGGTCCTTCTCTTTAAAATAATCTAATGTTTGTTCACTGCTTGTGTGTCTACAATAATTGATTCATTCGTTTCACTTACTTTGATTTTTTTGTAAGGATAAGAGGACCAAGCATGTCTTGCTCCATTGTGAGAATAATGTCTCTCTCTATCCAGTTCACACAACCTCTCATCGCTCGCCTCATATTCCTCTCTCAAATGTCGCCTCACCTTCCTATCTTTGGCACCAATGTTTAGTCCATCTGGGGAAATATTCTCTTGCAATTTTAGTTCGTAGGGGTTTCATTCATCGTAATTCCTTTTTTAAAAATTATGGCTGTAATGTTTGTCATCAAGTAAACCAATCTATGTTACCCTCCTTCTCATAATATTGCAACAACTCATTTTTTTTAATTCATTCACATGTGTGACAAGCTCCTTTCCCTTCAAATTCTAACTTGCAAAATGTGATAATATTTGAGCCACTAATCTTGCATATAATTTGGTCTTTCGCTCTAGGTTGAAACATGTTGCTTTGGACTATCATTTTTTCATGAGAAGATTACCCAAGGTGACTTTACTGTTTTCAATATTCCCATCTCACAACAACTTGAAATGTTTTTACCAGTTGTCTCTGTTACAAAATCCAAGGAGTTTTGGGCTAATATTCATGGTCGTTCCTCTACTTCGGATGGAGGGAGGGTGATAAGGGTGTTATTGCAAAAATAATTTAAAGAGTCGTTTACTTATAATTTCCTTGTAAATAACACATGTTCAGGCCTCTTGGTAGGCAAATGAGCCTTGTTATTCTTGGCTATATTTTCTCTTATCTCTCTTTGTAACTTAAACTTCAACTATTTGGATTCATTTTTAAAGTGCTTTATAAGTACAAACTAACAACCATAAATTGAACATGACTAATTTTTGACTTTTAGTTTTTTTGGTACATTTGAAGTAAAAAAAGTACTTATAAAGTATGTTTTTTTGATACCCAAACATTTCTAAAAAAAAAAAGCTTAAAAGTCACTAAAAATAAGTCAACCTAAATACCTACTAAGAGTTTGTTTGGATTGATTTTTATTTTTTGACTTATAAATCAAAAGTCGCAATTTAGAAAGTCTAACTTATGACATTTGACTTATTTTTAATATTTGAGCTTAAAATCATGTATTATAAGTACTTTTTGATTTACAAAATTACTCCAAAAGTACTTAAAAGTTATTTTGGCTTAAAAATCCTTAAAATATGTCAATTCAAATAGACTCTTACGTGTGTTTTTGACACTTAACTCTTTTAAATTTATTTAGAATTTTCATATTCAAATGTTAGAACTGTGGTTTGACTGTCCTTGTTGTATGGGGCAAAGTGATGGCTAATCGAGAAATTTCACGTTTAGCAGATGCACACTGTGGTGATGAGAATATTGAGATGAATATGTAGACATACTAGGAGTGAAAAGATTAGGAATGAGGTTATTCGAGATAAGGTGGGAGTGACCTATGTGGCGGACAAGATGAGATGGTTTGGCAATAGGCGTTGTGACATCCCAGAGGTACGAAAGGACAGTTGTAGAGATTATGCGAAGGGGTAGGGGTAGACCAAAAAAAGTATTGAGAAGAGGTGATTAGATATGATGTGACACAGTTTTATATTTCCAGGACATGATATTAGATAGAAAGGAACATAGGTCACATATTAGGGTAGAAGAATAGTCGGGATAGAGTGGTGTCTTGCCTTGTGAGGTTTAGTGCTTGGTGTAGGACTAGTTGATTATTGTATTTCTTGCCATAAGTTGTTTTTGCATTTCGATTATTACACTATTTTTCTATTAATTATCGTTTCACTCCTATAGACTTTATATTACTTTTCTTTGGAATTGATTCACTTGATCCAAGAATCTTTTATAAACAATATCTTTTCTTCTACGAGATATTAATAAAATCGACGTACACTTTAACTTTCTTAAATCCTACTCTGTTAAATTTTATTATAATTTTCTAATAAAGTGAGCAAACGAATTGTAAGTATGTAGGACCGGAATAAAAGCGTACATGACAGGTAGTGTGTGATATTACATTACAACAGCATAAAAAAAATAGAAATAGGGAAGACAAAGTCAAATTTGGGAAAGGCATACACAAAACCCCCAAAGGAATCGAAGACCTTCTTCCTCAACGACAAAATTACAAACTCCATAAAAACTCTTATAAATATACTAGAGTATATATTTTCTTTATCTGTTTAATCAACAGAAAAGTCAACTGGTAGGCATACCCATATTTATCGCCATATCGTTGCACACTTGGTAATTCCGTAAGTCGATGCTTCCTAAATACTCTTTTTTGATGAATTCTTAAAATTGATGGATGATGATCAAGATTCTCTGTTTGATGCTTTTGTTGCAGGCAGGTTGTCAATTTAAAGAATTTAGGATCATCTAAAATTGATGTTAATTACTAGAGGACATACTTACTTTTTATGGATAACTTATGCTGCTTCAGTTCTGCCAATTCTCAGGTCACCCCTTAATGGCTATCTCTTCTCCCGTTGAATTTTATGCCCACTTTTCAATGATCCTGTTGTCTTTTCTCTAGATAGACTTCTTTTTATGATGCTTCTCAATTATTTGAGTACTAAATTTTGATTGTTTTATGGCTTAGCTGAATTATGTGGGATGATTGTTTTGTCTTTGAGGAAGAACAAGATTTATCAAAGGTTGTGCTTCTAATGCTTAATGACATGGGTTTGAGCACCATGCAATAACAACAACAACGGAATCCCACAAGTGGGGTTGGGGAAGAGTAGAATGTACGCAAACCTTATCACTACCTCACAAGGTAGAGAGACTGTTTCGTGGGAATCCTCGTCTCAAAAACCCCTAAGCAGAATAAACTAAATATGGAAAAAAATGGGAAGTAAAGGAAAGGAAACAAAAAGGACGACTAACAACACAAAGCACATGATAGTGTGTAAATCAACATGATATATCCATAACATCGACATGTATATGACACATAATGACAACACATGATATAAAACAGGACTACTCATACTACCCTACTATACCCCAAGGCCAAACATCCATCTAACCCTACCAACCAATTATCCTGCTACTCTAATTCGCGACCCCCACTTCTTTCTATCTAAGGTCATGTCCTCGGTGAGATCAAGTTTCACCATATCTTTTCTAATCACCTCCCCAATACTTCTCCGGTCTACCTCTAATCCTCCGTGTAACTCCCAAATCCAACTTCTCGCACCTCCTAACCGGAGCATCGATACTCCTTCTTTGCACATGAGATCTCATGTTCAAATCCTAGTAAAGACAAAAAACACTAGGTGATTTTTTCCCCATTTATTCTAGCCTTACTTGACAGAGTTACCCGATACTTGTTGCTGGTGGAAGGTGGCAAGTATGCTGTGGAATTAGTCGAGGTGGGTGCAAGCTGGTCCGAATATAAGAAAAAACAAGATTTTATCAAGGATGATATTTGTTCTTACGTTAGGATGGGGGACAATAGAGATGATCATTATTTGATGCAATCAATAATTGTGTGTGGCGAAAGCCATTGCTTTCCTTTGGTTTCAATAGTCTAGGATGATCTCTTGCTAAACGCTGTTGCTATGTTGAGTTGCTTTGTTGTAATGATACAGGAGCATGAAAATTATATGGAGGAGTGATTTGGTTTAAGGTTGCTCTTTTTCAAATTGTTTTCTACCTTTAGATGTTTGTTGTGGGAACCTAGCCATGTTAGGATCAAGGGGATGTTGTTTTGCCCAACTTTAACATAGACTTGTTTGAAGCTTTGAATCTTGATTAGATGGTTTCCTTCTTCATTGCTTCCTAACCTAACCTCTAAAATCTCTAGCTTTAACCCTGGTTGGCTCCTGCTTGCATATATATTTGGTTAACAACACTCACTTCATGAAATTGTGTCAGTATATATTATATCTACAATGGATCCCTTAAATTTCTCATGAAGATTGAGTGGCATCCTGCTCAGTGTTTCTAAATATATAGGACACAATTCGTCATTTTGAGGTAAATTATATGATCTTAGTTTGGCTTAAATTCTCTAACAAACAATTTTTCAAATAACCATTATTGTAATTAAAGTTTAAAATGTAGTCTTTAGTCTAAACAAGTTCTAAGATATTGAATGAATTGAAATTAGTTTCAAAATGATGATCACACAAAATGACAGACGGAGGATATCATTTTTATTCGAGATTGTTATGTTTATTACCGTTTACATCCCCTTCCTTGCAGGATACTGCTGATGTTTCATATGTAGTGAATTTTATATTAGATTCTGTTGGTTCTTTCTTGGAATTTGAATACACAATTTTTAGAATTGTTGATTTAATATCAATAGAAGGTCTGTTTTTCTGTAAAATTTTGTTTGTTATTTGATCTCAGTTCTTGGTTTCTGGCATTGACCACCTTGTATAGATATCAACCTCAGTTGAAGTTCCTTTTATCCATTAGCTTGCAGGAGGACGGTCATCATATGGCAAAGGAAGAAGCCATCAAGGGCCTGCCAAGTATGGATTCACCCTGGTTAAGGGGAAAGCAAATCATCCAATGGAGGATTATCATGTTGCTAAATTCATGCAGTTGCGCAAAGGGGAACTAGGACTTTTTGCTATTTATGATGGGCATTCAGGAGATAATGTGGCTGCCTATTTACAGAAGCATTTGTTCTCCAATATCTTGAAGGAGGTGATTTGTGGATTCGGAGAGCTTTCTGCCTTTCTCAGCATATTTAACTGCTTATGACAGATCTTGGGTTTTCTGTTTCTTCTATCAGCCTTCATTTGATGGCAGAAAATATTTACCCGGTGTCCATTTTATTGAATCATCCTTGGGCAATATTGTCATGCTCCTCCATCCTCCTCCTTGTAAACTTGACATATGTTGGTTTGGTCATGCAATGCTACTGGTGCTTGAGCTGGGCATTAGGTCAGACTTGTCATTCAGAAAAGGTGTTTCGTTGGTCTCTAAAAAGAGAAGCTCAAATACTTTCTAGAGATCTACAGACTGTGATAGTAGAGATGTTTATTGAATCAGATATAAGAATTTAATGCCCAATAACCAAGTCACACTAATGCCCATAGCAAGCTTCTGTTCTTTTGAAAGGAATTAACAAGTCTTACCAATCCTGGGAAAGAACATTTAATGTAATGCATGATGTACCTGATCTTGGACAATTTTAGTAGGGGTAGAAGGATAATAGGCTAGTAGGGGTAGGTTGAGGTTTGGTCGTGTGATACAGTAGGTTAGTAGGATTAGTCGTGTCTTTATATCCTGTGGGTTCATTATCCGTCTTATATTTGTTGTTTTTATCGTATTTGCATACTATCATTTGCTTTTCATTATTAGTCGTTTTCCTTCTTTTCTTTTCTTTTGCTTCTTTTTCCATATCTAATATCTTCCTCTCATGGGGCTTGATTTTTGAGATGAGGGTTTTCTGGAAACCGTTTCTCTATCTCTATGAGGTAGTGGTAAGGTCTACGTACATTTTACCCTCCCCAAACCCCACTTGTGGGATTCCACTGAGTATGTTGTTGTTGTTGCCGTCATCTGCATGTGTTTATTTTTGGATGAGCTGGTTTTGCTTTAGTTACTCTCACAATATATATTTGAATTTTCCAGGAGGAGTTTTGGACCGACCCTCATAGTTCAATCTTACAAGCGTATGAGAGAACAGATCAGGCTATTCTCTCACATAATCCTGATCTAGGACAAGGAGGGTCGACTGCGGTGACTGCAATACTTATAAATGGGCGAAAGCTATGGATAGCAAATGTTGGAGATTCCAGAGCCGTGCTTTCGAGAAGGGGACAGGCAATACAGATGAGTATTGATCATGAACCGCACACTGAACGGGGAAGCATTGAGAACAAAGGTGGTTTTGTCACAAAAATGCCAGGTTCTTATCTACATGCAATGGCTTATTACTATTAATTTAGTGGTTCTCTTAATAGTTTCTCCTCTGTTTTTTCATATTGTAACCAAATTTAGAAAAGAAGATGTATACAATTGCAAGTTAATTACTTAAATGGTCATCCAAGTTATGTGAACAATTGCAAGTTGACTACTTAAATGGTCATCCAAGACTTTTGATTTTTTTTATTTTTTATTTTTTGTAACAATAAAATCACCTAACTTAGCTGACCTTCTTAGAAATTCATTTCATCCGGAAAATCAACTTCCAGTGCTGGAAAGATTACATGTTACCCATTAAACTTTTGTATTTCTTTGAGGGGTTGTTTGATAGAGTGTATTAGAAAAAATAATGCATGGATTAGTTTTGTGTATTATTAGTACCTTGTTTGATACACTCCTATGTATAACTAATGCAAGCATTAGTTGTACACTCTATTGTGTATTGAAGTGTGTATTACTAATACCATCTATGTATTTAGTAGTAATATAAAGGGTTTCAGCACATGCATTAGAGTGATTAATCACTTAACTACTACTCGAATCCCTCTCAAAACATTTTTCATTTCCCAAAGCTAAAGAGCAAGCAAGGTATTTTTGTAAGCAAACATTTTTCTATAGAAGTTATGCAAGATTTGTTATTTCTAATACATCAAACCAAACAAAGCATAAGAAATAAAGTCAGCATAACTAATATCAACATTACCAAAATCCTATTCAACATTATTCTTATACGCTACAAATGTCCCCTAATGGTCATCTAACATATGAATTTTTGCAAAATCTTCCTTTGTTTCTTAAATAAACTGTGTGCCAAGTAAGTATTTTCTTTCACCAATAATATTGCTTTTTCCCATAATTTGGATGACCATTTAAGTAATTAACATAATAATTTCTCCAAGTACTACGATTTGTTCATTCCATCATCATCTCATCTTACATCATATTACCTTATTCTATTGTTATTAACAACGTGAAAGGCACTATTTAACTATCTGTTGGTAACTGACCCTTTATTAGGTATCATTTGTGTTTTGATTCTAATAGATCCTGCGAGATTTAGTTTCACTTCTCTCACCGGAGTCCGGACTATATGATGTGATGATTTGTCCCGCATCTCTGAGGGCAGGAGATAAAGAGTCTAATACATCTTGTTGAGTGCTTGTTGTATTTACTTGGTGTAACTGTAACTTATGGAAAAGAAAGGTGTTTAACTTTGTAGAACTCGTAAAGATTTTTAGTTAGGTTACGCTTTAGACATTTACTTGTTTGGTCCTATAATTTCTATGAGTCCTTTAGCTGCTAGATATTTTTATGTTAGTAGAAAATATAGAGAACTTTTAGTACTCATTTTGTATAATGTTGGTCTGAGGTGGGTTTAAATAAAGCGCCATGACCAGTGAGGATTCATCTAACCAACTCAAAAGTTTTTGTTGCAAGTATAGCTCTTTCTGATTCATGAGAAACTGATTAAAAAGTTTATTAATCATGGACAAAAATACATCCCTAGACAATTAGTATCCCAAAAAGTAAAAAGCCTTACAAATAGATGAGGTTTCCTATGAACAACACCCAATTTTCTATACATATAGGAATCTCATGAGTGCACCAAAAACAATAAAGGATAAGAGTACATGCCTTCATTGAGTAATCCTCCTCTTCCCCATCAAAAACTCTCCTATTTCTCTCTTTCTATATGGTCTGCGTAAGTGCTAGTGGAGCAACATCCTGTGTTGTGCATCTTCTCTTTCTTATTCCTTTAGACCCAACTAAACACTGTTTCTTTTACAGTGGTTGACATCACAACTGAAGTCCAAACCATCTCATAATTTTCCCCCACAAGCCAGACACTATCCCACATTGTAAAAAAGAGATGATTTGTGTCTTTTCCCCAAGCTTGCACATGAAAAATCAACTGACATATGTAATCTTTCTCTTCCTCAAGTTCTCAGCCATCACGATAACTCCCCCGTGAACGCGCACGCGCACACGCTCCGTCTTCTTGCAGCTAACCAAGAGAAAAGGCACCACCTCTTTCGGTGCCCTAGGGATAAAAATTTCTGTTTGAAAAGCTAGGATCTATGTGCTGTCACTGTTTGATCAACGAAGTGATTGATTTTGGGCACAAATTTGGATTTTTGCTTATAACAAGCTTGGTTTTCTTTCAACTGATACTACAGCTATGAGCCCATTAATGAAATCCATAGTTAGAACAAGATATCTTGTTGGAAGGACTCCACTTGCAGTGTCTAGATGCAGTAGGAAGTAGTAGTTATTGGGGAATTGATTATTGGTGTGATTGTTTTATGAGTTTAACCAGGATAAAATGAATTTTTAGCTACAAATCCTCACAAGCACATGCTTTCATATCATTTTTAATCTAGTAAAAGTTGACAGCCTTATTAACAACATGCTGTGAAGATGTGCTAGTTGACGCTCTTGTAGAGATTTGTTGATTGGCAGTCCGACATTTTATATGTAAGGTGTCTGTGTTAGATCTGCTGTTGGCTATTAATACCTCACCATGGAACCAACCTTCATTCATATCGACAAGAACCTAAATTTGGTGGGGAAAAAGTTATATAGAAGAATCTTTTTCCATGCAAGAACTTGAGGGTCTTCTTGCAAATTCTACTTCCAGAAACAGCAAACTATTCTCATTCTAAATAAACCTATTCTTATGTAGATATAGAATTTATGCTGCTGTCCTTAGGATGCCAGACGATGCAGATGTGAGCTGGATGTTGATTGTCTCTTAATATTAGTGTATTTGGAGTATGCTTGTACATGCCTATTAAAATGCATATTATTTCAGGAGATGTTGCTAGAGTGAATGGTCAACTGGCTGTATCTCGTGCTTTTGGAGACAAGAACCTGAAATCACACCTGCGCTCTGATCCTGATGTAAGAACCATCGATATCGATGGAGATACAGATCTTCTCATCCTTGCAAGTGATGGCCTATGGAAGGTGCCCTCTGCTCGAACATTTAGTTGGTCGCTTTTCCTTCTTGCTCTTTTCTTTCTTTAATTAATAATTGATGATTCTCCAGGTAATGTCAAATCAAGAGGCAGTTGACATCGCGAAGAAGGTTAAGGACCCGCAGAAGGCATCAAAGCAATTGGCCATCGAAGCGTTAACCAGAGAAAGTAAAGATGATATCTCATGCATTGTCGTCCGATTTAAGGGGTAAGTCAATGATGACAAGTGTGCAGAAGTTAAAACTCAAATAGTTAGTAGAGGGGTATTTGTAAGAATGAGATGCGACTCCTAGATTCATTGAAGCTTAAAATTTCAAGAATCCAGCATAAGTATTTATACATGTACCATCCATCCCCTGCCCCTTCTTTGTAATTTTCAAGTTGTTCATTCGGCTTGTGTGGTAATTATCTGTTGATTATTTCTACGTGGTAGATTCCTGAGGGTTGAATTTTGTGTAATTTGCATGGAGACATGCTTTTGTTAGCCAAACCTTTGTTGGTGTTATCATGAAAATGGTCAAGGCAAACCTATGACATATATATAATATTATAATATAATATAATATAATATATTATTAAAAGTAGAAACAAAAAAAATTGAAAATTGAAATATCAAAATAACTCTATAAAGTTAAGTTATTACAATACTACCATTAAAAAAAGGTTCCTTTATATACTCTGAAAATTAAATTATTAATTAATTGCTTATTAGTTATTGTGCATTATGGTGAAGAATTGTAAAGTCTCATCGCTTGCAAATGTTAATTGTGCAATATTCCACTCTCCTTCATCAAAGTGACAGTTATATTTTAATTAATACAATTTGTGTAATAAGTTGTCACGCCTCGGGAGTTTTCCTTGGTGTGGCCGGCACTCAAGACTGTTGTTAGTCCCTGAGCGAATCACTTGGCTTCATCGTCACTTCAAACTCAATAGCGGAAGGAAATACTCAAAGAAAAGAATATAAAGTAAACTAAGTCTTTAATAAAAAGGAAATTTCCAATAAATGGGAGTTGGAAAAACAATACTCAATATCCTCTATTCAATGTCTATGAAACCTCTACCTCTAACATCTAGATGGTACCATGACAGGCTATGGCTACCCAACTCAAAAGAAAATAAAATAAATACTTAGTGAAAGTAAAAAGACTCCTCCAAAGGTAAGAAGGGTTCACCATCTCTGTAACCACAAATCTAAACTTCAATGGTTGCTGAAGTCCTTTAATACCTGCCTCTGCATCATAAAACGATGCAGTCCAAAGAGGACGTCGGTACATGGAATATACTGGTATGTAAAATAGTTGGAAGGGAAAGAACACAATTAAATCAAGTAACTCAACTCAAAATGAACTCATCTCAACCTAGTAAAACATGCAAGTGTAAGAATAAAGTCATGCTTTTGAAAATAACTCAATAGTATGCAACTTACACCAAATCGTTCAAATTTTATAACAAAGTAATGCTCCTCAAAAGATACTCTAGTATGCAACTCAGTCAAATATGTTATGCAGATTGAGAAGTTTCTCTAACCGACAGATATCCACCCTTTTTGATGGTGCACAACGAACACGACGTCGTTGCTCACCCATCCATTACTTGCGTAGGTAAGGGCATCAACCTCCACATCATGAATCATGATCCGTCAGCCCCGTTCATCATTTGGGGCAGGAGTTGCCAAAACGTGCTGAACAACTGTCCTACTCGGGCAATGTAGTTATGGGGTTTTGAGTCACTCCAACTCGGTGCTCAGTATTAGTCCCCAAAACATTCTCTTTAAAACTCATCTCAAACATCAAGTGCTTTCTTTAGAAAACATATGCTTCAAAAATCTTTACATGTCATCAAGACTCTTTCTCAAATCAGCATTTATGCTCAAAACTCGTTTTCATGCAGACTCAGTAAAATATGCTCAAAAATCATTCTTGCTCAATATACAAAAATGCATAAAAAAAATATTAAATGAAATCATCAATTAGGGTTCAGTTCATGTGAAGGAGACATGAACATGTGTCCAATTAAATACTCAACTCAACATCATCATCAATACATTCTTATGTAATATAATTATAAATAACTCAAGGATTCAATTCGGGAACTCAAGAAAACTCAAACTTAACTCAACTCGAAATCAAAGTATGTGAAGGGGCACGTGGACGAACTCAATCCAACGTTTTGTTAGCCTTACATACCTGGGATGAAGGTAGATGATCAATTTGGCACGAATCCGGCTTGAATTCCTCGAATCCTTGCTCTTTTCTCTTCTCTTTAGCCCTAGGTCTTTTTGTTAAGGTTTTGAAGGACTTCGAATAGGGTTTAAAACTCTTTTTATACTTAAAATGACCTATTTTGATCATATATATAGTCCAGGAGGGGTTTGAAAAGGTCTAGAATGCCCCTCACGAAATTAAAAAAAAAAGTCCATCTTGAGACATGGGGTCCCCAACGCGGACATGGTTTATTTATGGTATTTTTTGCTGAAAATTCTCTGGACAAGGTTTCTAACCCCGTAGAAAACTTTTAGAATAAAATCAAGTGTTGGTCTGCGATAGTGGCGCGTTGTGGCACTATCGCACACCTACACTAGTTCGCATATTTGCATCAAAAACTTATCTTTTGATCTGGTTACTCTAAGAATCAATCGAGACCACTTTCCACTCAATTTTTCATGCTGATCGCAAATCTGGCCTCAGATTTGCCATCGGAGCATGGAAAGATGCATTATGCGCACATCTTTTTTTAGGGGTATTTTGGTAATTTTGCCGGGTGTTACATTATCTCCTCCTTGGAATCAATCGTCATCGAATGATGAGGGGAGATGGACATCAAGGCACGGATAACCGTTGAAAGCTTCTCTCAATACTCACTCAACCAATCAAACTACTGACTCCTTATCGACCTTAACAATCTCTATTCAGACGTAATAATATACATATCAAGAATGTAATTACTCAAATACTCCAACTCATGGGTGGACATCGACTCAAGAGTAGAAACTCAACTCATTAAAAGGCATCATCATTTGTAGCTCAGAACTCTCGTCAAGGCCTAAATCTCGCTGCATACTTCTACCAAAGTCAAGCCTAAGTCAAAGTCACCTTGTGCTACCTCGTAAGTTAGTTACAATCCTACAACCTATCCCATAAGGTTGTCATTTTATACCTTAGACATCCTCATCGGCAGGCACGAATGGAACATCGAAACTTAAGCAATTCGAACCATTCGAAAACCTCCTCAGTCAGTTGTTCGGACTCAAGAAGGAAGTCATCAACTCTAATCGAGAATGGGACCATCAAGAGGCATAAGACTCCATAAGTAATCTCTCAAACTTCACACCTCATCTCAACTATGCTCCTCTTCACGACACTATACTTTGTATATTAAAAGCTTATAGATCCTATTAAAATCTCTTCTTAACCACATCCTCTTATTTTATTTAAGCCTAATTCTAAGCCTCAAAGTGTTGTTCTTAAGATGATCATAATCCTACAAAGTTAATCCTCAAAACTCAAGCTCTATACCTCCTCAAGAATTTTCATTTACTGAATGCTACTCTCTCTTACTACTCTAATGCATCTACCTGAAACACTCACTCAAAAGTGATCAATAGTCTTCTCCAATCACTCATATAAGGACATCCAAACATCCAATCCTATCACTCTAACCACTTCAACCATATCTAATAATTATCAAACCTACTTAGCACTTTCACATCCGTCATTGAATGAGCTCTAACTCAAAGGCACACCAACATGCTTTTTCCAAGTGATACTCTAACTCACTGTTACCTATCTATTGCACATCATAAGGTATCATCTCTCCCTTCCTCTACATCCATACCCCTAATAAAAGAAGGACATCATAATCATCACATCAAAGAACATTCACCATTACTCATCAACAATGACTCATCTATTATTGTCAACATCGTCATTAAGACTGGAAAGAAGGATCGTTGGAAAGGTTTAGAGAGAAAGGATCATAAGCACGATACATTCGAGGAATTCGATATGAGAGCATTCATAACGTGATATCATCTCATTAGCTTTTTAGGACCTATCATGAGTTTATGGAATCGAACATGTTGTGGAACTTAATTCACATCTCATATGACATAAGGTTGGGAACTCTGAGATTTCGCAAGATAAAAGTACAATTGTCACTCCTCATCCTTAGAACTCAACATGAACGTGCATCGACATCGAGTGCATGGGTCTAGGTCATGGGCACAGTACTCATATGCAAGACAGGAATAAAGCATTACCTTAACTGAGATGTAAGGAGTATAAGAGATAGAAAAGCATCAATGTCTCATCCTGATCAACTCATCACCATCGAAAACTCAAGACTCACTTTAGTTTATTAACTCCTCATCTCCCCTTAGCTCAAAGGTCCACTCCCTAAGTCTGCGGGCCAATCCTCTTTAGTAAACTACAAGTATAGCTCTCTATACGATTGGGCCATTACTACCCATAAGAACATCTTAAACTCTCCTATTATATAATGCTCAAAGATGTAAGGTTGCTATAAGAACTTTCTCCGAGGATACAATTCTTAGCTTCCTTCTAGCTCTATGGAATTCCTTCTATACTTTCTGCTCCTATTGGTATGCATAATCGCTTTCTACAACTCTTATCATCTAACCTCTTTGTTTAGTCTGCTAACATTCGACTTCTAAGATCCCATATAATGGACTACAAAAGTCTTGGATTAAAAGGTAAAACTCATCGTCATTCATACATAAATCCCCATCGACCTAATCAGTAATGGTGACAAAGAATGCTTACACCCACTTATTCCACATCAACAACTTAAGTATACTAGCTAGGTTCTCATAGCAAGTCATGACTTAGAGCTTCGCACAACTTTACACTATCACGAATACACATCTTAAGCCTCTTCTTATCTAGTGTTTCCTCCCCAATTTACTATCTCCATCTAAGGGGTACCTCTACTATACCCGTAGCCTCACGCTCCTTGCCAATCAACATCTTAACATCGAACACACACTATAACAAAAATCTTAGAGCAAATATCCAATGAAGACTATCATTATCATCATGTTATCTCCCTCTTCACATCACTCCCCAAAATTCAAGTTTAAGTATTAGTACTAACATGCGCATCACACACTTCCCTCATATCATACCAACCTATAACTACTAGATACAATTTAGGAACACAGGCCCACTAAAGTCTCATAGTGAATACTCGATCAACACACCCCCTCTTCACAACTCAAGTACCATCTGCCCATTCACTACACCTCCTTATCTAGCTAAGCTCATAACTCTATAAATCTCATGAGGCTCTCACCTTGGAATCATAAACCTAGATTAGATCTATCATATTAAAAGCACTTTGTTTCCCTATTCAACGTCTATGTTTCCCCCTTTTTCATAAACCTCTTCCTGGTTTGAGCACACTCCAACTCTTCCTAATAATAACTCTTTCTCTATACCTCATCATGAACATCAAATGGTACTTACTTCTATCTTGTGAAAACATAAAGGGGATAAAATCATTACTATATTACTTACCTGAGAGACACATGACACTAGTTACGAGCCCCAATCAACCATCACTCTCACTATTTGGTCTCGTCCTCTCCTTCGTCGTCCTTCTAGCTCAGGGATAACAACTCTACTTATGGTTTACAAGACCTCAAATCACACACTTAGGTGATAACATTAAACTTTTAGAGACATAAGTTTCTCTCTCTCATGGATAACATCAAATACAAGCTTTGGATAAGAGGACCTGGGGTGCATCTCGATTAGCTCAACTAAGTCAGCCATGACATTTCTGTGGTGGGTTGGCATAGAACAATCTCTATGGACCCTTTCAGCTAGAATAGTATCACCAATTCGAGTAGATGCACTGAAAGGTTCAGGAAGACACTCCGAAGTTCAACCAAATTACAAGCCACATAATGGGACAATTGATAGAATAGCACTAGGATCTACCAACACAAAGCAATCAAGAGTAAGGACTCGATTCGTACTTGTCACAATATCCTGGAGTGTTTTTCTGATCTGGGTGACTACTATGGCACATAACTGGTCTATGGCCTCGCTCGTGCTAAAAGTAGCATCTCTTTGATTTTCTCTAACTGGTGGTGTAGATGTAGTCGGTTGGGCTTGGTTGGCTCACTTTGGACAATCCCTCCGAAAGTGACTCTCTTGGCCACACTTATAGCATTCCTCAGTACCCTTTCGACAATCTCCCAAATGAAGTTTGCCACACTTTTCATATAGTGGCTTTCCTTTACGGCTTCGAGCCACACTTCCTCGGGATGGAGGATTCCGGACCCTGAAAGGATAGTTTCTCCTCGGCCTCAGATTATATATACTATTAAATGTGGGTGTGCTCACTGGTGGTGGCGCATAATTCCAAGGTCTCTGCAGAAATGGGGACTTATTTTCATTCCCTTGTTTATGCTTACTATGCTCATGTCCTACTGACTCAGCCTTTTTTCTTCAAGGTTCTTCCTTCTCAATCTCCTTGTCCTCTTCTACCCATTGAGTATGTGCAACAAGTTGAGTAGTAGGCTCAAGCCTCTCAATGCTGATGACATTCCTCGGATTCACGAAGCATTTGGAAGGCATGGTTTGCAAACGTATAACACACGATTTAGAAGAGAGATTTTCTAGAGTTTAACTCTGTAGCACGAATCAGAATAAGAAAGAAGGGTAACAATACCTCATGTCCTATAGCCTCTCTATTATGGATGTGACGAGCTTCGCACCATCAATAAAGACTCTACTAGACACAGCTTTATTGACTCCCTAGGACACTTGAACTCTGTGCTTTGATACCAAGTTTGTCATGCCCTGAGAGGGTACCCTTGGCGTGGTCGGCACTCATAGACTATTGCTACTCCCCAAGCGAACCACTTGGACTCATCGTCACCTCATATTGAATTGCGAAAGAAAATACTCAAAGAAAAGACTATAAAACAAGTAAACCAAGTCTTTAATGAAAAGGAAATTTTCAATAAACGAGAGTTGGAAAAACAATACTCAACATCCTCTACTCAATGTCTATGAAGCCTCTACCTCTAACATCTAGATGGTACCATGACAAGCTTTGGATACCCAACTCAAAAGAAAATACAATAAATACTTAGCAAAAGTAAAAAGGCTCCTCTGAAGGTGAGGAGGGCTCACCTTCTCTGTAACCACAAATCTACACTTCTACGGTGCGTCTGCTGAAGTCCTCTAATACCTGCCTCTGCATCATAACACGATGCAATCAAAAGGGGACGTCAGCACATGAAATATACTGGTATGTAAAATAGCTGAAAGGGAAAGGACATAATTAAATCAAGTAACTCAACTCAAAATGAACTCACCTTAACCCAATAAAACATTCAAGTGTAGGAATAAAGTCATGCTTTTAAAAATAACTCAATAGTATGCAACTCACACCAAATCGTTCAAATTTTATAGCAAAATAATGCTTCTCAAAAGATACTCTAGTATGCAACTGAGTCAAATATGTTAGGCAGATTAGAAAGTTTCTCTAACCGACAGGCATCCCACCACCCTTTTTTATGGTGCACAACGAACATGACATCATTGCTCGCCCGTCCATTACTTTCCCAGGTAAGGATGTCAACTTCTATATTATGAATCATGATCCATCAGCCCCGTCCATCAGTTGGGACAAGAGTTGCCAGAACGTGTTGCACAACTATCCTACGTGGGCAACGTAGTTTTGGAGTTTTGAGTTAATTGTACTCAACCCAACTTGATGCTCAATACTACTCCCCAAAACATTCTCTTTAAAAGTCACCTCAAACATCAAGTGCTTTCTTTTGAAAACATATGCTTCAAAAATCTTTACATGTCATCAAGACTCTTTCTCAAATCAGCATTTATGCTCAAAACTCATTTTCATGCAGACTCAGTAAAATATGCTAAAAAATCATCCTTGCTCAATATACGAAAAATGCATAAAAAAATTAAATGAAATCATCAATTAGGGTTTAGTTCATGTGAAGGAAGACATGAACATTTATCCAATCAAATACTCAACTCAATATCATCATCAATACATTCTTATGTAATAAAATAATAAATAACTCAAGGATTCAATTCGGGAACACAAGAAAACTCAAACAAAACTCAACTCAAAAGTTGAAGGGGCATGTGGAAGAACTCAATCAAACATTGTGTTAGCCTTACATACCTGAGATGAAGGCAGGAAATCAACTTGGCACGAATCCGTATAGAATTCCTCGAATCCTCACTCTTCTCTCTTCTCTCTAGCCCTAGGTCTTTTTGTTAAAGGTTTTGAAGGACTTAGAATAGGATTTAAAACACTTTTTACACTTAAGACGATCTATTTTGATCATATATTAAGTCCAGGAGGGGTTTGGAAAGGTCTAGAATGCCCCTTTATGAAATTCGAAAAAAGGTCCCTCTGGGGACATGGGCTCCGCGACGCGGACAGGGTTTATTTATAGTATTATTTGCTGAAAATTCTCCGAACGAGGTTTCTAATCTCGTAGAAAATTTTTAGAATAAAACCAAGTGTTGCTCCGTGACGGTGTCGCGTCGTGGCCCTTTCGCACACCTACACTTGTTCGCATTTTCGTATCGAAAAATTATCTTTTGATCCGGTTGCTGTAAAAATCAACCGAGACCACTTTCCCACTCAAATTTTCGTGTTGATCGTAAATCCGACCTCGGATTTGCCATCGGAGTATGAGAAGACACGTTATGCGCACATCTCTTTTCTAGGGGTATTTTGGTTATTTTGTCAGGTGTTACATAAGCATTAACTTGAGGCATGAACATGCGATATTTCACATTTCCAAGTTGTTAATATGTGTGATAAACACTAATCCACAATCCGTCACTAATGATCCTTTTTTCCATAAAAACTCATGACGCCTAGTTTCACTTATTCTATCATTTGAATGAATTTCGAATCTCTTTGACTACCCATCTTTATTATGCCTTTAATCTATTTGATTATCTATATTTAATTTCTTAATAAAATATTTACGAAAGTTACTGTGTTTTATGTTACAATTGATAAGAATATTTACGAAAGTTACTGTGTTTTATGTTACAATTGATAAGGGGCTTCTCTTAATAGTTAGGACAATTAAATGGCTTAAAAATCTGTATTAATTAATTAATACTTTCACCTAAACTCCTCTATTTAAAGTCATCTAGAAGGGCAACTGAATGCAAATTTCTTAATTTTTTATTCAAGAATAACAGTGACACTTCTCTCTGGTAAGAATCAATTTCCCATCTTCGTTTGATCATTATTTCTTTCTCTATTTAATTACTATTTTTTGGGGTTGCCTTTTTTGTCAGAAAAATAAAAGGGTGGTGACAGAAAGAAAAAAGAAGAAGAAAATTAAAGTTATTTAAGAACGGGGTACTTAAATGAAAATATCTACATTTGTGACAATGAAATTTATTAATTTTACTACACTTACTTTCGCGATAACACTGATATGATAGTTTTTATTCAACTAATATGTTTAACAAGTAGCCATCATATGATTTCAAATATAATAAATGAATAGTTGGTGTTTATGCTTTGAATCATACGATGCACAAAAGATTACTTGCATATATAGCATATTATATGGAACCAATTGTGTTTTATTCTTTTGTTACAATGCTTATCAATTACATTAAATAAATAAACATGCATATACGTCTGTTTACACGGTGTTGCTAGCTTTTATTTTTTTTTAAAAAGTTGTTTAATTATATATTCTATGGGATGCAAATGAAGGAGACATTTTATGGAAATTTTCAAAACTGTAAATATTTTCCGCACAACATGATGACAAAGGTTTGAAAAAATTGGTAATAAATGTAAAAAGCTCTATAAATAGTTTTTGGATTTATAATTATCTAATTTGTTTAAAAAAATATGATTGATATAGATACACACGCAAAGTCACCACCATATTTATATATAGGTAATATATATATATATATATATATATATATATATATATATATATATATATATATATATATATATATATATATATATATATATATATATATACTAATTTCTGGAAACGCGCTTTGCGTGTGTATATAGTTTTGTGCTAAAGTTGAACATCAAAAATTGTGTCCACTCGTGCTACTGGAAAATATTTAGCATTTTGATAGGGTTCTGCAAATAAATCTTTTTTAACCACAAAAAATGACATGTACGTTTGTTTTTGTTTATTAACTCTTTAAGATACATTGTTGCATATCTTCCGTAAAAACAAAAGTCACCACCATATATATATATATATATATAGTCACAGGTAGCAGCATGATCTGCGTGTTTTATAGTCATGCTTGCTTGTGTGGCAAATTCTTAGTGACCGTGAAAATAAAAAAATCATGGATGATGGGTTCCACTTAACGAAAACAATGTTTACTTTTCTCCTTATTTTCCAACTTTTAGATTCCACTTAATTTTTTATCTTTATTACATTGTTGAGGGAGTTTCAGTTGTTCAAGCAGGTCGACATGCCTGCTTGAGCAACTTAAGGGTATATTCATAATTTTCTTTTATGAATATTTCATTTTAATTTGTTTATCTTATGTTTAGTGTTTTATATATTTAAAAACTTCATTAAAAAATATTATTAATCATGGTAATTAATGGCTTAAAATAGTTTTAAAAAACATGTTATGTAAGAGCATAAAAGATATCATTAACTATGATAATTGACAATTTACAATATTTTACAAATAAAAAAAATTCAATTGATTATTGAAATTAATCTATCGACGTCACATAAAATGAACCAAAAGAAGTAAAACGTATTATTTAATTATGAAATTATGTAAAAGATATTGTAAATCTAAATATTTAACAATAGTAAGATATCGACATATAAATTTTTTAAAAAAAATGCTAAAACCCACTAGACTTAACAACTTAGAACATTAAAAAGACATATAAAAAGTTCAATTAACACTCAAATCAGTGTCACATAAATAGGGATAGATGAGTAGCATATATTATTTAAAAATGATGTAAATGTCATATAAATCTTGACTTTCAAAAAATTAAAAATAAAAAAACACATACTAATTTTGACTTTCGAAATTTTAGTGCTGCCACATAAATTGGGACATAACATATATTATTTAAAAATTACGTAAAATAATACTATAATTTATAATATTAATAATTTAAAATATTTAAAAATTATATCAAAATTTAATTAGTTTTCTAAATTCTATTTGTATCATATAAATTGAGATAGAAAAATAACAGATATTGGGCTCACACAAGCACGGGGCACCGATGTGTAGTGTGTGTATATAAGAAAGGTTAAAGCAACATCAAATTTGAGGGGTATTTCAGACATTACCTCTTGACTTCATCTTTCACAGAGGTCACTGTCAACATGTCTACCTGGTATCGACAGGGTATATTGGTCATTCAACAATACAAGAAGTCACAGTTAGCACCATGACATACGTGTTTCATGGTCATGTATGCTTGAGTGGCAAATGCTGAGTGATCGTGAAAACCAAAGAATCATGCATGGTGGGTCACACTTAACAAAAATAATTTTTACTTTCCTCCTTATTTTTCCACTTTTAGATTCCACTTATGTCACACCCCAAGAGGATACCTCGGCGTGGCAAGCACCTAGAGACTATCGCTATTCCCCAAGTGAACTACTTAGCCTCATCGCATCATTCAATCAAATTAACTCTACTGAACAACAGAAAATGTAAGTAAGTAATGGACATGTCTCATCTAAAGTCTCAAAGAATATATAAAATAATGAAGGCTAGTAGAAAAAACTAGCTCACAATCTCAACATCAACGCTCAACGATCGTCTATAAAGCCTCTATCACTAATCATGTGGTGCCAATGACAGACCCATTACTAGACAAATCAAAATAAAAGAATAATCCAAAATCTAACTCTAAAGCAAGATAAAATAATCATGGTGGGTCCTCCAAAGTAGGGGAGGCTCACCAAATCAGCTGCGAATTTCAGATCTTCAATGGAGCGCCTGTTGACGATCTTTAGTACCTGCCTCTGCATCATAAAACAATGCAGTCCAAAAGGGACATCAGTACTTGGAATGTATTGGTATGTAAAATAGTTGAGTGAAACAGAAACAAGTATAATAATATTGAAACAACATCAACTCAAAGTAATCATCAAACAATATCAAGTCGTCAAATGTCTATCTATGCAAGAATAAAGAGTAGAAAAGTGATCTATTAACAACTCAAACTCATCAATCATCTCAGACTCATCTCAAAGGAGCTCACATCCTATCATCTCATCTCATCTCCTCTCAGAGGAGCTCACCTCCTTTCATCTCATCTCAGAGGAGCTCACTTCCTTTCATCTCATCTCAGAGGAGCTCACCTCCTTTTATCTCATCCCATCTCATCTCGACTCGTAGTACTCAAGATAGAAAATTTATGGGAGTTTCTCTTATCCAATAATAATCAATTATGAGATAGTGAATATACAATAATCTCATTGATGTTGTTTTGTTTCAAACTTGCCCGGTAGGGAATGCTCTAAAACCATATCAGCTCACCCAATATGGAGTCAATACTCAACAGGTCTGCATTTGCTTTCAAGGATTGTTACTCTCGAGGGAACCATAATATATGTGAAGGTTCTATGCCTCACTTATGCTTGGTGATGCAGTTAATGAGTTCGAGCGGGACTCACTCTTACCTACTTTGGTGCTCGATACTCCTCCTGTGACTCAATGCTCATAAAATCTCCATCTTAACCAATCTCATAGGGACTCGAACCCCATCATTGACCGGTATCTCATAAGGATTCGATCCCCATCATCATTCAACTCAAGGGACTTTAACCCTTTCATCAATCAATCTCATCAATGGCTCAAGATTAGAACAATCATTAGGAGTCAATCAAATAGACACATCGGTAGAGTTCATTTATAGAGACTCATAAGGAAATCAAATTCTATCAACTCATCATCATTCTCTCATCACACTCAAGAATCTCAACTCAAGGCTGTAGACTCAATTCTTAAGTTCATTATGCATGCTTTTCAAATTAGTCGTGTAGGGTTATGCAAATCTCATGAAAAATGTTCAATTCAAGAAAACAAATAGTATGATGATCATCAACATAGAAAACATGTAATTTCAAGTAAAATTTTAAGAAAAATCATCAAATGTTCATGTATGTAGACTCTTGAACCATCAACTCATCTATGACCATTTATGGGGCACATGAGAGAACAATCTCATGCTTTTAGTTTAGCGTTACATACCTGGGATGAAGCTACCGATCCATCACGTCAAAGGTTTCTTCTTGTTTCTCTCAAACTCATGCTCTTCTCATCTTTCCTCAAGTCCTAGCCTTGTTAGAATATTTGAATAGGACTTAGAATGGGGGGTTTTAAATCTTTTTATGTCAAAATGACCTTATTAGATCGTATATGGAGTTTAGGAGGGGTTGGAAATTGATCGGAATGCCCCTCGTAATAATTTATAAATTTTCAACTCAGAGAAGACACATATAGTGTGTTTTAGAAAAGTTTCTGAACGAGTTTTTTCAATCCCGTCAAAAATTTTCAGAAAATTATAAGTGCTGGCCTGCGATGGAGGCGCGACGCGCTCTTGTCGCGTACCAACACTGGTTTGCGCTTCGGATCGAATAAATTTCTTTTGATCGGGTCTCTCTAAAAATTGACCGAAACCATTTTTCCACTCAATTTTGTGTACTGGTCACAAATTCGATCTCAGATTTGCCATACAAGCATCGAAGATTCGTTACACGCATACCCCCCCTCTAGGGGTATTTAGGTAATTTTACTATGCGTTACATTATCTCCCCCTTAGGATCATTCATCCTCGAATCATGAGTATAGGTGGATATCAAGGCACGAATAGACTCAAAACTCATCTCAACACTCAACTCAATCAATTAAACTCTCGACTTAAGAATAGAAAGTCACATCAAGAATAGATACATCAATTTGGTGAAGGGTAAGAAATTTACCTTCAACACTCTCATAATTTGGCACGAATAGGTGCGAATATTTGGCCTTCATCTCTTCCTCAGCTTTCCATGTGGCTTCCTCAACGAATTGATTTCTCCACAAGACTTTGACTGAGGCTATCTCTTTGTTCCTTAACTTACGAATCTAATGATCAAGGATTTGATTTGGAACCTCTTCATAAGATAGGTTATCATTCACTCCAATGCTATCAACAGGGATCACTAAGGCAGGATCCCCCAAGCATTTCTTCAACATCGACACATGGAATATCGGATGTACTCTATCTATTTCGGAAGGCAACTCTAACTCATAAGCAACCTTCCAATCCTCTTTACAATTTAATACGATCCAACATAGCATGGACTCAACTTCCCTTTTTTCCTAAAACTTAGGACACCCTTCATAGGTGACACTTTCAAATACACCCAATCATCTAACTCGAACTCTAAGTTTCTTCTCCTCACATCAGTATAAGATTTTTGACAACTCTGGGTAGTCCTTTACCTCTCTCTAATGAGCTTGACCTTCTCCATCGATCGGTGGACAAGATCAGGAATCAACTCTGCTTCTCCAACCTTAAATCACCCAATTGGTGATCTACATCTCCTCCCATACAAGGCTTCGTAGGGAGCCATTTGAATACTTGCATGATAACTATTGTTATATGCGAATTCAATCAATGGTAGATGATCATCCCAGTTTCCCTTGAAATCAAGAACACAAGCTCTTAACATGTCCTCTAATGTTTGAATTGTATGCTCTGCCTGACCATCTGTCTGTGGATGAAAGGCTATGCTCAGGTTCACTTTAGTACCCAATCCTTTTTTAAATGATCTCCAAAATTAGGAGGTAAATTGAGCTCCTCTGTCCGAGATGATGGACAAAAGAACCCCATGTAACCTCACCATCTCCTGGATGTACAACTTGGCGTACTCCTCCGCAGTGTTTGTTGTCTTAACTGCCAAGAAGTGAGCCGATTTAGTCATCCTATCCACAATCACCCACATCGAATCATGTTGCTTTTGAGACCTTGGTAAACCAGTAATAAAGTCCATATTAATCATCTCCCACTTTCATTCCAGAATCTCAAAGTTTTGAGCCAATCTACATGGCCTTTGATGCTTAACCTTCACTTGTTGACAATTTGGGTATTTTGAAACGAACTCAACAATATCCCTTTTCATTCCACTCCACCAATAGACTTCTCTCAAGTCATGGTATATCTTGGTAGAGACAGGATGAATGGAATATCTAGTGTTATGGGCTTCCTCCATGATTCTGTATCGAATGCCATCAACATCTGGAGCACACAACCTACTTTGGTATCTCAACACTCCATCTCCCCCTTTGGAGAACCCTAACACTTTTAGTTTGTGGACAACCTCGTTCAATTGGAGTATAACAGGATCTTGGTCCTACTTATCTTTCATCTCTGCCACTAAGGATGAAGCAAACCCATTCTGAACATTAACTCCTCCTTCATCTTTCTCCTCAAGTTGAACTCCCAATCGAGCCAATCAATGCACTTCCTTGGCTAATTCCTTCTTTTCTTCCTCCACATGGGTTGTGCTACCCATTGATAACCTGTTAAGAGCGTCAGCAACAATGTTAGCTTTACCTGGGTGGTAATAAATGCTCATGTCATACTCCTTGAGCAACTCCAACCACCTCCTCTCTCGCAAGTTGAGTTCTTACTGACTAAAGACATATTGCAAGCTCTTGTGGTCAGTGAACACATCCACATACACTCTATATAAGTAGTGGCACTAGATTTTAAGTGCAAACACCACTGCTGCCAACTCGAGATCATGGGTTGGATAGTTCCTCTCATCAACATTGAGTTGCCTGGAAGCATAGACTATCACTTTCCCTCTCTGCATCAGTACATATCCCAACCCAACCCTCGAAGCATCGCAATAAACTACAAAGTCCTCCGTCCCATCGGGTAAGGTTAGGACTGGTGCAGTAGTCAACCTCATTTTCAACTCTTGGAAATTCTTCTAACATTCCTTGAACCACTGAAACTTGACATTTTTCTGAGTCAATTTAGTCAATGGAGTGGATAGGGAAGAAAATCCCTCCACAAAATCTACAGTAGTAGCCTGCCAATCCCAAGAAACTTCTAATGTCAGTTAGAGTGGTTGGTCGGGGCCAGTTCTTTACCGCTTCCATATTTTGGGCAACCACTCGAATACCATCAGCGGAAACAACATGGCCTAGAAAAGCTGTTGGCTTAAGCCAAAACTCACACTTTGATAATTTTGCATACAACTCATGGTCCTTAAGAGTTTGGAGGACAACTCTGAGATGATTAGCATGCTCCTCCTCACTTCTCGAATATACCAAAATATCGTCGATAAAAATAATCACAAATATATCAAGATATTGTCTAAATACTCTATTCATCAAGTCCATAAAGGTTGCAGGTGTGTTCGTCAACCCAAAGGACATGACCAAGAACTCAAAATGGCCAATATCTAGTTTTAAAGGTTGTCTTTGGAATATCACATTCCCTCACCTTCAACTAGTAGTAGCCAAATCTAAGGTCTATCTTAGAGAAACAAGAGGCGCCCTGAGGTTGGTCAAACAAATCATCTATCCTTAGGAGAGGATATTTATTCTTTATCCTAACATTGTTCAGTTTCCTATAGTCGATACACATTCTGAGGGACCTATCTTTTTTTCGCACGAATAGGATGGGAGCACCCCAAGGAGAAACACTTGGCCTAATGAAGCCCTTCTCTAGCAAATCTTTCAATTGTTCTTTCAACTCAGCAGGGGCCATCCTATAAGGTGGAATTAAAATAGGCTAGGTACCGGGAAGAACATCAATCCCAAAGTCAATTTCCCTGTCAGGAGGGACTCCAAGCAGATCATCAGGAAATACTTTCCAAAACTCATTAACAATCGGGACTAACTCAAGATTTGGGGACTCAACATCATCGGTTTAACTCGCATGAGGTGATGGATACAACCCTCAGAAATCAACTTTCTGGCTCTAAGATATGAGATAAACTTTCTTCTAGGTGCAACAGAATCACCCTTCCACTCAAGAACTGGTTCGTTAGGAAATTGGAACTTAATGGTTCGGGATCTACAATCAACAGTGGTGTAACAGGCATGAAGTCAATCTATGCTAAGAATCACATCAAAATCGACCATCTCCAACTCAACCAAATGAAGAAGAGTATCCCTGTGATGGATAGACACTTCAACAACTCTATAGATTCTTTCAGCTCGAATAGACTCACCCACTGGAGTAAAAACATCAAAGGGTTCAAGAAGACTCTCAAGGGTTCTATCAAATCTATTGGCCACATAAGAAGTTACAAATGACAATGTGGCACCCGGATCCATCAAAATATAACAATCAAAAGTAAAGACTCGAATCATACCCATCACAACATCTGGGGAGTTCTCCTGATCTTGGCGACTATCCATGGCATACTAGCGGTTTGCTGCTCTGCCTGCGCCTGACGTAGTGGCCCTCTGGTTTCCTCTAACTGGTGGGGTTGGTGTAGTAGACTGAGCCTGGTCAGCGCGCTTTGGATAATCCCTCTTGTAGTGACTCGTTTGGCTACATCTATAGCACACATCATTCTCGTCATGACATCTCCCCAAGTGCATTTTGCCACACTTATTACAAAGTGGCTTACCCAGCAAACCTTGAGCCACACTAGCTTGTGACTGGGATCCATGGGTTCCAACAATCTGAAACCTTTGATCATACCTGCCTCTAGGCACAGGTGCACTAGCAGATGATAGCGCTGGAAATCAGTTGCCATTGCCTTTCCTTCCAACCTCATGGCTGGATGTCTTAGCTATCTTACGCCTGAACTCTTCCTTATCATGTTGTCTCTCCTCATCGTCTTGTTGCACAAATGTCATCAGTCGCCCGATGTCCATATCACTCACAAGCATGGCTCCTCTCCCATCTCTCTTGGGTCCTCTATTCAACCCATCAACATACATCCCCATCCTTCTCCTCATGTCAGCAACCATGTCCGGAGCATAGCAAGATAGTTGCGTGAACTTCAAACCATACTCCTGCACGATCATAGAGCCCTGTTTCAGATTCATGAACTCCCTCACCTTAGCTTCTCTTTTCTCTCTTAGGAAGAAGCGCTCCAAGAAGGCTTCCTCGAACATTGCCCAAGTCAAACATGGAGCATCATCCCTTCTACCTTTCTTCCACTAGTCGAACCACAGTATGGCTACACCCTTAAGTTGGTAAGCAACCAGTTCAACCTTATCAGCATCAACCACATGCATCACTTGGAACACCTGCTCAACTTTCTCCACGTAGTTCTCAGAATCTTCAGTGGATGCAGACCCGTGAACTCAGGCGGATTTATCCTCAGAAATTCTCAGACTCTAGAGGTGTCATGAGAATCTGGACTACCCGCTCCTTGTCTCACAACAGGTGCAGCAACAGCCTGGGCTAGACCTTGAATAGCTCAGCGTAGCTGAGGATTAGAGACCTTATCTTGATGGGGTTGCTCAACAGGGACAGCTTGGCTCGTAGGCTCCTCATGTACTTGAGGCTCAGGCGGGTTAGCATCTTGCCTGACAGGACGTCCCCTTCCTCTGAAAACTCTTCTAGGAGGCATGATATCAATTTTGCACCCGTAGAGAACGAATTAGAAAAGAGTTTCCATAGAGTTTAACTCTATCGCACGAATTGGGATAAGAAGAAAAGTGTAACAATTCCTAATGTCCTATAGCCTCCTGCTTATGAAATGTGGTCGATAACATACCCATAAACAAGATTCTACTAGGCACGGCTTCATAGACTCCGTAAGATACTTGAACTCTGTACTCTGATACCAAGTTTGTCACACCCCGGGAGGGTACCCTTGGCGTGGCCGGCACCTAGAGACTATCGCTCGTCCCCAAGCGAACCCTTTAGCCTTATCGCATCATTCAATCAAATTAACTCTACGGAACAATAGAAAATGTAAGTAAGTAATGGACACATCTCATCTTAAGTCTCAAAGAATATATAAAATAATGAAGGCTAGTAGAAAGAACTAGCTCACAATCTCAACATCAATCCTCAACCATCATCTATGAAGCCTCTATCACTAATCATGTGGTGCCAATGATAGACCCATGGCTACCCAAATTAAAATAAAGGAATAGTCCAAAGTCTAACTCTAAAGCAAGATGAAATAATCATGGTGGGTCCTCCGGAGCAGGGGACGCTCACCAAATCAGCTGCGAATCTCAAATTTTCAATGGAACGCCTATTGACGATCTCTAGTACCTACATCTGCATCATAAAATGATGCAATCCAAAAGGGACATCAGTACTTGGAATGTACTGTTATGTAAAATAGCTGAGTGAAACAGAAACAGGTAGAATAATATGGAAATAACATCAACTCAAAGTAATCATCAAATAACATCAAGTTGTCAAATGTCTATCTATGCAAGAATAAAGAGTAGATAAGTGACTTATCAACAACTCAAACTCATCAATCATCTCAAAGGAGCTCAACTCCTCTCATCTCAGAGGAGCTCACCTCCTCTCATCGCATCTCGACTCGAAGTACTCAAGATAGGAAATTTATGGGAGTTTCTCTTATCTGACAACAATCACTTATGAGCTAGTGAATGTACAACAATCTCACTAATATTGCCACAGTCGTTCCAAACTTACCAGGTAGGGAACGATCTGAAACCATATCAGCTCACCCAATATGGAGTCAATACTCAACATGTCTGTTATTGCTTTCAGGGACTATTACTCTCAAGGGAACCATAATGTATGTGATGGTTCTATGCCTCACCTACATTTGGTTACGTAGTTAATAAGTTCGAGTGGGACTCACTCTTACCCATTTTGGTGCTTGATACTCCTCCCGTGACTCAATACTCATAAAACCTCCATCTCAACCAATATCATAGGGACTCGAACCCCGCCATCGCTGGTATCTCATAGGGACTCGAACCCCATCATCATTCAACTCATAGGGACTTTAACCCTTTCATCAATCAATCTCATCAATGACTCAAGATTATAACAATCATTACAAATCAATCGAATAGACACATTGGTAGAGTTCAGTTTTAGAGACTCATAAGGCAATCAAATTCTATCAACTCATCATCATTCTCTCGTCACAATCAAGAATCTCAACTCAAGGCTCTAGACTCAATTCTCAAGTTCATTATGCATGCTTTTAAAATTAATCATGTAAGGTTATGCAAATCTCATGAAAAATGTTCAATTCAAGAAAACAAATAGTAATGATGATCATCAACGTAAAAAACATTAATTTCAAGTAAATTTTAAGAAAAACCATCAATTGTTCATGTATATAGACTCTTAAACCATCAACTCATCTATGACCATCTATGGGGCACATGAGAGAACAATCACATGCTTTTAGTTTAGCTTTACATACCTGGCATGAATCTATCAATTTGTCACGTCAAAGATTTCTTCTCGTTTCTCTCAAACTCAAGCTCTTCTCCTCTTTTCTCAAGCCCTAGCCTTGTTAGAATATTGGAATAGGA
Source organism: Solanum rostratum (assembly GCA_029948455.1). Taxonomy (NCBI): domain Eukaryota; kingdom Viridiplantae; phylum Streptophyta; class Magnoliopsida; order Solanales; family Solanaceae; genus Solanum; species Solanum rostratum. The sequence continues at coordinate 32,338,035 of CM057055.1, read as the reverse complement.
CTTAGAATGGGGGTTTTCGATCCTTTTTACGTCAAAACGACCTTATTAGATCGTGTATGGAGTTTAGGAGGGGTTGGGAATTGACCGGAATGCCCTTCGTAATAATTTAAAATTTTTCAACTCGGAGAAGACCCAGTCCGCGACGCAGACTGGTCGCGCACAGTGTATTTTTAGAAAAAGTTTCTGCACGAGTTTTCTCAATCCCGTCGAAAATTTTCAGAAAAATATAAGTGCTGGTCCGCGATGGAGGCGCAACGCGCTCCTGTCGCGTACCAACACTATTTTGCGCTTCGGATCAAAAAATTATCTTTTGATCGGGTCACTCTAAAAATCGACCAAGACCATTTTATTGTTCAATTTTTCGTGTTGATCACAAATCCGGCCTCGAATTTGTCATACGAGCATTGGAAGATGCGTTACGCACATACTCTCCCTCTAGGGTTATTTAGTAATTTTACCGAGCGTTACAACTTAATTTTTTCCTTGTTACGTTCATAAGGGAGTTTCAATTACTCAAGTAGGCCGACATGCCTGCTTGAGCAGCTTAACGGTATATTCTTAATTTTTGTTATGAATATTCTGTTTTGATTTGTTTGCCTTATTTTTAGTGTTTTATACATTTAAAACCTGCATAAAAAATACTATTAATCATGATACTTAATGGCTTAAAGTAGTTTTCGAAAACATGTTATGTAAGATCATAAAAGATATCATAAACCGTGATAATTGACAACTTAAAATATTTCAAAAATAAATAAAGAATTCAATTGATTATTGAAATTAATCTATTGACGTCACATAAAATGAACAAAAAGAAGTAATACGTATTATTTAATTATGAAATTACGTAAAATGTATTGTAAATCTAGATATTTAACAGTAGCAATATATCCACATATAAAAATTTAATAAAAAATGTTGAAAATCACAAGAATGAACAACTTAAAATATTTATAAAACATATAAAAAGTTCAATTAACACTTGAATTAGTGTCGCATAAATAGGGATAGATGAATAGCATATATTATTTTAAAATTACGTAAACGTCATGTAAATCTTGACTTTCGAAAAATAAAAAATAAAGACACATAAAATATTTTGAGTTTCGAAATTTTAGTGCTGCCACATAAATTAGGACAAAACATATATTATTTAAAAATGATATAAAATAGTACTATAATTTACAATATTAATAGTTTAAAATAATTACAAATTATATTAAAATTTAATTAATTTTCTAAATTTTACCTATATCGCACAAATTGAGACAGAAAAATAACATATATATATATATATATATATATATATATATATATATATATATATATATATATATATATATATATATATATATATATATATATATACACATTTTCTCTTGACTTTATCTTTCACATAGGTCACCGTCAGAATGCCTACCTGGCATCGACCGGGTATATTGATCATTCAACAATACAAATTTCAGAAAAAATTAATAGCTGGTCAGAATCTACTACATTACATAACTTTCACCATCTCAACCTTTGCTTCTTCATACCTATTCTGCACTTTTCCTGATATTTTTTAAGAGCTGCTCCAAATTCAATGCCTGAAACGTTACTATAATAGCTCAAACATCATAAATTGAAAGAAACTCAAATTAAAAATTAGATATGAAGAAATTCCTAAAATAGTGGATGCGTAGTTGACGGAAATATTTTAGCTGTGAACCCTGATCTTTTATATGGAACATAAGAAACTTGCAAATGAAAAGTGCATAAAAGAACTATAAAACATAGAAGAAAGAGGAGTAAAGTGGAAAGTTCTCACAAGATAAATACGTATCCCCAAAAGAAGAAAACAATATACACGTGTTAGTAAAGGTGACTAATTTTGTTAGGATATGTAGCACTATACTCTTTTAATGATCTTTAAAAAAATTTGTTAATTTATATGATGTTCTGATAACATTAGTGTTAGTATTAGTTAATATTAGTATTAGTATTATTACTAGTCTGCTTCAGCTGTTAGAATATTAAAAAAATGTAAAAAAATATTAGAAATTAGAAATTTAAAATTTATGTAAAATATATTATAAATAATAATAATAATTAATAACTTAAATTCGAACCGTGAAATAACATTTATTATTTGAAATAATGTAAAAAGTATTATAGCTCACAATAATTATCAACTTAAAAATTTAAACGATTCTACAAATTTTATTAGTGCCACATAATTGGTATAGAAAGAGTAACATACATTATATGAAATTTATGTAATAGGTACTATAAATCACAATAATTAATAATTAAAAATATTTATTCGGTAAATAAAAATTAGATTGACTGCGAAAACTTGATATGTGTGATTTAAATTGAAACAAAGTAAGTAATGTATATAATTTTAAAATGACATATAATATATAATAAGTCACAATAACTAATAACTAACTTGTTTAATTATTTTATTCTTTTGATCTGTTTATCTATAAATTGCCTTTTATTTCTAATGTTAATATTATTAATAGGAAAAAAATACCATTGAAGTTTAAAAAATGAACAGTACAAAAAATAAATATTACAAATTTCAAATAAAAATACTAGGCCCGTACTGAATACGAGATTATTGAATTTTAAATAACGCACAGTATCAAAAATAATTATTACAAATTTCAAATATGCTTTCCGTTTTCTAGTTTAGGTATATATAAGAAAGGGGAAAGAACATGTTTCTCCATCAACGAATGCGCTTTCCTGAAATTACATTAAATTTGAGGGATATTTTAGACATTTCTTTTTGACTTCCTTCATCTTTAATATAAGTAGTTGTTAACATGCCTACCGGGCATCGGCGAAATATAATGGTCATTCAACAATACAAATAACAAAAAAAAAAAAAAAAAAAAAAATTCATAGCTAACCAAAATCTACTACATTAGATAACTTTCACCATTTCTCCCTTTGCTCCCCCATAGCTATTCTACACTTTTCCTAATATATTTTTTAGATCCGCTCCAAATTCAAAGCTTGATATAACTATAAAAGCTCAAACATCATAAATTGAAAGAAAATCAAATAAAAAAAATTAGATATGAAGAAATTTCTAAAATAGTATATGCATAGTTGAAGGAAATATTTTAACTATGAAACCTCATTTTTTATATGAAACATAAGAAACTTGCAAATGAAAAGTGGATAAAAAAACTATAAAACCTAGAAGAAACAAAAAAGGGAATCTGCCAAGGCAAGAGGAGTAAAGTGGAAAGTTCATAATATAAATACGTATCCCCAAAAGAAGAAGAAAAAATACACATGTTAGTAAAGGTGACAAATTTTTTTTTAGGGTATCTAGCACTATAATTGTCACGCCTCAAGAGGGTACCCTTGACATGACCGACACTCAGAGACTATTGCTTGTCCCCAAGTGAACCACTTGGCCTCATCACATTCATTCTATCCCAATTTAACAGCGGAAGACATTAACTTACCAGGATCAACTCAAATAGAATAATTGCCAATCAAAAAGCAACGACCAAAGGCTAACAAATCTATCAAATCAACTGAATGAGACTAGTGTGAAAGAAACTAGCCAGACAATATCCAAATCAACAATCCCAAATCTAGTTTATGAAGCCTCTATTTAAACTGTTTAGATGGTACCAAGACAAACAATGACTACCTTAATCAAAAGAAAATAAAATACTAAACTCAAGCTAGACGAAAGCATAAATGTGTATCCTCCGGAAGCAGGGGAGGACTCACAAAATCAGCTAACTGCAACAGATCCTCAACAGTGCACTTGTTGATGATCTCTAGTACCTGTCTCTACATCATTAAATGATACAGTCCAAATGGACGTTAGTACGTGGAATGTACGAGTATGTGAAATGGCAAAATGAAACATGCATCAAGGTAGATTACTATCAACTCAAATAACTCAAATTAAGAGATAAGGAACTCAATCAGGATGTCAAATGTCTATCTAAAGAGAGAATAAAGAGTAGACAATGACCCACCAATACAAATTCATTCCAATCTGAATCCAATCCAATTCAATCCAATCAGAGTACTATCAATATAGAATCTATATGGGAATTTCTCTTATTCAACAAACATCAGTTATGAGCCAATGATCGTACAACAATCCCATTAATGTTGCCATAATCATTCAGTACTCTAGGGTAAATAATTAATCGATCCATAATTGACCCAATCAACTGAGTCCTCTATTGTTTCAGGGACCTATCAAGAGGAACATCTGACATAACAGTTTCAATCCTCTCCTATGTTTGGCGAGGTAGTTATTGAGTTCGAGTTGGACTTATTCTTACTGAATTCGGTGCTTGCCTCCTAAAACTCAATGTTCATAAAACAATCAATTTCAATCAACAAATTAGTGAGTCTTTTAATGGACTCTGTCATCTCATCAGTTCTATCAAATTAATGTTTCAACAATTCAACAAATCAATTCCATCAACCTTTCAAAAGTGAATTGGACAATCACGTAGGAGGACTTTTATTTTAGACCAATCTTTAGAGTTGAAATTTTGAAGGCTCACAGGACCATAAAGTTCGATCAACCTATCATCATGCTCAATCACAATCACAATCACAATCATGGTGTCAAGGTTCTAGACTCAATCCCTAGGTTCATTCATGTATGCTTTTATTAAATAATATGTAGGGTTTGTGAAATAACTCATGTAAAAGTATTTATTTGGTAAATCAAGTTTATGATGATCATCAACGTAAGAAAATACATAGAATGTATATAATTTACAAGTAGGCATTCAAAGAAAATGCATAAGGACTCAATACTTTCACCTATCTCAATCAAGGGGGCACGTGGAAGAACAATTCCATATTTTGGTTTAGCGTTACATACCTGAGATGAAGGTAGATAGTTAAATTTGCAAGATATTGACTTCAATCCTCTTGAACCCTAGACTTTTCTCCTCTTCTTTGCTCAAGGTCTTTACTTAGTTTTAGAGTAAAAGACCTTAGGATGGGTTTAGAAACCTTTACAGGCCAAACAAGACTTATATTGATCGTGTATTAAGTTTAGGAGGGGTGGGGAAAATACTAAAATGCCCCTCGAAAAATTAAAAATTTTAAACTTCGGTGGAACAAGTCGGTGAACTAGGTCCACGATGCGGACTTGTTCCATCCACGTTCATTTCTTTCTGAAAATTTTTCGATCGAATTTCTAATACCATAGAAAAGAATAGGACCAAAATTAAGTGCAAGTCTGCGATAAGTTCACAATGCGGACATGTTGCACACTTTTCTAAAATTACATTTTTGCCCTCAAATTTTATCTTTCGATCTGGTTGCTCTAAAAATTAACCAAGACTATTTTCTCATATAATTTTTCGTGTTGATCATGTTTCCAGCCTCAAATTTTTCAAAAGATTTTGGGAAGTTTCGTTATGCAAGTGTCTCTCATCCAGGGTATTTTGATAATCTCATTGGGTGTGATATAATCTCCCCCTTAGGATTATTCATCCTGTGGATGCTGCCAAAGGGAATGCAGAGGCCCGCCATCTGCTAGTATTATGGTTTTCTATCGATTCTTTATCAATGGCCCACCCTTTCTTTGAATGAAGAGAAAAGATGGACTCAAGGCATGGATAACAATCAAGACTCCTCTCAACAATCAATCGACCAATTGAACTCTCTTGACAATCAACAATCAACTCAAGGATAGATAAATCGATTCAAATCAAGAGTAAGAACATTATTTTTAGCATTCTCATCATCAATCATGAATAGATTTGGGTATTTAGCTTTCATGTCTTCCTCGGCTTCCCATGTGGCTTCCTCAACAAATTGATTCTTCTACAAGACTTTGACCGAGGCTATCTCTTTGGTCCTCAATTTCTAAATCTGACGATGAAGGATTTGGATTGGGATCTCCTTGTAGATAGGCTATCTTTCATCTAATACTATCAATGGGAACTACCATTGAGGGATCTCCTAAGAATTTCTTCAATATCGAGACTTGAAAAATTGGATGAATCGCGGCTAGCTCAGAAGGAAACTCTAACTCATAAGAAACATTTGCAATCCTCTTCACAATCTGATAGGGACCAATATAATGAGGACTTAGCTTTCTATTTTTCCCAAATCTCATGACACCCTTCATGGGTGACACTTTCAAGTACACCTAATCATTCACCTCAAACTCTAAGTCTCTTCTCCTCACATCAATATAGGACTTATGATGGTTCTATGCAATCTTCAACCTCTCTCTAATAACTTTCACCTTCTCCATAGATTGATGAACCAAATCTGGACCAACCAACTCAGCTTCACCAACTTCAAACCACCTAATTGGTGACCTACATCTCCTTCCCTACAAAGCCTCATAAGGAGCCATCTGATTGCTTGTGTGCTAACTATTGTTATATGCAAATTTGATTAGAGGTAAATGATCATCCTAATTACTCTTCAAGTCAAGGACCCAAGCCCTCAACATATCCTCTGATGTTTGAATGGTTCGCTCTGCCTGGCAATCTGTCTTGGTATGAAAGGCAATTCTAAGATTCACCTTTGAACCCAGTCCTTTTCGAAGAATCTCCGAAATTGGGATGTGAATTGAGCTTCTCTATTTGAGATGATAGACAAGAGAACTCCATGAAACCTTACAATCTCGCGGATGTACAACTTGGCATACGCTTATATAGTGTCAGTCGTCTTAACTTCTAGAAAGTGAGCTAATTTAGTCATCCTATTCGCAATCACCCATATCGAATCATGCTGCTTTCAGGACCTCGGCAAGCCGGTAATAAAGTCCATGTTGATCATGACCCACTTCTATTAGAAATTCTCAAAGTTTTGAGCCAATTCATATGGACTTTGATGCCAAACTTTGACCTATTGACAATGCGGACACTTGGAAACAAACCCAACAATACCCCTCTTCATTCCACTCCACCAGTAAACTTCTCTCAAGTCGTGGTACATCTTGGTGGAGCCAAGATGGATGGAATACCTGGAGCTATGTGATTCATCCATAATTCTATCTCGAACACCATCAACATTCAAAACACATAATTTATGCATGACTCTTCATTCGTGAGTGTTCTAATAAATGATTAACCCCACTAAGTTTAAGTCAATCTTCGCGTGGTATGTTGATGATGAATAGGGAATAAAATAAAGGTATTGAATTGATGTTTTGTCAAAGATATAAGAATGTCAATAATGCCCTAGATGATATTTTTGATAGTCCCCAAGGTGAAAGGATAATTCTCACTTGGTGGTTCCTAAGATTCAGCCTACTCTTTGAAATTGTTAATTATGATTTTAAGTGTCATAACTTGACTAAGAATATGTTTTAATGTATTCTGTGGGATGATTTAGAACCAAATAAGGCATTAAGGTGGAGTTCGGGAAGGGAATCCTAGAAGCAACCCTTTACCCCATTAACTATGTGCCACCATAGGGACCCTTGTAGGCTAGATTAGTGGATCCACATAGGCCATGTATGTTATACGATGATGCATTCTATGTGATGGAGTTCCACCAAAATAGTGGGCTGCCCGTGATAGCATAGGGGGTTATGTTTGATTCTATGTAATAGCTCACATGGTCTTATATGTAGGTTATGATCCATTCTCAAAACCTGTGAGATTTGATGTCTTCGCTCTATCACATGTTTTCTTTCTTTGCATTACTTTTACTCCATAATGAGCATTATTCCTTATGCATGCTTAAGCTCATATGAATGATGATTTTACCATTTCATGCATTAATGTCTTCAATTTATGAATGATGGCATTACAATTTTATCACTGTATTGCACCTCACATACTTAGTACATTCCAATGTGCTACACATATTTTGCCTATATGATGTCATAATGTAGAGATCGATGCTCCTCCTCCTCTGGCACGTGGCTTGTTATCACTGTTGAAGATTAATGTTTCTGCTGAGTCCTTAGTTTGGGTCTCTACCTATTTTCATTCTTGCTTTGTACTATTCAAACGATGTACATTTTTGGCTTTTTTAAGAACCAAAGGATTTTACCTAATTTATTTAAGAATCTTTTCTATTTGAGAAAAAACAAAATCGTGCACCGGTTCCTATTGACTCATATTTAGAGGGTATGCTTTTGGACAATGATGTATGTTATGGGATATTTCTTTATATTCAAATGATTTCCCTTAGTCCTTATCTCGTTTGTTTCTGCAATATGTATGTATTTACCTATTAATGATTGACATGCTAATATGGCTTGGATGAGGTGCCTACAGGTGTCTCATTCAGCGTGTTATGACTAGGCTCTAGGCTTGGATCGTAACATGGGCAGTCTCCAATTTTTCCTTTATGAGTCTCACTTATTCCATATCCTCAAGTACCAGATTGAGACCAACTAATGCCATCTTACTAACTTCAAACCATCCTACTAGGGACCTACACTATCACCCTTAAAAAGCCTCAAGAGGTGCCATCTTGATGCTTGAGTGATAACTATTGTTGTACAAAAAAATAATAAATGTTAGATGGTCATCCCAATCACCCTTGAAGTCAAGTATGCATTTTCTCAACATATCTTATCTTTCCAATCAGTTTGAGGATGAAACGTGGTACATAACCTTGCTTTGGTACCAAGACCCTTTGAACGGACTTCTGAAAGTGTGAAGTGAATTGAGTACCACCATAAAAAATAATAGATAAAAGCACACTATGAAGCCTCAGTAACGTCACGCCCCAAAAAGAGGGGAGGCCGATTGGCACAATACCATCATTTGAGTAAGCCATTGAACATGCTAGCTAACAAGACTAGGGGCCGAACGATCAGGTAGCATAACATCTAAAATATAAAGCCTAAACTACTTAGGTCATGACCTGGTCAACAACAAGCCATATAGACCGAGGTACATAAGCCAAAATGGTAAAGTACTAGCTAATCGGCGAGGCTAAAACCAATGAGATACATCCATACGGATATATATACATGCCAAGACTATGGATGGAGACTAAAAGTTGCAAACCAACAAAAAATATCATATTCACAACAACCTCTAATAGTGTCAGTAGCACTATGGGGACGGGGCCCAGCTATACCAAATTGTACAACAAAAACAGACATCCTGTGAAAGCTCTCTAGAAAGATGTGGAGCGTTCCAAGTCACAGTTGAACTCAAATCCTAGAAGAGGGGTCGATCAGACTCCTTATCTAAGCCCGCACGCATGAAACAAAAGTGCAGCGTCCCTAGGCAATGGGAGTCAGTATAAATAAAAATGTACCATCATGTAAGGTAGAATAAAATTAGAAATAGTTATAGTAAAAAGGATGATAGAGATACCACTTGAAACTCAAACTCAAATAACCTTCATGGCCGACATTCGGCCTCCTAGTTATTAAATATGCACAGTATTCTCAAGTAATCACATGTCATGAATACATATATATAGATGCAAATGCATGGTATATCCAACTAAATGATAGCAATGACAGTCCCTTTTGATACCTAGCTGTTATCATATTTGTTGACCTATGGTGATTTCTATAATATATATATATATATATATATATATGACAGTACCACATAATATCAAGTTAAAAACAAGAATAATAATTCTTACTTGCCCTATGGCTCTGATACCAAGGATAGGAAGCATTAATGTCATTATTGTTTTTTGCCTAACTAATTCTTTTTTGCAAATCTCGTCATGTCTTTCTTTAGTTCCTTTTCCTCCTCCTCTAAAACTCCATCTACCTATGCCTCATCTCCCTCCATTTCTCCCAATTCCAAGCTCAAAAAGGAGATCAGCTTCTTTGATTTGCAGCAATCCATTGATGACAGGAAGATTCGAAAATATTTCTAGTCTACCATCTATAAATCTTCTAGATGGCCATTAAAAAGTGATTACCATATTTCCACCATTGAACAAACTATCCTTTGTGATTCAGATCCTGAGGATATCAAACTTTTAAACCTTAGGTCTATAAAATAAATAGATGAAAATACAATCATCTCCACTTTGGGCAAGTCTAGATTGCCGCTAAGCCTCTTTCAAGGGGAAGGTCTAGACACCTCTCTTCTGCTCTATCTTAGAGACACGAGATTTTTAGATTTCAATGACTCTCTCCTAAAAATGCTAGAAACCAGTCTTTATAGTGTCCAATCTATTTTGACTGTTTCCCAAATTTTACTGTATCCTTTGATGATATGAACATCTTAGATTCATTGACTTTGAATATTAAGACTTCCAATTATAACACCAAAAACTGGATCTCTCCCCATAGCAATCATTTATAGAGTTCAATATAAGACTATGAGTTCAACCTTCAATACCAGTGCTATGAGAATTAGCTATAAAGATGAGACTATACTCTTCAAAATGGATCTATAGTGATCTCATCTGTCTATGTTGAAGCCTATCTCTTGGAATCAAGTTTCCTCACCTCAAAACTTGTTGTTATGATATGCAAAGAAGCCAGCTAATATTATCGTCTTGCATATCTAATAGTTTTCTAGTGAGATTGTATCCATTTCTTTTCAAAGGTCTCTTAGCCAAAAAGTCTCCACATCCTCGTCTATCCCTTCTGAAACAGCGACACACTCTGTTTCTTCATTTCCTTACAAGGATTGAAATTGTTGATTTTGATTGCAAGATCCACAAGAAAGCTACTCTGTGGAAACTCCTATAATCAATAATAAAGATGACCTACCGAAATCCCCTACCTATTCATCTTTAGATAAGGAACTACAAGTTTTGACAAAAGATTTTCAAATTGAAAAGGAAAGACTTAGACAAGATTTCTAGTCATCTAAAGATATTTTAAAAAGAAGTTAGTTTTTCAAAATTTCCAAAACAAAGAAAGAAAAGATCTTCAAAAAATTTATTATGACTTTTTAAACTCCGTCCAAAAATAAATTCTCTTTTTGGAATGGTTTGAAGCTTATGCAGATTACCATCATTCAGATTACCCTTTTTTAAAATTAATAAATGTTTCAAAAGTATGGTAAATCCTTAATGGAGGATATATAACTTTTAAACTCCCTCCATTAAAAGGATTTACAATGACTTTTGCTGATAGCTTTGTAGTTGCAGCACCTTTTAAAAAAGGATTGAAATTGATACTATTAGCGAAAAGATATTAAAAATATTCTTGAACAAAATAATTATACTAATAAGTATGTGCATGCTTTTGGAGAATGTATAGTTTCAAGACTATACTTGTCCGCACCAACACTTCTTTCAAACTTTCTGAGGCTTCTACCTCTTTAGTCCCTCTATTCAAGCCTTATAAGATCCCTAGAAACAATTGTTAATGAACTCCAACTTCACAAAGCAGCTAATGATATTTCCTCTCTCTTTGATCTTCAACGTTGAATTTCTGAAATAGAAAAGTCCTTAGCCCCAGATACCCCCTGCAAAGAAACGTCCTCTCAATCAATTAAAGTCCTATAAGAAGTTGTTTTCAATCAGGACTTTGAGGAAGGGGTCCCTCTTGAGATAGATCCTGTTAGATCTGAGTATTCCAATTGGAGAAGACAACAAAAATTATACTACCCTAGGGCTACCTATACTAATTTCGTCTTAGAAGAGAAACCTGAAGTCATGCCAAATAACTACAAAACCAACAATATCTATGAATGCAACATAAATGGTTGCTCCGAATATAACATTCTGTGCGAACTTCAACAGATGACTATGGTAGCCACAACTTATAGAAACACCCGTAACTATACTGACTAACTTACCACCCACGTCGTTGTTACAGGGTTTACCAGCCAACTTAAAGGGTAGTGGGATACCTATCTTAGTGATGAGGATAAGCAGAATATTTTTCAATGTGTTTGGGTAGACTCATTAGGAAATCCAATCCTTAGAGATGGGCAAACTATTCCTGACTCAACAAATACGTTGGTTTATACCATCATCAAAACCTTTATAGGAAGTCCAGGCATCTTTAGAGAAAGGCCCTATGAGACATTAGACAATCTTAAGAGCAAATCTCTATATGATTTTAGATGGTATAAGGATTCCTTCCCCACAATGATTTACGTAAAAGCCTGATGGAAACCTTCCATATTGGAAGAAAGAATTTCTAGATGGACTGCCTAAATTCCTTAGAGATTTGGTCAATGAATAACTCTAAAACAAGTATTCTGGTGATATCATCCCTTATTAGCAGATCACCTATGTTCAACTTACAAGTTTGATACAATAAGTAGCCCTTAAAAGTACGCAATATAAGATTTTGACATAATTAGCCAAAGATAGGGCACAAACTCGTCGAGACCTAAGAACCTTCTAGGAGCAGTTTGGCCTCCCCCTTGCAAAAAGAAAAAAAAAGACTCACAAAAGAACTTCTCCTAAAAAGGAAGCTCTTATATCCAAACCTCAAGTTCCTAGAAAGATAAATCCTCTCCAAAATACAGAATGTAGCCAAAAAGCCTACTTTCCCTGCTATTAACAATGGCAAATGCTATAGGTGCTACAAACCCAACCATCTTGCAAAATACTACAAGCTTTCAAAGAAGATTAAGATTCTTAATTTTGATGATTTCGTTCTTGACCAGATAGAACACCTACTGTTAGGCGACAATGACTATTTAGAAGATGCGGGAGATGAACTTAATCAAACCTTCAACCAAGTTGAAAATGATGACTTAGAATCTTTTGAGTTTGAACAAGATAATGACGAACCTCAGATCAATGTTCTCTCAAAAGGGCTTTAGATAAGCCCTCCACATCATCTTTCTACATTCTTTCTCATCCTCAGGTAACAAATACCTACAACAATATAGATATTCTAACCAAATTTCCCTCCAAAAAATTCAAGCCTGTTACTATCCCAGATCTCTAGTCAGAAATAAGCCTCCTTAAGGAAGAAATTTGTGTAAGGAAATTAGGCTAGACAAGAAGTAGACTGTATTGTCCTCCAGTAATTTACTTCCATATCTGATGTCCATGATTGCATTATCCTAGGGCAATTTTCTAACAACACTAATGCCCCCACCCTAGTTACACCTGAGTTTGCAAGTCATGATACTCAACAAGAAGGTTTCCTCAATTAAATATCATGAGTTTCCATCCGGAGGTGGCATACAAGAATAACCTTAATTATTAACAAATCTTTAATTCTTGATATAGTGGCCCTATTCAAAATGGTGCTGATCTCAATTGTTTTCAAGAAGGACTTATCCCTATAAATTCTTTGAAAAAAAAATCAAAGAAGCCCTTTGAGCCATTAATGGCAATAAATTAGAGATCCAGTATAACCTCTCTAATGTTCAAGTGCGAAATTCCGTATGGTAACTATTATCTATTGGGGTTTTCTCCTTCCAGTGTACTTTTATTGTTGGGTTTGAAATTCGGCCTTTTAGTCATAACGTCGTTTTGGGTCGTCACAAGTATATCCAGAATCAAGCCACCACTTCTTAGCTTTTCCTACTAAATTGTACTAAATAAACATAGCACATAGGTTTTTCACTTCCATATTCTTTTTAATCATATTTGCTTGATTTCTTTTTCTTTTGTTTCTTTGAAGAGAGACAATCAACAACTTTATGTCCAACCCAATTGTGACAATTACCTTTAAACTTCTTTTTAGGTGGATAGTCTTTTGGTCCAGACGACTTCTTTCTCTTTTTGACATTTGGCCTTTCTTCAACAATATTCACCCCTGCTATTGTTGAATTTGTTTGTGACCTTTTTTCTTCTGCCTTGTTGTCCTCTTCAATTCTCAATCTTATGATGACATCTTCAACAGTCATCTCCTTGTGTTTATACTTTAAGTAGTTCTTGAAGTCCTTCCATAGCTGGGGTAACTTCTCAATTATAGTAGCCACTTGAAAAACATCATTCACAACCAATCCTACACTAAAGATTATGTGAGTATTAAGAACCAACTTAATATATTTAATCAGGTATTATATAAAATTATACCTTCGACAAAGATATCGTGAATTATAACCTGTAACTCTTGAACTTAGGTAACAATAATTTTAATTTCTGCCATATTGTAGTCAAGGAACTTTGCCATCATGAATTTTTTTCATTCTGACATCTTAAATTTTGTACTTCTTTTCCAAACAATCTCAATGTTTCTTGGAAGACTTCAAGTTACAATGCACATTATACAGATTAGCTTGTACTCAGAATGTAGTTCTATATTAAAAATCTTAGTGCTTCCAAGCTTCAGTCACTAAGAGTCGGTCATCATCCGGAGTTTCTTCAGACAGAACAAAAACATTCTCACTAATGAACCTCTACAGCCGTAAGGTAGTCAAGTAGAAGAACATCCTTTGCTGCCACCTCTTGAAATCAACACTGGTAAATTTCACAGATTCTTCAGCCGGTGAAATAGCAGGGGCAATATTTGAATGATTTGGAGGTGCAGTAGATGTTGATGCAACATTCATTGTTCTAGCATTGAACCTTAAGCTTGTAGATCTCTGTATTCAAAACAGTACCAGAAATAGTAATGGTACAAACAAAAATATATAAAAATATATGAGTCCTCAGAATTCACTGTGTGTTTTTAAGGAGTTTAATCCTCTCATTGTACCCAAGGTTATGGATTATTTCTTCCCAAGATAAAAAAGATAAATTATCACATAAGTAGCGACACCTCAAACTTTTGTAACTTCAGCGAACGCAAAAAATCAACAACGAATTCAAATGTGAACTCATTTTTGTGTGTAAAAGAAAAAAATTTATCCAGAAAAAAAAGAAAATTCAATGTCTGAAAAATACAAAAAATCTCTCTATTTATATTCAGCAATGGATGCGAACTCACCTATTTAGAATAGTCTTAACTATTCAGAACAAGCATGACATATTTTGAAAAAAAAAATATCTATTAAAAAATTTATCAATCAATCACATTATTTGCCGAAATCAAAGCTGAGCGAGCGATGATGACGGGGTCCCCTCTACTTGACCCTATAAGAGTTAAAGAAAATATTCTAATATAAGGACAAAACTTTCTTTATTCTATCAATGAGAGAGAAATGACTCTTCATTTTTCCTTTACTTGGTTTCCCTACATTTTCTAGTTCTCATTTCCCAATTCATGCCTTACTTAAACTCAATATTTCCTTTTCAAAAGAAATATTGTAGGCTATCAATTATAATATTATTTTTAGCTTCCCAGAATAATAGGGATGTAGTCTTGAAATGAGTACCTCTAAATGGGTTAATTGTCCGGATGAAAGATACTAAGTTTATATATTTCTTTTAAGTGGATTTTTCAAAAACAACCACCTAGTGAAACATAATAGGTTAAAATAGTCATAGTTTAGAAAATTACATTATATAGCCTTTTCGTATACTATTCTTTGTATAAAACAGTATTAGACTAATATTTTATACAAAAAAGAATAGCTGGCATTAAATGTTAATTAATTGCTGATTGGATACAATAATGGAAACGTTCCTTTAAATAATGGAAGGTAAATATATGCAATAATTATTACCTATTATGAATCTATAAACATAAATCTGAAAAAGGAAAAATATTTGGAGACAAGTAATGCTGTTAAAAAAAAAAAAGCCGCTAATCTATACCAATTCTACTGAGGTAAATTTGATTTTTTATTTTGTTTTTTATACGTTTGATCCTATGAATTCATGAATATACGGATTACTAAAAATCGTGATGAACAAATATTGCGGTTTATTTGAATTTGAAATTATTGCCCTTCTTTGTTAATAGCAATCTCCATTTTATACGAAAAAAGATTTTTAGTTGTCTTTATTTGTTGATTTTTGGATCATAGGAACATGAAGCAGTAGTGGTGTTACTGGACTGATGTGTGCATTAAAATGTTAATTTTGTTGTATAAAATGGTACAACTTGATGTTGTCGTTCGTGATTGCGCATATATGTATTATACGGTTGATTAATATCTAACATTACGATAGATAAAAGATGAATAATTTATACATCAGATATATTGTGTAAGTATAAGTTGTTCGTCGAAATGAATGAAATCGCATGCAAACTGTTGAATATGTATGTACCTAACCAAATTTTGTGTGTATAAAAAATAATTTTTGTGTATATGTAAATGTTTTTGAATTGAATATTTTGTGTGTGTGTATATATATATATATATATATATGTATGTATATAAATGGAAATTCCACTGCGTGTATATGTATATATTGCAGTGTATAAAATTGAAGTACAATGAATATCATTGATTCAAATCTAGAATCTGCGTGTATAAAATTGTCTGAAATTGTATAATTTTTTTATGCAATTGTATAAAAACAAATCTTAAACGTGTCCAGGTATATAATTTGTATAATTACTCATACACATCTTAAAATATATATTGCAATTGTGTATATACTTGCATTTGCGTTTGTGCTTATGCAGTTGTATAATGTGTTGGCAAAAACACAGTTGTAAGTGTATAATTACTCAGACAGTGTGCTTGTATAACAAAAGTGTATAATAGTATAACTTATACATAAATACTATACTATAACTTATACATAATAAATCAATTTAAATACCATTCACTTTACATAAATGGTATATAAAAGATGTATAATAATACCATTTACATCTTACATAAACAGTATACATAAGTGTATACCTTGTGCTTTTAATTTGAAAGTATATTTTTTTTTACAAACAATTAATACAAACAAAAAGTAATTACTTTAATATTTATATGTTTACCTATATGTCAAACGATTTTTTTTCTAACAATTTTTTTACAAAAAAAAAAAAAAATTTGAACCTCGTTGTCCTCTTCGATTTCGTTTGGTTTGTTAAAATCAGAGCCGTCCTCATTTTTCTTTGCTTCGCCACTGCTGGAATCCAGATCCACATCTTTCATCTTCCTTTTGGAAGTGCTTGGCCGATGAACATTATCAATCCGCTTCTTGGATCTAATTTTTATATTAGCCTTATTTCTTGCCATGCTTCCTGCAATGGGCTCATCCTCTTGGGTTATACCCAACGAAAAAGACGGCAAATCATCTATACTAAACTTATCATGCAAATCTATACCTCTAGTGATCCTCTTAGATGATGATTCGTCGGCCATTGTAGTGTAAGCTTGTGATTTATCCGGCTGTTAGAAAGATTTAGAGTTGTGCGCTTTATGAAGAAAATGGGGGAAAGTGAAATAAAAAAAAAATTTAAGAACCACCAAAAAAATAGAATTGAAACTGAATGAAAATCTGAAAGAATATGCAGAGAAGATTAAAGAGAAGAAAATGGAAAGATCCAGAGAGATTGAAGGAGAAGAAAATGGAAAGAAATCTTTGAAATTGTGTATAGAAGAGAGAGAAATAAGAATGTTTGAAAAATTTTTGGTTTTATACAAATTAGGTTGGGACCACGAATTTGTAACCATTTTTTTTAAAAAAGGTTGGTTATTTTATGTAATTTTTTAAAACTGTAGTTAACTTATGTGATTTTGTATTTAAGGTTTGCTCATTTATGAAATTTTCCCTTCTTTTAATTATCTATCTGTCTGACTTCGTGAAGTTTTTTATTAAATTCTTTTGGGATAGATAGTGAATTTTTACTATTTTGAACAAAAAGTTTTCTATGTCAAAATTTCTTGTGTTCTTATATTATGCAATGTGCTCTTTCTATTTTTAACATCGAAAAACTACGTTCTTCAATGTATTAGCTATTTCCGAAATAACATGTATTAACACAAATCGATCACAACCTCATAAGAGGAATTAGTAAGATACGGAATTGATCAATTAGCAGAAGGCTTTATTACTGTAATGACTCTTTCATCAATTCAAATTCTTTTCAATTAAAGAAATGCTAATTGTTTTGTACTAATCCTTTGTACTTGATGTTTTAAATAATCAATCTTATAATTAATCAAACAAAAGTCATACGTAATCCTAGAACAAATCAAAAGGAATTAAGATGACAATATGAGTTTCCAACATTATAAATACCGCCATTTCAATTATTTGTTTCCTTTACCAAGAAATCCACGAAAAATAACAACTATGGCAAAGTACACTACTTTTCTCACCCTCCTTTTTTGTTTTTTTATTGTTGCTGCAACTGATGAGTCACGAATTAATGACATATTTTAATAGCTACCAAATATAAGAATTTATTTATGATCACAAATTTTAAAATATTCATTTAGTATTTTGACTTTGCAACTAATCAAACATGTACAATAAAATGAAAAGAAGGCAGTGTTGTTAGGAACTTTTGAGAAATTTGCTATTGTACATATCGTGAGTTTTTAGTTTTGTCATTCTTGTAGAAATACAAATGGCAGAAGGTAAATACTATTGGAAAATGTTGGTGAAAATATTAAAATAATAATATTAATTTATATCATGAGTTAGAGGAGAATGTTGCAATAAGTTCCTATGTAATTCCTATAACTTCTAACTCTTTATTTGTCCATTATTCTACCTTATTATTCCTTGAAACTCATGAAACCACTAACCCATGTTCTACCCATTAGTGTCTTGTAACTCATATAACCTCCAAGCATGATTTTTCCATTCATATACCTACATTACTATCCACATTAATCTTATTCAAGACGAGGATGAATTCTCACCAATAAATAGTGATATTTCTTCCTTTGTGAAGGTGTGATACGAGGAGAGAAAAAAATGTGAAGCGTGGATAAAATATTGTAGTGTGTAGTGAAGTGAACAATAGTGAAAGAAAAAGTTGAGACAAAAAAAAATATTCTAAGTCTTTGACTATATTCACTATACAAAAAAGAGAGTAATTATATGTTGAAGGAATGTGTTCTTTTTGTGGAGCTTTGGACTCTCCAACTAATTGAGAGTTGTTTGAGTCATACTCGTTGTTGCACTATTTTATCCTAGAGGGGACAAGTCAAGAGATATACTGCTGGATCGGTAGATTATGTCGTAGTAGACTTGAATCTCCTTAAAGAGAGCGAGATATCCGTATCTCAGCCTGAATGAATTTTTATTCAATTTTGTCATTTTATTTTCAAATATAATTTATTATATTTGTGATATATTACACTAACAAAAAAATTGACAAGTGGAATTGACCTTGTCTATACTCTTATAAAAGTAGTCATCATTGCAAGTACAAATATGGAGCTAAATATGATATTTATAAAAAGTACAAAGCATGGAGCCACAAATATTACTGGGCAAAATATGCTTGCTACTCTACTTACCTTGCCACTACTAAAAGAACATTCAGTGTCTCATGGCTTGGCTTTGACTATGTAAACAAATAAAAAGCTACCTATACTATGTGTGTAACAAATATAATAAGGCTGATTTATGTGTGTAACCATATTGGCCAAGCTTTGCATGATGATGAGCAATTGTTGTCTTCTATGCTAAAACTATTAGTATTAATTGATGAAAAGTATGGTATTTTTCTATATAGATATTTATTGTGTAAAGTACTAGTAGACAAAATATTTGGGACAACAATAAAAATCGGATCAATTTGAAATTTTAGAAGAGGCGAGAATATCAAGTTCCAAAATATTTGTTGTGTCAATGAGTGATTCCTCTGAATAGAGGTGACCAAAATCGAATCGAAAATCATATCAAAATGTAAATTGAGTCAAATCAAGAAAAAAATTCGACTAGTGATTTGGTTTGACCTGATTTGGTATTCAAAAAAACATTCGACTATATTGGGTTGGTTTGGTTTTATTTTTAAAAAGTCAACTCAAGACCAAACTAAGCCGACATCATATATATAATTTTTAAAAAATTTTTATACATAAAAGTATTTACTTTTATATAGTTTAAAGACATAGATGTCAATTGAAGCCAAATTAAAAAGCACATGTATGTATTATGCCCTCGATATTTTCATAAAAGACGCCACATTGATGCTATTGAGACTTACGCAAGCTATTTACACAGAGTCAAAATTATCCTTTAACAAAATAGCAGTCATTCTGGCAAGGCCTTTGAGTGACTCATCAAATTAATTAACAAGAGAATCTGTTATAGTGGAAGTTGTAGTTAGTTTTTTAGTTGAATAGGGTTTGAATTTTAGTTGGACCTATACCGTACCCTATTTATAGTTCAAAAGAAAAAAGTGTCATAATCCGATTCCATTCATGATGACGTCTGTTATATTCCATCTACATGCAAGCCAAATACCCAATCCCAGGTAACTATCCTAGCTCTCTAGTCACATTCATAACCAATATGACAATACAAATAACCGCAACCTACCCAAAACCTGGAAGTCAACTATACAAAGCAACATACAAAATCAGAAGTGCTCCTACAAAGATATGTCCCTATTGTACAAGGCCAATGTCTGGGAACAAAAGACGGTCATAAAAAAAGAAGGAGACTTCGAAGTATCTAAAGCACCAATAGTCTCATGAGCGCTCCCGAAACCCCCAAAAGTCAATGGCCATGGCTAAAACCTAGACCTGCACCATGGGAAGATGCAGAAAGTAGGGGACGAGTACTAGAAAGAGGTACCTAGTAGGCATCATCAGGCGATCGAGTGAAATAGTGAACATTTAAAAAGCTCAAGCACATAGAGGACTATAGTAAATCCCACTCATATCTAGACATAAATATGTCTAGAAACCCTCAAACCACAACTGAGCCAACCAAGGCGATGAACCATGCTAACTGAACCAACCCAAGTGATGAACAATGATACCAACCAACAAAGACAGAGTAGGCCAAAACACACAATTGTTCCCAACTGAGACATAGCGCTATACGTAGGTGCAAGGCTCTAATATCTATGCATGTACACCGACTAGGCCCCCGTAAGCCTAGAAGGCACACCCGTGCACAATCTGATCAACCAATTACAACAAAACCCAACTCTCCATATCACATGATCACAGGTCGGTTGCATGTGGGTGTAAGGCCCTAGTATTTAAGCGTGAAAGCCCCTTGATCCCCCATAAGCTCAGAGGTTACACCCATGCACAATCAGGGTGTGAATAGGTGTGCGGATCCACGAGTAATCAACCGAGCCTTTGCCCTCAACAATCACATGTCAATCGGGTATCTGACCCTATGCTGGAAAGTGGCACCCAGTCCATAATATACATGCGTAACAATGGGATGTATCCCCCGCGGGAGAAAGAATTCCCATAGCATAATCAATAGTGTCTCAACTAAGAATGTCAATCACGGGCCTAGCCCCCAAAATAGAATCAACGGGTTCCTCAACCCAAATTGTAACTAGCGGGGTCTTGACCTAAAATATCAATAGGTGCTTGGACGTCAAAATCGGCATCCACCACCCAGCATCTCAGTTATGGTTACCAAAGACTCGAACCACAGGGCGCGTCATCACCTGGGTCTCCGACATTAGGACGTAGCCACCAAAGCTCGAAAATAGAAGAGAGTGTCATCTAGGACTCGAGGTATCGAAACAACCACTCACTCAACTAGTCTATCCGGATCTAGAACTCTAAAGTCATATCGTGCCCAGAGTGAACGTAGACGACGACACTCACAACATGGGTATCCCACAATCTTGATCCAACCCACGTAATCGTAACTATCACAAACCCTCTAATAACAACGAATACCCCAACATCAGATAAGAAGAACCAATGTACAACAATTATCAACAGTGTATCAGAATGTATATATCATAGATCACTGTAGAGTCATGCTCAACTAAGGCCAAGTATACCATAACCTCATCAACCACACGTGCCCAAAATCAACATAGGCGACCACAATCATAATGTAGGTAGCCCACACAACCCAACCAAGAAAAGTCATGTCTACACTAGAACCATGCCATATTATGTCATATAATCAACAACTAGTCTCACAACCAACATATCTTAGTAGCATTAGGCTATACACACTTAAACAGATACGAGTCATGTAAGCACACATGTTTGTCCCATGGAATTAGCCCATATTCGGCCCTTGTCTGGCCCCTTCTCTTTATAAAGCAACTCATAGGGCCGCATCAGTATAACCTTAGGTAAGGCCCAAGAGGCTAGAAAATCGAAAAGATGTCACCTACCCAGAATCACATTGCAGCCCAGCTGCTACGAGGATCTCCCGCCTACGAAAATCATATGCCGGTCTATTGATAAAGTGCCCCTCTCTAAATAGGGTGCCAGTTCCAAGAACTAACCCACATAGCCAGTGTCTCATCACAGATAGCCTCGGGAAGCCCGTAGGGTATAACATGCACCTCATTAATAGGATCACACCCTTATTTCTAACCTGCCAGTGGCTCAGTGGCAACACCTCTCGTTTGACATACAAGGCTCCCTTAGGAGTACAACTATAATTGTTCCCATAACATGGTGTATTTCTCTAGTCACTAACCAGTAGCAAGAGTATATAATAGATAACAACATTATATAGAATCATATAAGTCGCAGGGCATCATAAAATCGTGTTTAATTAGGCAAATATACCATAACATAGGCAACCACAAGTACTCAGAACCAATATAAATGCTAGAATTGGTGCACAAAGCAGCATGTGATCACTTGTCAGTCTTATAAGTGAGTATATTTAAGTAATCTCAGGACAAACATACATATAAGCAAAAGTCAATCTCAGTGTATGCACCTGTCACATGTTCTCAACCCTTCTAGCCCCTTTTAAGCCAATCACATAGCCAAATAGTGTAAGAACTCCACTAGTATGATAGCTACAACCAACACAACCCTCAATACAACAACTATCATCCCATAACATCATATATATACAACACATAAATCACATTCAGCCATATACAATGTATACTCCAGAACTCAATCCATAAATAGTACATTTCTACATATTCCAACTCAAATACACATGCATTTCAACTCAGTCTAAGATTAAGAGAAGCCTAGCCTACCTGGCAGACGATTCCTCACGTATTGAGTCAATTCATTCAAGCTTTTCCCCTCCTGATAGCTTCTCAATGCTACTTAGTTGTTAAAATACAGTTCACAATGTTAACACGGTCACATTGGCTGTAACATCTTGAAAAACAAGTGAAATTAGGTCGAAACGCCTAAAATAGAAAAAATAGGTCCCACACCCAAAATCCAAAACAAAACACTAAAAATGATTCCCACAACAACCCTAGTCTACAACAAGAAATTTGGCCCAAAATATATCCTAAGAGACCAAGAAAAGACCCAAAAATGAATTTAAAAACTCTACTGGAAAAATATTCTTTTCAAAATTTTCTTGGTCAAAATTCTCAAAAACTGGCTAAATTCAGAGAACACCCAGTACACCATAATGTTCCTCTCAGAACATAGAATAATTTAGACTCAAATTTCACTTAATTCCATCAAGAATCGGCCAAAATATCAAAGCACAACATTTTCACACATTCGGATAACATAATCGGTGAAAATAGTGATTTCACCTCAAAATATGCACCAAATCCTAAATCTGACTTTACCATAACGTTCCTTGTAAAAATTCATGTCACGTAACCTTTTGAATCACTAAAATCGAAATTGCGAATCTCAACTTATAATTTTTCAAAGATTTCCCTCAAATTGCTCCGCGACTTGCCTTTTATAGGCTTGGCCGCATCGCCTCATTCCATGCCGCATGGATGCAGGCATGGGCGCAGGCACGGGCGTGTGTGCCTGCTGCTGGCACCAATAATTCCAAAAAATTTCCCTGGGCATTTTCAGATCGTCTGATGTCCGTTTTACGCAAATAAATAGCGTAACCACACATATTTCGACTTTCCAGATCCAATAGTGCAGTCAGTATTTCCAATGGAGCATCCTACGAAAAATAGGGGGTCCTACTTCTTTTCGGGTGATTTTATCTAAAAGAATCGAGGGGGTCCAGACGCAACCCCAAGCTCCCGTCAACTGACGAATAATCGTTCTAGACCATTTTCGATGTTTTGGAGCTGACCGCACCATCAGATTTTCATTTCGAACGCGTTAAGTTGGGTTTTTATAGAAATGCACTTTTTAGCTTCCGATTGAACTCATTTTGCAATTTTTGGCTCAAATGCATATCGGGACCCTCCATCCTCGAACCAACCACCCTCTTAGTCTAAATCGGTCATTTCGAAATTGATGAAACCGTCTAAATTTCATTATGAGGTCGTTTGCTAGGGTTTTATTAGAAATCTCATTTTCAAAGTTATAACTTCTTGCTATCTCGAAAAACCACATAACTCCCAACCAATTTGCGCAATACTTTTTATGATTTTATAAAAAACCGACACACTTTTTCAGATGCTTTTTGCGCAAAAACTGTTAAATAAAATAATTTTATGATCATTCAGTTAATTTCACGTAAAAATGCATAAAAATTATGATTGTTTGTGTTATAGTTTATGTTAGTAGAGAAAACGAATGAAAGTTTGGCCAGTTTCCGGAGGCATTTGAAAATCCAGACTGGCTCACTCTCACTATCAGTTTTGAAGCATAAAACTTTAATTGAGTATTATAAATAAAAACTATGGATATGTTTGATCAACCAACAAGAATGGTCTAGCTAGAGCTGTTGAATGCCATAGTATATACTTGTGTTCTTATGTTCTGCCATTTAGTACAAAGAATGGTAATTCTTTGTACTTCATTTGTCATTTTAATTATCCATCTTATAATTAATTAAGCAAACATCCAACGTAATCCTAGAACAAATCAAAAGGAATTAAGTTGACAATATGAGTTTCCAACACTATAAATACCACCATTTCTATTATTTGTTTCCTCACCAAGAAATCCACGAAAAGTAATAACTATGGCAAAGTACACTACTTTTCTCGTCCTCCTCTTTTGTCTCTTTCTTGTTGCTGCAACTGGTGAGTCACGAATTAATGACATGATTTTATAGCTACCAAATATAAAAATTTGTATATGATCACAAATTTTAAAATATTTATTTATTATTTTGACGGTGTGACTAATCAGACATGTATAATCATATAAGTTATTAAGTGTATGTGCTTTGCACCTATGAGCCACATCAATTTTAAAATTATATATAAATAGTACTTCGCAAATTAATACAATATTCATGTAAATAAAATGAGAAAATCAATTTAATTGCTTATAATATAAATATGTTAATAGTTTTTTGAACTTTTTTGCCTATTATTTTGAAAGTTTTATGACATTGTCCTTGAATCAAATCTCTTTTGATTGGAGAAAAAAATTCTTTGTATAGAAATTTAACCATAATAAAAAAATCTTCTTCATTTCATTTTTGTTATATTTATTATAGTTAATATCTAATATTATTAAAATGATGTGATAATAATTTAAGGAAAAAGGTGAAAAGAGGATTTATATGTATTTTTGGACATTTTCATTTTATTATCTGGCAGTTTTTGGACATTTTCTTGTTACTAATTTTTTTGACCTTTTTGTTGCCTATTATTTTGGAATTGACATTTTTCTTAGATCAAGTCTGTTTGGATTGAAAAAAAAAAATTCTTTGTGTTGAAATTCAATCATAATAAAAAAAATCTCCATTAAATTTTTATTATATTTGTTATAATTAATATTTAATATTATTAAAGTAATGTGATAATAATTAAAGAAAAGAGTGAAAACATGGTTTTGTTTAAAGTAAATTTTTTAATGAAGAGCAAAAAATTCAAACAATATTTTTAGGAATTTTCATACTTTTAAAATAGTGTATATAAAATAAAGCGGAGAGGCAGTGTCAAGAAATTTTTGAGAAATTTGCTATCTCAAGTACATATCATGGGTTTCCAATTTTATCATTCTTGTAGAAATACAAATGGCAGAAGGCAAATATTGTTGGAGAAAAAGTGACAAGTGGAATGGACCTTGTCAATACTCTTACAAATGTAGTCATCATTGCAAGTATAAGTATGGAGCTAAATATGGTATTTGTAAGAAGTACAAAGCATGGGGCCAGAAATATTACTGGGCAAAATATGCTTGCTACTGCTACTCACCTTGTCACTACTAGGAAACTTTCACTGTTTCCTGGATTGGGTTTGACTATGTAAACTAATAAGAAGTTGCCTATTTTATGTGTAATAATGTAACGAGGCTAATTTATGAGTGTAACCATTTTGGCCAAGCTTTGCAAGATGAGTAATTGTGTTGTATGATCTATTAGTATTAATGACAGTGCTCTTGTAATCATATAAAATTTATTAAAATATAAATTTTAATAAATTTTATAAAATAATTTAAATTATATTGAATTCAAAATATATTATTTCAAATAAATATTATGGATTAGTACAATTGGATTAATTATTTATAGTCAATAAAATATGAATTTAATTAAAAGGCCAAATTTTATTTATTTGGGCTGTAAAAGATGATGCAATTTATTAGGCTCAATATCTTCTTATCCTAGAGGTCCACTTGATGCCACATGTCGAATGTCGCGGCATGCCAAGTCAAACAAGGAAGTCATAGGATCATTTCATTTGTTAAAATGACATGACATTCCTATCTCAATCAAAGACCAATAAAAATGTGTCACATATATAAGTGATGTGTTCCGACTAATTAAATATCGCCATGTCACTTGGAAGGAAACCTATTTCTGTCACTTTTCCTGTGCTATGTTACCTTAAATTTGATTGGCGGGAAGGAAGCCTGAATCCATCATAACTCCTCTATTTTACAACTACATATAGGGGTTCTCATAATTTAGAATGAACATCATGAGTTCTAACAAGAAGCCAGAGAGAGCTCGTAGATCAAACGCGCAAATTTCTCTACAAGCAACGAGTTCAAGAATTCAAGAAATCAAGCATTCAAGTTCAAGAACGCATTAAGATCAAGACCGCCAGATTCATGAACAAGCCCAAAAGCCCTTGGATTCAAGTACCAGTCAAGATCCAGGTCAAGAACAATCCATATCAAGTTCAAGTTCGTCAAATCCATAAATCAAGATCAAGGCCACCAAATTCAAGATCAAAACCAAAAACCCTCGAATTCAAGTACAAGTCAAGATCAAATTCATCAAATTTTACAAAATGCAAGATCAAGCTAAAGAGCCTTAAATTTATATTTGAAAAGGCGAATCAGAGGATTCCTAGAGATTGTAGAACTCATTACTTGAAATAAAGATACAAAGATTGTTGCAATATTTTTTGTTCTTTGATAATTATTTTCTCGATATGAATTTTATTGTCATACAAATTCTGGCATGTACATTGGGACAATCTCTACCTCTCATCTTAATTTTTCAAGCATCAAAGAACATTGAAATGACCTCCAAGTTCTTCGCTGAAGTAGAAGAAATCCTGGGTGTTACTTTTTGAAGTATTGGAGCTATTACGAGGAGCAAAGCCACTATACTAGGACAACAAATACTGCGAGTGTCATCCGTACCAACCCCCTGATTTTGGATCTTCAACCCCAAAAGGAGCAAGGTCCTCTACAAATGCTTTAGAAGAAGGAAGTAGAGTTGCTGAGAAGATCAAAAAGACTTTGGCTATATTTGAGGTCTCTGGTTCCACGAACTCTACCGCAAAGAAAGACCACCAATAATCCAATGAGTCTTCTCCATATGCATCAAGTAATGTGAGCCCTCTGAAAATCAACTTTCACAATAATCCATGCTACTTGTCGATGCCTCCAATAATCATGCAAGTGATGACAACTAATGCTTCATCCATGAAGGAACAACTTATAAATCTGGCAAAGGTGATTGAAGGATTGACCAAGCATGTGCAACACCAAGAGTCTTACATCAATAAGTTGATGGATAGGGTGGACGGCTTACTAGATGGGGAATCTAGCGAGGCACCTGGGAAGGGTATTGAAACTCAAGAGACTGAAAATCTTGTGAAGCAAGCACCGCCTATCAAAGAGATGCCAGTCTCTGCTGAAGGGATGATTCCACTCGATCAATTAAAAGAGTTCATTGAATGGACCATCAAAGACAAGTACGATGTCTCTGCAAAGTCTTCCCATATGTATGCGAAGCCTTACACTGCAAGGATCGATAGCCTTAAAATGCCTACTGGTTATTAACCTCCCAAATTTCAATAGTTCGAGGGCAGAGGAAATCTAAAGCAACATGTCACACACTTTGTGGAGACATGTAACAATGTTGGGACCTATGGAGACTATCTCATCAAACATTTCATCCGCTCCTTGTAAGGAAATATCTTTGACTGGTACACAAATCTTGAGCCCATTCCATTGACAGTTGGGAGCAACTAGAACATACGTTTCTTAATCGCTTCTATAGCACAAGGCATATAGTGAGCATGGTAGAACTCACAAATCCTTGCCAAAGAAAGGATGAACCAGTCATCAACTTCATAAATCGATGGATGAACACGAGCCTAAATTGCATAGACAAACTTAGTGATGCTTCTGCAATAGAAATGTGTATCCAAGGAATGCATTGGGGGATTCTCGACATCTTACAAGGAATCAAGCCAAAGTCCTTGAAGACTTAGCTACTCACACTCACGACATAGAGTTAAGTATGTCTTCTGTAGGGAAGGATATGACGCCCGTCCATGGTCCTTGCAAAGGAAAGGATAAGCAAGAACCAAAGAAATGGAACAAATTTGTGCTAAAAAATGACAACAAGGAACCCACAAGTGTCAACGCATTACCGTAAAGTTCACTACAAAGGAAAGAAAGAAGCAAAGTGTGAAGAAAACTTTTCAAGGGCGTCCAAATCGAAAGTTGACTTTAAAGGAGATGTAAGAAAAAAATACCCCTTTTTGGATTCAGATGTTTCTCA
This sequence comes from Solanum rostratum, assembly GCA_029948455.1. Lineage (NCBI taxonomy): Eukaryota > Viridiplantae > Streptophyta > Magnoliopsida > Solanales > Solanaceae > Solanum > Solanum rostratum. The sequence continues at coordinate 32,309,436 of CM057055.1, read as the reverse complement.
AATATTTGATGAATTGGTTGAGATAATGCTCATCAAGTTTCTAGACATGACGCGACCCGATAAAGCTGGAAAGATTGACGACCCAAACTACTACAAATATCATAGACTTTTGGGTCATCTCCTCGAAAGGTGTCTCTATCACTTTTGGCTCGCTTGACCTAATCGAATATATACCTCTGAAAAAGAGAAGTCCTTAGAGCCCAACAAGACCTAAGCTATAGAGATAATGATAAAGATTGGATTCTCATGTCTAGGTGGAGACGTAACAAGATAAGTTCACGAAACGAATCATCTAAGCAACTGACTGTAGGGAGGGTAGTGAGGATACCAATGAGGCAAAAGTTAGTGAAACATCCAAAGAAAGCAAAGTTGGAAGTGCATCACTACCTGAAACCACGATGTCCTATGACTTTTGGAGAGTTCTTACCGAGTTGGTTTCACACAAAGACTATTTAGGACAACATCGAGGAATCATGTTTTAATGCTAAAAAAGAAGAAAGCATAGGTGAAACCCCATGTAAAATGTCCCTCTTATCTTCTGAAAAGATAATAGAATCGTCTTTTCAAGAAGTGCATGCATGTGACACAAAAATCACATTTACAGATGGTGATCTTTTATTTGGTGAAAAACTACATAACCGTCTTTTGTATATGGTGGGTCATGTGCTAGAGAAAAGGATAAACAAAATCTTGATTGATGAAGGATCTGGAGTTAACATTATGCCCATCCATACATTGAAAGAACTAGGCATCACGCTGAGGAACTTAGCTAAAGTCATCTATTAATATAACGATTCAATCAAGGGGGCATAGGTCTATAGGCTCCATCAAGATAGAAATCCATATTGGAGATTTGCGATCTAGCGCATGGATGCATGTGATAAATGCAAAAAATTCATATAATATATTGCTTGGTAGGCCTTAGGTCCATGAGAACAAAACTGTCTCATCCTTCTATTATCAATGTTTGAAGTATCTTCAAGATGGAATTGAAAGGAAAATAGTCGCTGATGATAATCCTTTCATTGAAGCTGAGTCGCACTTTGCTGATGCAAAATTCTATTTAAAGAGTTACATAATGAAGGAGGCAAAACTTGACGATGTCAAATCAGCCAAGTCCAATATGCTTGCCAGCAAAAGAACTGATGTGGTTGTTGAAAAGGTAAAGTCCAATATTGGGAGCTTGATTATGGTCCAAATAAAGGAAGATCATGTCCAAAAAAAAGAAGTTAACTTATATGCCCCACTATGTTCCAAAGGTAAAGAAAGGAGGGGGGGGGGGGGGGGGTCAATCATCTAACATTCAAGGAAATGTATTGGGAGGACTAACTCTTTATATCAAACGTATTGATACAATCAACTTGTCTTCAAAGCTACTGGAAAGGTTTGTGCCTCAAAATCCACCACAAGATATGCCACTCCCTACAAAACGTACAAAAGGCTTTGATCCAAATGCTTACAAGTTATTTGCAAAGGCTGGATACAACCCTAATGAGCCATCTAAATTAGCGAACTCCCATCAGATGATATCACTAGGCAAGAATGCAAGGGTTTAGGCTATAGCCAACCACAACAAATCCGTATCTCCATAAGAAGAGAAGTAATAATTATGTCACCATAGAAGATAAGTTTGCTTCTTCTAACAAAAGGCCTTTTGTTTTCGATCGAGTTGTAAGACCCACTACAAAAACATCTGTGTTCGAGAGATTGGGAAAATTGAAGAAAAATAATAAGAAGTATCAGGGAAGTTACTTAAGGGTAACAACACTTGATCCATTTATCCAAAAGGATATCCAAAGCACAATTCCCTCTAGGATGAAGCAAAAAGTTGAACTTATCATTTCATGTGAAGAGATACTAAAATCAAAGTCTCACACTATGGTTTACACCAAGGAGAGCGAGGAACATAAAGAAAGTGTAGGGTCCTCGTATCATATTACAACCTTGAGTGAGCTCGATGCCTCATGTAAAATGAAGATTGATGGAGGATTGGAATACATTGCTTGATATTGTTATATATCTGTCAAAGACAATGATCCACAGGAAGAAGATGTTGGAGATACTCCACAAGAATTGGAAAAAAGAGTGAAGGCAACAATAGATCCTTTAAAGGAACTTAACCTTGGCACTGATGAAAATCCAAGACCAACTTAGTTGAGCACTTTTCTAAAAGCTCATGAAAAAGAGCTTATATGAATCTACTTATAGAGTATAAGGATGTCTTTGTGTGGAGTTACAAAGAAATTCTTGGCCTAAATCCTAAAATAGCGTTCCATGAATTAGCAGTCAAGAATGGTGCCCGTGCTACCAAGCAGACCCAAAGATGTTTTAGGCTAGAGTTGATTCCATTAATCAAGAATGAAGTCAACAAGCTCATTGAGGTAGGCTTCATTTGTGAAGTTAAATACCCCATATGGATTTCAAGCATCACTCCAGTGAGGAAGAAGAATGGTCAAGTCTGAGTTTGTGTTGACTTTAGAAATCTTAATAATGCATGACCGAAAGGTGAATTTTTGCTTCCTATTCCAGAGTAGATGATTGATGCTACCACTGGTTATGAAGAAATGTCATTCATGGATGGTTCTTCTTGCTATAACCAAATTCACATTGCACCAAAAGATGAAGAACTCACTGCCTTTGACATGCCTAAAGGTATCTATTGCTAGAAAGTGATGCCTTTTGGTCTGAAAAATGCTGGTGCTACATATGAAAGGGCTATGTAAAATATATTTGATGACTTACTCCATCAAAATATCGAATGTTATATTGATGACTTAGCGGTGAAGTCGAGAAAGAGGGGAGACCATTTGAAATACTTAAGAGTGGTGTTTGAATTGCTCCGAAGATATCAGCTAAGGATGGACCCATTGAAATGTGCTATCTGGCAAACCCTCCAGTTCTAGTAGCCCCTATACCTGGAAAACAATTGATACTCTATATTACCATACAAGAAAGGTCCATAGGAGCCCTATTGTCTCAATAAAATAGTGAAGAGAAGGAAAATTCCCACTATTGCTTCAGCAGAATGATGACGCCAAATGAGTTGAATTATTCACCAATCAAAAAGTTGTGTTTAGCACTAGTCTTCTTAATTAAAAAAATGAAGCATTATTTTCAAGCTCATATCATTTGAGTCATTTATAAAACAAATCCCATTAAGTTTGTCATATCAAAATCAGTCCTCAACGACTGATTAGCATGGTGGTACCTCCAATTCCAATAGGTTGAGATCGTGTATGTCCCTAGAAAGCTGTGAAAGGGCAAGCATTAGCAGACTTCTTGGCAGACCATCCGATACCAGATGATTGGGAGTTAACTGATGAGCTTCCTAATGAAGATGCAATGGCCATCAAAATACAACCTCCCAGGAAGATGTACTTTGATAGGGTTGCACATCATGGTGGAGTCGGTGCTGGTATGGTGTTTGTCACTTCATAGGGGGAGGTCTTACCATTCTCCTTAACATTGAAACAATGTTGCTCCAACATTGTCATAGAATATCAAGAACTAATACTTGGACTCGAAGTGGCTGTTGACATGAAGTAATTGCAATTGCAAGTTTTTGGTGATTCTCAATTGGTGATTAAACAACTTTTGGGAACCTATAAGGTTAAGAATCCTGAACTGTACCTATATCACTGTTAAGCTCAAGAGTTGATAGGATGGCTTGGAGATTTAACCCTCTAGTATATGCTGAGAAAGGAAAATAAAACAACTAATGCCTTAGTTGCTCTAGCTTTAACTCTGACTCCTCCCGATCAAACACAAGTTACTATCTACCAAAAATGGGTAGTATTGCTGCAGGATGAATATGAACATATGGAGGATAAGCTTGAGCATGTTCTCATGGTTTCTAAAGCCAAAAAGGGAACTGGCGACAAGTTATTATCGATAACTTATGGTATGGGATACTTCTAGAAGATGCTAGAAGAAGGAAAGACATTCGTCATCATGCACCTTATTTCCTTTACTATAAGGACACCCTATATACTAGATCATTTGAGGGAGTACTCCTTCGATGTCTGTGAGAGGAAGAAGTAGGCCAAGCTCTACAAGAAGCACATTCAGGAGTATACAAATCACATCAATCTAGACAAAAACTCCACTTTCACATAAAGAGAAAGGGGTATTATAGGTCAACCATTGTAAAAGATTGCTTAGACTATGATTGAAGGTGCAAGGCTTGCCAATTCTATGCAAACTTCATAGATCAACCACCTGTAGTTTTACATCTAACTATCGCATCTTGGCCGTTCGATGCTTGGGGATTGGATATTGCCAGAACTCTCCCAAAATCTTCTAGTGGACGTCTATATATCTTGGCTGCAATAGATTACTTCTCAAAATGGGTGAAGTTGTCCCTCTCAAAGAAGTAAAGGAGGAGAATGTTGCAAACATCATTCAAGTGAACATCAAATGCCAATTTGGCATTCCTCGATACATAATACCGACAGTGGCAATTCATTTAATAACAAATTGATGAATAAGATTTGTGATCTCTTTGTCTTCAAGCAACACAAAATCTTCTATCTATCATGTGCCGCCAATGGTCTTGCTAAAGCGTTCAATAAAACTCTACCCAATCTCCTCAAGAAAGTAGTCTCTAGGTCCAAACGAGACTGCCATGAAAGAATGAAAGAAGCTTGTAGGTAAATAGGACAACAGATCGCACACCGACTCAAGAAACCTTTTATTCACTTGATTTCGGAGTTAAAGCAGTCTTGCCACTTGAGCAACAAATACCTTCCTTGAGAAACGTTATTCAGGAGAGACTTACTAAAGAATAAAATGTTCGACTATGTCTCTCTAAGTTAGAAGTGCTTGATGAAATGAGGCTCGAAGCTCGAGAAAATCTTGAATGCTATTAAGCTCGTCTATCTCATGCGTTTAACAAAAAGGTTCATCTGAGGTGCTTTCAAGTTAGAGACCAAGTCTTTACGGTAAGGAGACCCATCATCACTTCACATAAGTCAGGAAAAAATTCACATCAAAGTGGGATGGACCATATGTAGTACAAGAAGCATATTCATATGGAGCCTACAAACTTGTTGATGTGGATGTCATAAGGATTGGCCCCATAAATGCAAAATTCTTCAAGAGGTACTACCCTTGAAGTAAGATGAAACTTCTTAACATATGAGCACAAAATGCATGTTATTCCTGCCATGCAAGAGTATAAAATATGTATGACACCCCCCACACAAAGAAAAAAAACACTCACTCTTTCAGAACTACGTTATGACTTGATCCTCTTCACTGAGTACATACGCACTTAGAATTATGTTCTAAGTTCAGTTACATGTAACACCCTCTAATTGTTTCCACCTAGTCTGAGTAGATACATAGAGACAATTGAGAAAATGATTGAGAAAAATAACTGGAAGAGAAACCACGAGGGTCATCTATGGCTTATAGAGTGATCTACGGCCTGTAAATGAGGCCTCGTAGATCGCCAGGCGACTTGGTGAAATTTTCTAAGTCTGAGGCCCATGTACAAGACAACATACGACCCATAGGTTTGGTGAGTTGGGGATCCAAAAATCAACTTTTCAGTATGTTGAGTTACGAGTTATCAAATGTCCTGTAGAAGGATTTATGGCCTGTTGAAGGAGTTACAGCCTATAGAAGAGGTTTTGTAGGTTCCATGCCAAATTACAGTAACTCAAAATTTTGAACACCTTACCTACGAGAGGTCATCCACGGCCTGTTAAAAGAATCACGACCCATAGACAAGGTCTTGTGGTTTCTGTAGACAGTTTTTGAGAAGGGTATTTTGTCTTTTTCTATTCCCTTTTAATCCAATCCTTGGACGTTTTGGACTTAATTAAAGTCCTAAAACAAAACCCTAAGCGTATTTTCACCTTTCATTCACGTTTAAGAATTCTTGAAAGCACCGAAAAAGGGAGAAAAATGAGGGTTTCAAGTTCAAATGCGATGACCGATTGAGGTTTGATTGCTCTTTCTATTTTCAGGTATGTAAGGTTTCCTAAAGTGTTGAACTATGTTCGTTCACACGTCCTTTCCTCTCTTTGGGTCAAAATTGAGAAATAGAGTCAAGTGTTGAAAATTCTATAACTTAAATACTAGAATTTTTAGCATTTACTTTGAGTTCTCATGATTACAAACTAAATAATTGATGCATTATACTGCTGTTGACATGAGATTGAGATATAAACTTTATGAATTGACATCATGAACTTGAAATCGCATGATTTATGAAATTCTATACATGGACTAAGTTGAGGTTTAAGTTTGATTATCTGAGTTGAGTAAATTGAGTATAATTGAGCATGAGAAACATATGGTATAATAGTCTCACATTAATGCATTTTGGTCGTATTCCTTGACGATTCTAATTGAGTGTGTCCGAATGACCGTTTTAGTCTGAATTGAGTCCGATTGGCTTCCTTGGTTGTCTGAGTTGCTGAGAAACTAAGATGAGTTGAGTTGGGATAACCCAATGAGGTTGAGATTTGAGTTGATTGATGCGTTGAGTATATTTTAGTATTGGGAGGAGTATTGAGCACCCAACTGGGAGTGGGTAAATAACTACTCTAACCCACAGAACTATGTTGCCAACATAGGATAGTCGTGCAACACGTCCTGGCAACCTTTGACCCAAAAGATTGAACATTTATTATGGATTCACGAGAGAGTTGATCATTCTTTACCTTGGCAAGTTTAGGATGGGCGTGGAAATGACGTTGCCTTCGTTGTGCATCACCAAACTAAAGGTGGTGATATTAGATGTCGCTTAAGAGAAACTCCTAAGCAAACACTGATTGAGCATAATATTTTTTAAAATGAGTTCAACACTACTGATTCTATTATTAAAAGCATGATTTATTTTAAACATACATATTTGTTGAGTTGAGTATGAGTCATTTGAGTTAAGGTGAGTAAATTGAGTCTTACTTTCCAGAGCTATTTTACATACCAGTATATTCCATGTACTGTCATCGATTTGGACCTGAATTATTTCATGATATAGAGACAGGTGATAGAGGACTTCCGCACGTGCATCGTTGAGGTCCAGTTTAGTGCAATCCCAAAGTTTGTGAGCCTTCCCTGCTTTCCAGAGGAACCCTTTTATTTTCTAATTTCGGTTGAGTATTTTATTTGTTTGGTTAGGGTATCCATGGCCTGTTATGGTATCATCTAGATTTTTGATTAGAGGCTTCATAAATATTGAGTAGAGGGTTTGTTGAGTATTGTTTATTTCCATACTTATTCTTTGGAAACTATGTTTTAGTAGAGTTATATCTATATATATGATGTCTTTTTATTTGAGTATTCTCTTCCACTGTTGAGTTGATATGAAGATGAGACCAGGTGGTTCTCTTGGAGAATCAACAATGCTTCTCTAAGTGTCGGCCATGCTAAGAGTACCCTCCCAGGGCGTGACAAACTTGATATCAGAGCACAAAGTTCAAAAGTCCTAGGAAGTCTATGAAGCTATGTCTAGTAGAGTCTTGTTTATAGGTGTGTTGTGCACCACACTTTATAAGCAAGAGGCAATTGGACAGTAGAAATTGTTACCCTTTCTTGTATTCTGACTTCATGCACTAGAGTTAAAACTCTAGAAAGATCTTTTCTAACTTGTGCATTAAGTGTTTGCACATCATGCCTCCTAAGCATACCGTTACTCAAAGAAGTAACCCAGTTGACAATACTGAGGACCAAACCCCAGCAGTACCTACTCAGATGAAATTAAAGAGTCAAGGTCGACCAGCTAGAGCCATTGGTGTTCCACCGACACCTACTGCTCCACCTGTTCCTATCACAGAGGCTCACTTCAAAGAAGTTATCACTATGCTTACTTAATTAGTAGCTTCTTAGAGTGGTAATCAAAGTTCACAAACTCCTAGTTCTAGCTCCCAGGAGCAAACAACTACAACTTGGCTTAGGGATTTTCTAAGGATGGACCCACCAATCTTTACTGAGTCAAAGGTTGGAGGACCCTTAGAATTTCATTGATGAGATATGGAAAGTGTTGAAAGCTATGCATGCGACTGAGATGGAGAGAGTTGACCTTGTTGTCTATCAACTCAATGATGTGGCTAATATTTGGTATAGTCAAAGTGAAGAGGGTCGAGGAGAGGACATCGAGCCTGCTGAGTGGAGAAAATTTGAGAGTGCCTTTCTTGATCACTTCTTTCCCCAAGAGGTAAGAAAGGCAAATATTGAGGAGTTTGTGAACCTGAAACAAGAAGGATTGACTGTCAAGGAGTATAGCCTCATGTTTATCCAGTTATCCAGATATACCCCAGAGATGGTCCAGGTTATGAGAGCGAGGATGAGGAAATTCATATCTGGGTTGGGTAAATATGGGAGGAAAGAGTGCAAAGCGGAATTGTTGATCCCAGATGTGGATATTTCCAGAGCTATGGTCTGTGTCCAGCAAACTAAGGAGGATAAGAAGAGAGATAGAGAGGAGCATCAGAGTAAGAAGGCCAAGTCAGTAGGACTGAGCCAAATTAGTCTAAGAAGAGTAAGGGAGACAAGTATGACTTTCAAAAGAGATCTTCAGGTTATGCACCATGATCAACCAGTGCACCAACCCGAATATGATTAGAGGTTTCAAGGTCAGGAAAACTTTAAAGCACAAGGTTCACAGTCTTGAACTAGTGTGGCCCTTGGCTCGAAAGGGAAGCCACATATGGGAAATATGGTAGGATGGACCTAAGAGAGTGTAGGGATGGAGGGAACGATTTCTACAAGTATGGCTAGCCAGGCCATTTTCAGAGGGAGTGTCCGATATTGGGCAACAAAGCCTAGTCTTCTGCCACAGTACCACCAACGAGAGGTAACTAGAGTGGTGCTACACCATGGACAGGCAGTGGGTGGGATAAACTGTCTATATGTGATGCGGAATCGATAGGACCAAGACATCGCACCAAATGTTGTGACGGGTATGATTTGAGTCTTTACCTTTCATTGTTATACTTTACTTGATATAGGTGCGACTTGTTCCTTTGTGACACCATATGTGGCTGGTAGATTTGAGATCCTTTCCTGAGTGCTTGCTTGAGCCATTTTCTATTTCTACTTCTTTTGATGAGTCCATTCGAGTCGAGAGAGTCTATAGAGATTGTGTGGTGTCCATCTATCATAGGGATACTCTTGATGATTTGATTGAATTAGTGATGGTTGATTTTGATGTGATCCTTGGCATGGACTGGTTTCATGCTTTTTATGTCTCTGTTGGTTGCAGAACCCAAATTGTCAAATTCCAGTTTTCGAATGAGCTTGTTAGTGAGTGGAAGGGAGATTCTGTTGCACTAAAGGGTAGATTTATTTCCTACGTCAAGACTCAAAGACTAATTTCCAAGGGATGTATCTATCACCTCACGAGTTAAGTCCGATGATGCTGAGCCTCCTACTTTTGAGTACGTCCCAATTGTGAGCGAGTTCCCAGATGTATTTCCTGAGGATCTGCCTGGAGTCCCTCCTGATAGGGAGATTGACTTTGAAATTAATGTTCTCCCCGATACCCAGCCTATCTCTATTCTGCAGTATAGAATGGCCCATGCAGAGTTGAAAGAGTTGAAGGAGCAGTTGAGACATTTGCTAGAGAAGGGATTTATTAGGTTGAGTGTCTCTCTATGGGGTGCTCTGGTCTTTTTTGTACAAAAGACAAATGGTTCCCTTAGAATGTGTATTAACTACGCTAGTTGAATTATTAAAAGTAAAAAATAAATATCCTTTTCCGATCGATGACTTGTTTGACCAACTTCAGGGTGCCATTGTTTTCTCCAAGATAGACCTCCGATCAGGCTATCACCAGTGTGAGAGAATGTGACATTCTAAAGATGGATTTTCAAACCCGATATGGTCACTTTGAGTTTTTGGTGATGTTCTTTGGGTAGACAAGTGCATCTGCAACCTTCATGACCTTGATGAATAGAGTTTTTAGACAGTATCTTGACATGTTCATGGTCGTATTTATAGACGATATTCTGGTATATTCTAGAGATGAGGAAGAACATGCCAGTCACTTCAAAATTTCTTTGCAAATGCTGAAGGATAATGAGTAATATATGAAGTTTTTGAAGTGTGAGTTTTGGGTCAAATCTGTGGCATTCTTAGGCCATATAGTTTCGGGTGATGACATTCGAGTGGATACTCAGAAGATTGAGGTGGTTAAGAACTGGCTAGACCAACCTGTCCGACAGATATAGGGAGCTTTCTAGGATTGGCTGGCTACTACTGCAGGTTCATCAATGGATTCTCTTCCATATCTGTACCGTTGACTAGACTGACTCAGAAGAGGCCGAGTTTCAATGGTCTGATGATTATGATAGGAGTTTCCAAGAGTTGAAAATGAGGTTGACTACTGCACCAGTGTTGACCTTGCTCGAAGGAACAAATGGATTCATCGTCTACTGCGACTCTTCGAGAGTAAGGTTCGAATGTGTGTTGATGTTGATAGGTAAGGTTGTTGCCTATACTTCTAGACAACTTAAAGTGCATGAGAAGAAATATCCCACCCATGACTTGGAGTAGGCAGCAGTGGTGTTTGTTCTCAAGTTGTGGCACCACTACTTATATGGAGCACATGTTGATGTATTCACATACCATAAAAGCCTGTAATATGTCTTCACCCAAAATGAGCTTAATCTGAGACAAAGGAGATGACTTGCGTTACTCAAGGACTATGACATGAACATCCTCTACCATCTAGGTAAACCTAATGTAGTTGTTGATGCTCTTAGCAGTTTATCCATTGGAAGTACCTACTATGTCAAGGAAGAGAAAAAGGAGTTGGCTAAAGAGGTTCATAGGTTGGCACAATTGGGAGTTCAATTAGATGAATTGGGAAAAGGAAGAGTTCTTGTGCATAATGGTTCTGCATCATCTCTAGTAGTAGAGGTGAAGGATAAACAAGATCAAGATCTTATTTTACTGTAGTTGAAGGCAGATGTGCACAAATGGAAGGTGATGGCTTTCGCCAAAAGGGGAGATGGAGTATTAAGATACCAAGGCAGTTTTTTAAGATGTTGATAGAGTTCGAGAAAGGATCATGGCAGAGGCCCATAATTTCAGATATTTTATCCATCCAGGCCCGACAAAGATGTACCACGACTTGAGAGAGGTTTATTGGTGAAGTTGAATGAAAAGAGATATTGCTCAGTTTGTTTCCAAATGCCTGAAATTCCAACAAGTGAAAGTTGAGCATAAAATACCATGTGGAGTAGCTTAGAACTTTGAGATTCTAGAGTATAAGTAAGAGAGATCAACATGGACTTTATCATAGGTTTACCGAGGTCTCTCAGACATCAAGATTCTATTTGGGTGATGATGTCGCTCAAGTTACACCTCTTTTTTGAGGATAAAATGGTCATTGTCAAGAAATAGAACCTAACCAAGGTTAGGGTCGAACCCACAGGGCATACGTAGACTTAAGAGAATTCAAGTAATGCAATTCAAGTGATTAACCTACTTCCCCCGGGGGGGGGGGGTTTCAATAATTAGTAGTAAAGTAGATCAAACAAGCAAAAGAGTTTTATCAATATGGAGAGAAACTAGGATATTGTGTTCTCTATGATTCCCTAACTTAGTATCACAGGATAACAAAATTCTTTTCTAGTGTGTGGCATGCAAGACGATAAGTTAAGTTCACCAAACCCTTTGGTCCAGGCTAGGGACGAATTTCACTATGTAACTTGGCCCATCTCTATAGTGTGGATTATAACCCGTACCTATTAGTCCTAGTGCAACCTCCCCTTGTCCCAGTACGGTGGATTAGTGAGAACACATCAATGGAATCCTGTTGATTAATATATTTTCCTATTCATTACTACCTTGGTCTAGTCAGTAACACTAGACGGGTTTTAATGTTGGCCACTATCAGAAAACATGCAAAACGAAGAGAGTTAATTAATACACGCATACACATTTTCCAAGAATTATGATTTATCTAGTTTTACCTTGTTAGTTCTTCATGGTTCCCACAATCCTAGTTGTGGATTTCGCTACTAATGATTTGTGTAGATGCAAGACTTATGAATTGGAATAACATAATAGAGCACTTACACAATTGAATTAAGAACAAGAAAATCCAAACTTCAATGAGAATCACAAGATTATAATATCAAATAAAAGTACAAGTGTTTCTCAAAACTCTCCAATGTTTTCTCTTCTCTATCTTACTATTTTTCTTCTTTACGGTCGAACTCTCTTTGTCCCCCTTAAAAAATAACCTAAAATATATTTATAATATTTAAAATACAAGTCATAAACAAAATAGGATAGCTGAGTTGGCACACCTTACGAACAACTCTATGAGCCTTATAGCATTCCACGACTTGTAATCAAAGTCGTACAGTGTTGCTGCAAAACTGGACTGGAGGTTTATGATGCCCCTCTACGACTCGTAAAGTGTTCTAAGACTCGTAAGGGGGTTTTGTCTATGAAACTTCAGAAAGTCATTCGTCTCTACTCCTCAGGCACGAAACATGATCTACGACTCATAAACTATTCCACAACCTGTCTGCATGTTCGTAGAAAAAACTTCAGAAAATCAGCCCCTCACTAGAATTGTTCACAAAACCTCCTTCCCGGCCCATAGAGTGCACTTGGGTCTCGTACTTCATAAAAAAAGCATCTTCTGTATTTTCTTCCTAAAATCTAGGCCAACCATGGAATCCTGCAAATAAAATACCAAAACACATAAAACCAACTAACATTGCATTGAGAGCACACAACATTCCAAGTTTTAAGCGTCAAAAGTGTTGAATTTTGACAGCACATCAACACCCTCAACTTAAAATTGTTCTTTGTCCCGAAGTGATAGACTCAATCTATATAATTAGAATAGTTACACATAGATCTCAACCTAATGACATATATCGCTTCAAACTTAAGCATAGATACCCACACCACTTTTCAAAACAGAATCAGATAGCCATCTAGAAAACCATTACAGACTCATGCATGTGACAACACAACTATGACAAGTGAGATACAGTCAACAATCTACAATCACTGAATAAGTCTAGTGCTAACAATGCCATGCAAGTGCCCTCAAAGAAAGAAGTCCTATATTTCACTCTCAATGATGTTTTCATATGTAATCTTGGGACTATGCAATATCACTTACTCTTACCAAAGACATTCATGCATCATGCCCAATACAATAGGCTTGCCCCTATACTCATGACTAAGACTTTTGACTACTTGGACTAGGATCACTTTAGGACTTTATATGCTTGTAACATAGGCTCAAGGGGCTTTGGTATGATACTTTGAGAACATAGTGACTAAAGGCCCTCTTTGACACTGCGTTTTCCTACACTTTTTTCCTACCAACACTTTTACTTTACATTCCCTTCCATTCTCCCCTTTTCTTCTATTTCAAGCTTTTCTGGGTGCTTTCTTCTCATTTTTCAGCGTTTTGCCTTGGTTTTACACTTCATTTTTCTTTTTAGCTCACAACTAAGGCATCACTTATTTTTCTTGCACCCTGCACATGATTTTTCTCCTTTTCTCTGTATCACTAACTTTCCCCCTTATTTGTTTTGTCTCACCTTTACACTAGCCACCCTCAACTTAGGCTTTCGGCCTGAGTTGAGGTGCACGTTATCCATCCTCAGAACTAGGGCCACTTTTGGTAGCCACCCTCAACTTAGGCTTTCTGCCTCAGTCAAGGTGCACAATGTTCAAGGAAGGACCAGGGTCAATTTTAGGATTTTACAACTAACTAGGCTAGGTTAATCAGGTGTTTGCAAACAATAGGTATATGTTAAGCTCAAACATTAGGATCAAGGTATTGGTTGGTCATTTAGGCTAAGTGGACTTTTGAGATCTATGGCCTAAGATCCTTTCCTAATCCAATTAATCTATAGTATAACTTAGAGTAATAAAGTAAGTTCTGAATTAGCAAAACAATAGATGAATTTTAACAAATTAAGTTCACACTCATATGACACTGACTACATTATCAACAAAAGACTCTTAGATCATACTTTTTATCTCAAATTGACCTCAATTATCAAGACAACCATTGTCAACATACTCAAACATGCATGGTTACTATCTGAACTAACTAATCAAAATTTTGTGCATATCATTTTTCATTGAAAACACAAATACATACTATATGCCACAAATATTAGTACTATGTGCTACAAATATTACCTAAGACATCCTAAACATGCTAGTTCAATAGAAAATAACTATCAATAAGGAAAATGAACATAGGCGAGAAAACTCCAGGATAAAAATTTGGGGTAGTGATGGACCCAAGCTACTCAGACTTCACTAAGGCCCATAACTACCCACACCCCCATAAAAAACGAGGTGCATTGTCCCTAGTGCACACAATCAAAGAAAAATAAAGAATAAGGGGTAGAAAAAACATACCTGGGCGCCTAAGCGCCAGTCTCCACCTTGGGTTGCCTCCCAAGCAGTGCCTGATTTGTTGTCTCGACACGATATAGATGACTTGAGTACTCAAAATTCGTCAAGCTCCCATTCTTTCAAAGCTTTTATTTCTTCCATGTTTCCAAGGTATGTATTGACTCTTTGGCTATTCACCTTGAAGGTTCCTCCTCTTCTTCTCTCCAATTCAATTTGCATGATCAAAGACACATGCCACTAGAAAGGTTCCAAACTATTTAGATTTGAGCTTCCCAGGGAACAACTTCAGTCTAGAATTGTATAGCAGCACCAAGTCCCCTAGCGTGAACTGATGATTCTCTATGCGACGATCATGTTGCAGCTTCTTTCTTTGTCTGTACAAGGTTGGCTCTCATACGCCTTCAAGTGAAACTCATCAAGCTCATTGAGTTGGCTCAGCCTAGAGTTTGTTGCATCATTCTAGTCTAGATTCAACTTCTTAAGCGCCCACATTGCTTTATGCTCAAGTTCCATAGGCAAATGACATGCCTTCCCAAGGACAAGTTGTCAGGGAGACATGCCTATAGGGGTCTTGAATGTTGTCTGATATGCCTATAATGTGTCATCCAGCTTCTGCGAGCAATTTGTTCGATTCGTATTCACAGTCTTAGATAGGACACGTCTACTTGTCCACTTGTTTGAGAATGGTAAGGAGTTTCCACCTGATGTTTCACCCCATACTTTTCAAGTGGGGCCTTTAAGAGCCTATTGCAGAAGTGAGAACATCCATTGCTAGTTACCACCCGAGGGGTGCCAAACCTTGAGAGAATGTTCCTATTCGGAAATGCTATGACACTTTTGCCTTCATTGTTGGGTAGATCCACAGCCTCGACCAACTTTGATACATAATCCACAATGACTAAGATGTACTTGTTTCCATGTAAGCTAACAAAAGGGCCCAACGAAGTCTATTCCGTATGCATCAAATGACTCAATCACCATGATGGGGTTTAGAAGGAGCTCATGTTTGTGGGAAACACTACCTTCTCTTTGGCACCAATCATAAGATTTGGCATAGTCGTGAGCACCCTGATGGATGGAGGGCCAGTAACACCCATACTGTAAGGTCTTGTGTTCTATCCAAACTCCACTATGATGCCCACTTACCAATGATGAGTGACATGTCTCAAGGATTCTCGCCATCTCAATCTTAAATCCCATTCGCGCATACAAAAAACAAGTATGGGTCATCCTAAAAGAACTTCCTCACATTAGACATGAACTTTTGATATTGGTGTGTGTTCAGATCTAGCGGCACAATGTCAATTACCAAGTAGTTTGCATAGTCTACAAATTAAGGTACTAAATCATGGGACACCTCTAACACTCTCTCATCTGGGAATGAGTCATCGATTTCCAAGCCATCATCAAACTTTTCCATTGCCCCATCTTCTAATCTAGAAAGGTGATCTGTGACCTGATTTTCTATCCCTTTTTTGTCGATGACATCGAAATTGAATTCTTGAAGGAGAAGCACCCATCTCATCAAACTTGGTTTTACATCCTTTTTTGCTATCAAGTACCGTAGTGCTGAGTGGTCTGTGTGTACCACCACTTTTGCCCCTTATAGATATGACCTGAATTTCTCGAATGCGAAGACTACAGTGAGTAATACATACTCATATATAGAGTAGTTCTTCTAGGTTGTGTTTATGGCCTTGATAGCATAGTATATGGAATGTAATATCTTCTCTTGGTGCTGTCCCGATACGATACCTAGCACAACCCCACTTGCATCACATATGATTTCGAAGGGCTTTGACTAGTCTAGAGCTACAATGATTGGGGCTGAGATCAACTTCTGTTTTAATCCTTCAAAGGATTTGAGGCATGCATCATCAAACATGAACTTAGCATCCTTATCAAGGAATTTGCACAATAAATATGCAATTCTAGAGAAGTCTTTTATGAACCTCCGGTAGAACCTTGCATGCCCTAGGAAGCTTCTCACACCCTTAATTGAGATGGGTGGGGGAAGCTTCTTGATCACTTCTACTTTAGCTCTATCGACCTTGATCCCTTTTCTGGAGATTTTGTGGCCCAACACAATGCCCTCTTTCACCATGAAGTGACACTTTTCCTAATTCAACACAAAATGGCTTTCCTCACATCTTTGCAGCATAGCATGCAAGTGCTTCAGGCAGTCCTTAAATGAATCTCCAACTATATTAAAGTCATCCATGAGACTTGAATAGTGTCCTCCACCACATTTGAGAAGATGGACATCATGCATCTGGGAATGTCGCTGGGGCGTTACAAAACCCGAATGTCATCCTTTTGAATGTGAAGGTGCCATAGCCCCATGTAAACGTCATCTTTTCCTGATCCTCTAAAGTAATGGTGATCTTGTTATATCCTGAATATCAATCAAAAAAGCAATACCAACCCTTTCCAGCTAGTCGATCCAACATCCGATCCATGAATGGCATAAGGAAGTGTTCTTTTTTAGTCGACGCATTGAGTTTTTTGTAGTCCATGTACACCCTCCATCCAGTGACTGGCTATATAGGGATCAACTCATTATTGGCATTTGGTACCATTATGATACCACCTTTCTTTGGAACACACTGAACCGGGCTCACCCATTCAATGTCGGCAATCAGATAGATCACTCCTGCATGTAATTACTTGATGATTTCTTTGCGCATAACCTCTTGTGTAGGGGGGTTGAGACGTCTTTGATGCTCAATACTTGGGTTGTAGTCCTTGACCTATTGGATTTTGTGTGTACATATCTCGAGAGGGATAACAATGATATCTGCAGTCGCCCATCCAATTCCCTTCTTAAAATGTTTAAACACCATAACAAGGGGGCTCACTTGTTCATCATTCAGATCCGTAGCAACTATAACTGGCAAAGTGTTGTTGGATCCCAAGAGTGTATATCTCAAATGTTC
Organism: Solanum rostratum; assembly: GCA_029948455.1. NCBI lineage: Eukaryota > Viridiplantae > Streptophyta > Magnoliopsida > Solanales > Solanaceae > Solanum > Solanum rostratum. Next base: position 32,292,139 of record CM057055.1, on the reverse strand, counting down.
TGGAAGGGCCTTCAACTCTAGTATTAGTGGTTCTTCTATAGATGGCTTCATGGGGGTGACTCCCGATTCTGCAAATCTAGCTCCAACTTGGTTTGGCGCCTAGGGCCGTAAGACACTCCAAGAGCATTCACCATCTCCACATAATCTGTGATGCCGCCACTATCAAAGTTTATTAGCACAACTTCCAAAGTGTCAATACCCAATCTCTCCTCAAGTGGTACTTCTAGCTCAAGATCATTAACAATCTCAATAACAGAGACCACCCTCAAGTCATTTTCTTTCTTTGCCTGTTGACGAATGTTGAACACAACCTCATCTTTCCCAAACCTGAACTTGAGTTAGTCCCTCTCTATATCCACTAAAGTGTGTCTAGTGGCTAAAAAGAGCCTTTCCTAGATGATCAGGACTTCAAAATCAACCTCGCAATCCAGGATCACAAAGTGTACGGGAAATATGAATTCTTCAACTTAACAAGCACATCATAAAGTATTTCCACAGGCTTCTTCACCATGCGGCCAACCATTAACAACCGTATGCTTATTGGAGTAGGGGCTCCCAAGCTAGCTTCTTGAAGACTGCGAGGGGCATCATGTTAATACTGGCACCTTGATCACATAATGCCTTTGCAACCTCCACATCTCCAATGGTGTAGGGTATGATGAAAACGCCAGGATCTTCTTGCTTTTGGACCAAGGACCTCGTAGCAATCACACTACAATGTTGAAGCTCTTGGGAGAACTCTTGATTCACGGTGCGCTTCTTCGTAACCAGGTCCTTCATGTACTTGGCATATCCTGATATCTTCTCAAACGCCTCAATAAGAGGGATGTTGATGGAGAATCGTTTCAGCATAGAGAGGAAGTGCTTGAACTTACCTTTCTCCTCCCTCTTTTTGATTCTTTGAGGGAAGGGAGAAGGAGGCCTAGGAATGAGCTTCAACCTCTGTGGCACATCAGCAGCTTCAGTCACCCATCCTTGCCATGATAATCTCCTGTATCTGCATCCTTGTCCACAACCATCTCCTCTCGAACATCATCCTCATCAACTGGCATGAGAGGATCAATAGTGCTCTTGTCACCAGAGTAGTAACTACCATGCACTGCCCTTCATTTTTAGTTCTGAACTATGTTGCAAAGAAATGTACCTCTCTGATGCTGATTGAGTCGACACCTGACTGAACTATTGGTCAAGCTATTTAATGGCAACAGAATGAGACCCAAGTTTTTGATTGATACTAGAGATTTCAGATTTCATCCCCTCAAAGTCTTATCCTGTGTCTCAGCTTTCTTCAGTAGATGACCAATCATCTCCTCAACTCTAGAACTACTCGCACCTGTGTCGCGGTTGTGTGGTGGCACATATGGATCATTTGTGTAACAATCTTTGTGACCCCAGTCTGCATCTCTCTCTTGGCCCCTGTTCCATCATAGTATCCTCCATAGTTATTCCTGAAAGCTCCATCTCTGTTGTAGTTCTGACGTTGGTTTCCTTTGAGCTTGGCGCTAATACTCCTGGTTAGACCCTTGGGCGTTGGTCCGAAAACCCCTCATCTGATCAGCAATGAAACACTTGTCCTCCTGATAGTAGGGATCATAATACATGAGTGCACATGGAGGCTGATGAACCACTTCATTAACCTTAGCTTGCTCTGAACCAATATTGACAGTGCATATACTTTTGGTAGATACTCTATCTCTTTGCCTGATACATGGTTGGTCTTGACCACTCTCTCCATCCTCTCTGCAGTGCTTGCGAATGGCTAATTCAGGAATGTGCCCCCCATAATTGTATCAGCACAAGCCAAACTATTTTCATCAAGGGCACGATAAAAGATCTCCACCAAGGCATCTTTAACAATCTTTTGGTCTGGGACACTCCTCAAATACTTAGTTAATCACTCCCATGTAGTGCAGATTGAGTCACCAAAAAGTCACTCGAAGTTGTAGATTTGATCTTTCAACTTGAGCTTTTTTGACCTCGAGAAGTACCTTCGAAAAAAGCCTTCTACAATTCAGCCCAAGTGGTGATCAAACTCTGTGGGAGATCACATAGACATAGTGTTGCATTACCCATAAGAGACAATAGGAAGACACAAAGTCCTACAGTATCCCTAGACGGATTTTGTGTTCCCATAACACTCTTGCAGACAAATGCAACGTTGTGTAGATAACTATGAGGATCCTTTGTTAGTAATCCCCAAATAGCCCATGGTTTTGCAGCATTTGAAGCAATCCACTCGAGAGCACGAACTTTGTGTTAGCCGATAGTGGTGGCAACACAATAATTCAAGTCACCTCCATAGCCATAGGATTAAGTTTTTATTGATTCCAATGATAAGCATTGACATTGAAATCCTTTGGCTGTGAAGCAATGCCCTCAAAAGGAGATAAGTTCTCATGGTCAGTATTTTCATTCTCGTTCCTGTGCAGAGCTGCATTAGCTGGGTTGTTAGCGTTATCTTGGGCCATTCTTCTCAACGTTTTCTAGATCTTTAGGCCAAACAGAGTCAAGGGTTTGCCTCGACTTCATGTGTTGGGCATACACTACACTTATACCCCAAAAAAGAACAAAAAAAAAAAAACAAAAAACATAAAACAAAGAAAATCAGGGTTAACACTCAAATCACTTTTTAGCTAACCAAGTCTAGCCATATTCCCCAACAAAGACACTAAAATCTTAATGTCGCCCAAGTAACACCTCCTTTTTGAGGATAAAACAATCATTGTTAAGAAATAAAACCTAACCAAGGTTAGGGTCGAACCCACAGGGAATACATAGACTTAAGAGAGTTTAAGTGATTAACCAACTTACTTCCCAAAAAAGGGGTAGGGGTTCACAATAATCAGTAGTAAAGTAGACCTAACATAGAATAAGAGTTTTATCGATATGGAGAGAAACTAGGGTATTGTGTTCCCCATGATTCCCTAAAATGGTATCATCAGATAACCTAATTCTCCTCTAGTAGGTTGCATGCAGGACAATAAGTTAAGTTCACCAAACCCTTTGGTCCAGGCGAGAGGCAAATTTCACTACGTGACTTGTCCTATCTCCGCAGTGTGCATTACTAACCCTTACCTATTAATCCCTGTACAACCTCCCCTTGGCCCAGTTTAGTTTATTAGATGAGAACACATCAATCGAATCTTATTAATTAATCTTTTTTCCTATTCATTACTCTCTTGGTCTAGTCAGTAACACTAGACATGTTCTAATGTTGGCCACTATTAGAAAACATCCAAAACGAAGAGAGTTAATCATTATATGCATACACACTTTCCAGGAATTATGATTTATCCGGTTTTACCTTGTTAGTTCTTCATGATTCCCACAACCCTAGTTGTGAATTTAGATACTCATGATTTGTGTAGATGAAAGACTTATGAATTGGAATAACATAATAGAGCACTTACACAATTGAATTAAGAACAAGCAAATCCAAACTTCAATGAGAATCACAAGATTATAAGATCAAATCAAAGAACAAGTGTTCTCAAAACTCTACAATGTTTTCTCTACTCTATCTCACTACTTTTTCCTCTCTACTGGTGGAACACTCTGTGTCCCCCTTGAAAAATTACATAAAAACCTATTTATATTATTTAAAATACAAGTCCTTAAAAAAATAGGATAGTTGGGTCGGCATGCCTTATGAACAACTTTATGAGCCATATTGCATTCCTTGGCCCATAATCGGGGTCTCATACAATGTTACTGCAAAACTGGCTAGAGGTTTACGACACTAATACACCCAAATTTACACTCCAAAAGGAAGAGTAAAGCGGTCATTGGTCAAATATAGAACTGAACCAAAGTTGAGGTCGATCCCACAGGGAACGCGTAAGAATGAATCTATTAGTACCGACTTTCAAATGTAAATGCTAATCCCAAGATAAAGTTGCATAAAGCAAATAGGGGGTTACATTGTTCAATTTAAATTCCTATTGTAAAGTAACTAATAAGGACGTTGATACTGGGTTTCAAACAAGTGATGTGAAGCTAAGGTTGTGTTCCCCATGACGTCTAATATGATAACTAAACTGGCTTGGTAAACTCGTTCTTGATTGCGCATACAAGATCAATCAAATTAGCTAATACCTAGTTCACCTTTCGGTCCTTTCTAGCTATATTTCACTCATCTCTTTTCGATCTCAGAGCGTATGTAATTTCGACCTTTGTTTTCGATCTTAGAATACCCTCACCTTTTGGTCTCAGGTACTTAGACTAGGTTAAAAACCCCGAATTTCTGTTGTAGAACTCTTTTCCTAATCACTATATCCCTCTCGGGAATGTAACAAATATGGGCTTGCCCTAATGCGTTGACTCATTAGGGAGAAGTTAAAGTGAAGAATTCTACAATAAATGCAACGATCAATCCCTCGAATTTACCCCAGTTTGTGTTATCTTATTGAATTGTCATGGTTCCCACAACCCTAGTTATAGGTTTAGCCTAGCATGCTCAATATAACTTGCCCACAACAATGTAATGAAATCATAGTAATTGACTTACCATTGAAAGAACAATGAATCCATGTTAGAATCTTCAAAGAGATGATCACAATCCACGTAAAATAAAGTCAAATATTGTTCTCTCTTTTGTTCTCTGACTCCAGCCGTCAACAACAACCTTTAACGAAATAAAATAAAATATATATATACAAGGAAAAATTAATCTAATTAAAAATAGAAAAAATAGACTTCGACATGGGTACGGTTCGTTACACGGTCCGTGTGAGTCCAGACGGACCATCACAGGGTCTGTAAGTCATCGTCTTTTGCTTCCTCATGGGCACTGACACGGCCCGTGTTGTGTCTCATGGTCCGTTTAACGGTCCATGAGTCTTCACTTGCACAATTTCCCTTATTTTCGACGATGATCCTTCTAGCTCACGTCAACTTCACAGTACATGGTACGGTCTGTGGCATCTTTGATGGTCCGTGTGCTCCTCCCATGCGATTTGCCTTGGCTTCGTTCCAGTTGCACTCCCAAGTGCGGGGTCACGGTTGGTCACACGGTCCGTGTACTGCGACACGGCCCGTGAAGACCTCTGTGGTCCCTCACTTGGCTCTATTTCCAGCTTCTCTTCGTTGGGCCCTTCACGCACCCTCCCATGGTCCGTGTGATGTTATACGGCCTGTGACATGGTCCGTATGCCACCACTTCACCAAATTTTCATTCTTTTTCTCACAATTTCTCCGTCAATCCATGCTTTCGTCATTTTCCTGCAAAGTACGAAAACACACACATCAAACCAACACATTTGCTTGAGAACGTGCAAAAATCCTTTGCTTAAAGCATCGTAAGAGTCGTATTTCTACGACTCATCAACACCCTCAACTTAGAACATTTGCTTGTCCTCAAGCAATGACAACACACACAAACAACTCATAAATATAAGTGCCTCATTAATCTTATGGGTAACCCTTTTGTTTTACAATGTATGCTCAAAAACTATGCTCACACCCCACAACGACCTGCACAGATTCAGGTAAGCAACCTGCATGTATAGTCAACTTCCATATGATCCAGGACAAAGATGAACCGGTTGTGTAAGCGACTGATTTGTGCAAAGCTAGTGCCTTCACTACAAAGAAGTCTCACACACAGTGTACAAATGAAAGAAAGAGACTGGAATGTAGGCACTCACACTCACAACAAAGCTTTCCACCGACACACAAGTATGGACCAAACGCTTGCCCTTATTTTCACCACCGTACTCTCGAATGACCTTTTTAGGATCACTTTAGGACTTTTTTGGCTTGTAATGTAAGCTCGGGCTAGGGTGAGGTAAATTTAGGATCGGAGTGACTACTTTTCCCTTCCCAGACACTGTTGTGACTTCAGCTCTACTTTTCAGCCTCCAAACGTTTTTATTGCTCCTATCTTTCCAACTTTCTATGCAGTTGGGAGTTTTGTGACCTCACTGTTTTTTTTAAAATTTAATTTATGGTCACACCCCCAAACTTCCCTTCTCCTCCCGTCACTTGACTCGTTCCCATACTTACTTTCCTATTTTTCCTACGATAGCCACCCTCAACTTAGGCTTTTGGCCTGAGTTAAGGTTCACAATGTCTTTTTAACGACCAGGGCCAGTGTAAGCCACCCTCAACTTAGGCTTTTGGCCTAGATTGAGGTTTACAATGTCCTTAGAGAGACCAGGGCCAACTTTTGGTTCAACGGTGAGCTGGGTGATTAGAAAGAAAAGGTCTATTAAAGGCTCAACTTTTGGTTCAACGGGAGCGATTTCATTTGGTTGGTTGATTTCAGTCTGAGTGACTTCACAAAAAATGGCCTAAGATCCTATCCTAATCCAATCATTCAATTGTTTTAGTGGGACTAACTAGGAAAGTTCTAGCATACGAGTGCGCCGCTGGATGTTTCAACAAATACACTTACACACACACGACACATCCCTTACACTAATTAGTGCAAATCAACCTAGTCATACTTCATTCGTCAATCAGCCAGCCATACCATGCATAACATGCTTTCCCCAATGCATGACAGTTTGTTAGGATGGGATATATGCACATATAAGCCTTTTTAACATTGTTAATGCTAATACTCAAAATAAGGATAACCTAAACAAATTTAAGCACATGTATTTACAAGAACATAAAACATTACGACCTAAACATGCCAGTTCTACTAGATAATACACCTTCAGAGAAAACAAACATGGCAAGAAAAACTCCCCAGGGTTAAGGATGCCCCACCCCCTTCAAAAATACTATGCAATGCCCTCATTGCACCATAATTAACACTAAAGCAAAAAAATGAGAGTAGAACATACCTGGGACGCCCTAGGCATCAGTCGGGCCATTGTGGTCGGATCCACCAAGTGGGTCTGTGTCGGCAACATTTGCTTCTGGTCCGACGGCGCTCCCGGAGGCTCTTGTCCGAGCTGCCTCATACACTAGTCACTCTCTCTCTTCCTGTGCTGCAGCTTCTCGGCGCTGGGCTCGCATGGCCTTTCTCAATCTCCCTTCTTCCTCACGCTGCGGATCCTCCAAAGGGCTGTTGCGATGGCTGCGGCGCTTCCCTTTGTCCTTTGTTTTGGGGGCTTCCAACACCTGGACAGCAGTTGGCACGAGTAGAACACCCCATACATCGTCTAGACTCGACTCCACCGGGGCAGTGAACAGTGACATCAGATAATCTAGAGATAGAGCCGGAGCCGGCACCGTGCTGTTATACTGGGCCGTCAGATCGGCAATTTTAGCCTTCATATCCTGCACAGTCTGCACCAAATTTGACATCTCATCGCCGAACATACTTCTAAACATGCTATGGAAGTATCCCTCCAAGGTGTTAACCTGTTCTTGCAAGCTGCTTATTTGTCTAAATAAGTCTGTGCGGAGACGGTCCTCTGCTTGCTAGATGTGAGCCTGCACCACCTGAGGCACCCGTACCACCATCTGGTCAACAATCACCCGTGTTTGCCGCAGGTCTGTCACCACTCGGGCTAAAAATTCATAAGGGACATAAGCGTACTCTTGATGCATTTGGGGAGTTGTACCACTACCCCTGGGCTGCTTAGAAGCCGTACCTAACTGTGGGGCGGTAGTGTGCTCCTCAAAAGACAAGGGTTGCTGTGGAGGTGCTCAAGGAAGCTGTGCAGGCAGTCCAAGCCGGCATGATTTACTGTGGAATAGCGGGTTATTAATATCTTTGATCATAGCAATGTTGACCACGCTCGTCGGAGCCATCTTCCGATCCAGGAAATGGGTGGTAAGGATATGGGCCTGCCTGCAAAGCGCCCAAATCAGGCATGGAAAGGATATACCTACTCTGTATGATAGGACGCGGTCCTTTATTTCCATGACAATGATCCGACCCATATTGATACCATACTGCACGACCAAGCACGCTACCAATGAAGTATGAGAGGATTGGAGCGTGTTTTCATTAACGGTGGGTCGTAGTCGGGCCTGCACCACCGACCACCAGAACTTTGCAACAAACGTGAGGATGCCTTGGTAATAGAAATTTTGGGGTTGGACACCTAAGCTGCCTCAGCTCCTTGCATCGCGATTTGCTCAGCAACCCACTTTAACTGAGTGGCCCGTAAGGTGGGGTCAGACATTTGGACCTCATCCGTAATGCTCACGTACTTAGCGATGAATAATCCATTCGGTGGGGCGCGACACTCTGGCCCAAATAGGAACCTGCTGATGATGTCTGCTAAAATATCTACCTCTGTCTCATGAATTGTGACATAGTCCCGTGGGGACAATTTATAGGCCAGCCGCCTTTTCACTCTCTTAGACTGGTTACCCTCGATAGAGGCTAGTAGGCTGGCCGCATAGCTTGAGTAGAATTCAGCAATCATGTCTGGCCCGTAGTAGCCAGGTGAGCTTGCCATCCCCCAAACTGGTAGGCCTCAAATGCGTTTCTTATCTCTGGAATCGCATCCAGTTTATCAGTCAGGACCCACATCTCAAGATGATGGGCCTTCCCTGGTAACCCCCGGAGCCTTTAGTAATGCCATTCAAATATATTTCCTTAGACCCGGGGACTGTCCATCGTCTGTGCAGGAACACGAGAAGCCACTTTACAGTTTCAGGGTCAGATGTCCGAGCAACCGCCTGATGTGTGGCTTCATCATCGCTGTCTCAGCGGATCAGCATGTCATCCTCATCCCCCGCATTGTGCTTAGCTGTTTCTGGGGTGCCTGCCTCTTCCTCCTGTTCCGGGGCCTCATCTTCCCCCTGTACTCCCACCTCAGGAACTCCCTCCTCAGACTGGGGAGCTATATGTTGGCCCACTGCACGAGCTTTTGTAGTACGAGGGGAGTGGGGGGAGACATTGCCGGTGAACTGCACATCGGACCTTCCCGAGGAGTCATCACCTGAGTTACTCTCCAGGTGCTGACTAGAAGATTCAGTGATAGAATCCTGGAGACGTGACTCATGATCGTCCCTAGGCTGGTGTGATCTTAGACGGGGACCCATTTTTACCTGCGAATACCACAAATAATAAAACAGTTAGTTATGTCAGAATACGCAAGACGACACACAAACGGGTACTTAGACTTCCTTCTGTTATCAAAGTGACAAAACCCCTTAAGAGTGGCGTCACCCGGTCTATCATAGGGAGTTTTGCACAAGGATGCATATAAGAACTAACAAGGATCAATATAGTGCAGCATTAGGTGCAGAGTACTCTAAAATGGAGGGCCTCACACGGGCCGTGTACCTATACACAGTCCGTGATATGGCCCGTGTGAGTGCACTTGGGGGGTGGAGCAATGCGAAGCTGTGCTAAGTGACTTGACACGGATCGCCATATGGCCCGTGTACAGTAACACGGTCCGTGAGACGGTCCGTGAGAAGTGCTCCATGTCAGGGATTACAAGTGATTCCAGATAGACCGCCACACAGCCCGTGTAGAATGACACGGTCCGTGTGCGGTACCGTGAAACCGCTCGTCACCCCCAGTCAGTCCGAAGGCCTAGAAACCCACATTCATTCATGAGATTTGGCATTTGGCACACAAGATCGACCAATATACTTTCTTACCGCATACAAGACATCATTAATCTAACTCTAGAAACCCTAAAATCACAAAACCCCTATGCGCAAGAATCAAAGGTTCAATAATGGTGATTTAAGTCAACCCAACACCAAATCTTCAAGAATCCGTACACTATAGTGTTATATAACACGTAATGGACAAAGGGGAAAACATAGGTTTACATATAGACTAAAAAGTAGAGAAAAATTTCAAACTAAAAAGAGAAAAGGAAAGACAAATAAAGAAAACTTACTTGACAAAAGAGAGGTTAGTTGAGAATAAGAAAATCGCCCAAGGGAAGTGCTACGGATCGTGAAAGTGTTTCAAAATTCGTGCAAGAGGAGATAGAATTTTTGTGGGGGTGAGAAAAGGGGCAAAAGGCGTGAGAGGCGTTAGAGAGAGAGTGAGTAATAGAAAAAAAAAATTGAAAGTGGGCGAAAAGGGTATAAATACCCGACTTTACACGTCGTTTAAATGGTTGGGGAAACGGTCTGTTAGGAGTGCCAAAGTCCGTTACGACCAACCGTGTGCCACGCCTTGGGTTTTATAAAAACTAGCCTGGCACTATCACCCCACGGACGCCTAGACGGACCGTCAAAAACCACAAAAACCATGATAACGGTCCGTGTGACCTACCTTTGAAAAAGTGGACCTGGAGCCTCATGCCACACGAGCCGTTTAGGCCTCCGTGGGGCTTTCCTTTGTCAGTTGATTTCTATGCGTTTGTGTCATTGCATTCACCCATACATATGCTCAGGCCTCTCCTTACAATGCTCATCCTTCCCTGGGCCAAAAATATAAAACAATGCAATGTATGAAACACAATAAACACTTTTCTCTTTTTTTTTATGTGATGGGTTGCCTCCCATTAAGCGCTTGGTTTAACGTCACGGCTCGATGTGGTTGTGTTGACTACTCAGACTTCGTCAAGATGTAAGACCTCAATCTTAGAGGTTTCATCTGCAGCACCCAAATACTTTTTCACTCGCTGTGCATTAAATTTGAAATAGTGCCCTTCGACCGTTTCCAGCTCGACTGCACCATGTGGGAATATCTGTGCGATCTTGTATGGGCCAGACCACCTCGATTTCAGCTTTCCTAGAAATAACCTCAACCTTGAGTTGTACAGCAGAACCTTGTCACCAACATTGAAACTCCTTGGTGCAATAAGCTTGTCATGATGGGACTTAATTTTGTCATTGTATAGTGCTGCACTCTCATAGGCCTGGAGGCGAAATTCATCCAGTTCATTTAACTGATCTAGCCTCGTATTGGCTGCCGCATTCCACTATGTTCAGGGCCTTAAGAGCCCAGAGCGCCTTGTGCTCCAATTCCACCAGCAGATGACAGGCCTTACCAAACACCAACTGATATGGGGACATACCAATGGGCGTCTTGTAAGGCATTTTGTAGGCCCATAGTGCATCGTCTAGCTTTCGAGCCCAATCCGTTCTTGTGGCATTCACAGACTTGGTCAAGATCTCCTTGATTTCTCTGTTGGACACTTCACCTGCCCACTTGTCTGCGGATGGTAAGGTATGGCGACCTTATGTTGTCGTACCCCGTACTTAGCTAAGACAGCCCGGAATGATTTGTTACAGAAATGGGAGCCCTTATCACTAATGATAGTTCTGGGTGTCCCAAACCTGGCGAAGATGTTCCACCGCAGAAACTGTACCACGCTTTTGTTCTCATTATTTGGCGATGCTATTGCCTCCACCCATTTGGAGACGTAGTCCACTGCCACCAAGATCTACTTCATCCTAAAGGAGCTCATGAACGGACCAATAAAATCAATGCCTCATATATCGAACAATTCAATTTCAAGGATAGGGGTCATTGGCAACTCTTGACGCCTCGAAATGTTGCCTTGGCGCTGACACTGATCACACCTACGCACCATGTCATGGGCATCTTTGTAGATGGTGGGCCAGTAGTATCCACATTGCAGGATCTTTTTCGCTGTCCTGGCACCACCATGATGCCCCCCCACTAGAGAAGAGTGGCAGGCTTCCAGGATGCTCAAAATCTCTGCCTCCGGTATGCACCGTCTGATGACCCAATCTGCGCATGTTCTGAACAAGTATGGGTCATCCCAAAAGTACCTGCGCACATCATGAAGAAACGTTTTTCTCTGGTGAGGTTTAAGGCCCTCGGGCATAATGTCGCTCACCAGAAAGTTAGCGAAATCAGCAAACCAAGGGATTAAGTCAGCAGAAGCTGCCAATACCTGTTCATCGGGAAACGAATCATCGATGCTCAACCAATCTTTGGCTCTGGCCGCATCTTCCAGCCTTGACAAGTGGTCTGCCACTTGATTCTCTGTGCCTTTTCAGTCTTGCACCTCGAAGTCGAACTCTTGCAGCAAGAGCACCCATCAGATTAGCCTTGGCTTTGCATCCTTCTTGGACATGAGATACCGTAGTGCTACGTGTTCAGTATGCACAATCACCTTTGTGCCCAATAGATACACCCGAAACTTGTCAAACACGAACACCACAACCAGCAACTCCTGCTCAGTCACAGTGTAACTCCTTTGAGCGTCATTCAAGGTCTTGATGGCATTATAGATGAAAGATCTTGTTGCGCTTCTGCCCAGCACAACACCCACAACAACTCCGCTCGCGTCACACATCACCTCAAATGGGGCACTCAGTCTGGTGCAACTACTACAGGCATAGAAATCAACTTATGTTTAAGTCTCAAAGGCATGCCGGCACACATCATTAAACTGAAACTTCACATCTTTCTCCAACAGCTTGCACAATGGGTGTGCAATCTTGGAGAAGTCCTTGATAAACCTGTGGTAGAAGCCTGCGTGCCCAAGAAAACTCCGGACCCCTTCACTAAAATGGGAGGTGGCAACTTCTCAATGACCTCAATCTTTGCCTTATCCACCTCAATGCCCTTATCTGAAACCTTATGGCCAAGGAATATACCCTCCTTGACCATGAAATGGCATTTTTCCCAGTTTAACACCAATTGAGCCTCTTCACAGCGTTGAAGTGCCCTGCTTAGATTCAACAGACAGTCGTCAAAGGAGTCACCCACCACAGAAAAATCATCCATAAATACCTCGAGGGTGTCTTCGACCATGTCCAAAAAGATGGACATCATGCAACGCTGGAAAGTGGTCGGGACATTGCAGAGCCCAAATAGCATCGGCCTGAAGGCAAATGTCCCATAGGGGCAAGTGAAAGTCGTCTTCTCCTGATCCTCTGGGGCGATATATATCTGGTTGTAACCCGAATACCCATCTAGGAAGCAATACCACCCTCGACCTGCTGACCTGTCAAGCATCTGATCCATGAAGGGCATGGGGAAGTGATCCTTTAGAGTCCATCTGTTCAGCTTCCTGTAGTCCATGCATACTCGCCATCCGGTGACAGGTCTCAAAGGGACAAGCTCATTCGTGTCATTAGCCACCACTATCATGCCCCCTTCTTTGGGACACACTTCACTGGGCTCACCTATTTGCTATCCGAGATAGGGTATACCACCCCAGCATCTAGCCACTTAATGATCTTCTTTTTCACCACCTCTTGCATGGGTGGATTCAACCTTCTCTAATGCTCGATGCTGGGCACACAGTCGTCCTCCAACTTGATTTTGTGAGTGTAGATTCTTGGAGGAATTCTGATGATGTTAGCAATAGTCCAACCAATAGCTCTCTTGAACTTTTGGAGGACCCCCAATAGTGCCTTCACCTGGTTCTCCTGAAGATCTGCAGCCACAATTACAAGAAGAGTGTTATTGTCGCCTAAGAATGCATACCTTAGGTGCTGGGGCAACTCTTTGAGCTCCACAGCAGGAGGCTCCTCGATAAATGGTTTTGCTGGTGGTGTTGTCCTATTTTTCAAGTCCACGTCCAGCTCCCGGGGAACAAATGGTCTGGTTCCCATGCCCTGTAATGCATATACGGTGTCTTTGTACCCATCGACACCATCTCCTGGGAAGTTCATCAACACTGCAGCCAGTGTGTCTACGGTCATCTTTTCCTCTAGCGGAACATCTGAGAATCCGTCGTCGTCAACATCCATGACAGACAACTCCTTAGGCCTCTTCATGACAGCGCACACACTAAATTTTACCTCCTCGGTGTTTAATTGGAAGGTGAGTTCTCCACGCTCTACATCCACTAATGCCCTGCCAGTTGCCAGAAATGGTCTTCTGAGGATGATGAGCACCTCAAAATCCACCTTACAATCAAGGATCACAAAATCTGCAGGGAAGATGAACCTGCCAACCCGAACCAACACGTCGCACAGAATCCCTACGGGCCTCCTCACTGATCTGTCTGCCATTAGTAGCCGCATGGTAGTGGGTGTGGGGGCTCCCAAGCCCAACTGCTGATACACTGCCAGTGGCATTAAATTTATGTTGGCACCCAGGTCACAGAGGGCCCGTGCAAAATCATAGGCTCCAATAGTGCACGGGATGGTGAAGGCTCCTGGATCTCCCTTCTTCTCAACCAAGGACCTTGTAGCAATGGCGCTACGGTGGTGTAGATTTTCAGCTGGCTCAATCGTGGCTGTCCTCTTCTTGGTGACTAAGTCTTTCATGAACTTAGCATAGCCTGGGATCTTCTCACGTGCTTCCACCAAAGGTATGTTCACGAACAGCTCCTTCAATATAGACAGAAACTTTTGAAACTAGCAATACTCAACCTTCTTTTTCAACCTTTGTGGGAATGGCGGTAGTGGCTTCGGGATGGCTGGCAGGCTTGGAGTAATGGGAGTATCCACATCTATTGATTGTTTGGCAGCCTCTGGCTCTGCTGGTGCTACATCAATCTCATTATCTGCATCATCCATAGGCACCCCCATGGGGCTAGGCATCTTGCCAACTGTTTTATCCTAACCTGCATCATTGGCAACAACAGGGTTAGAAAGTACCTTACCACTTCTCGTGGTGATCGCCATGCAGTGGCCATCATTTTTTGGGTTTTGTACAGTATCACTGGGAAGTGACCCAGCTTTCCTTTGATTCAATGAAGATGAAAGTTGCCTCAGTTGCTGCTCTAGTTGCATGATCGAGGTGGAGTGCGAGTCTACCAATTGACTCACATTGGACATTTTGCCTTTCATGTCTCGCACCCCTACCTCTGTGGCCTTCACCTTGTTAAGAACCTTTGCCATCATCTCTTACAACCTTGAGTTTCCGCCACCCTCATTTAGGCGTTCTCGAGTTTTGTAGCCTTCTTTATTCTGCCAGTTGCCTTGGTAGTTATCACGACCATAGTTCCGACCTTGATTACTGGAGTTAAAACCCCGGTAACCCCCCTGACTACCCAAAAACTGAGCTTCCTCATCATAGTCGCCGCTTTGGTCATCATGCCTAGGGAGCATGTCCATCGCTTTCACCTTCTCAGTGCCCCTACCAAGGAACCTCTTTGACAGCAGGTCTATCTGTGTCCGCATATGGGCCATATCTTGATCCCGCTCTTCCTCTTTTTTGCGTTGCTCCACACTCATCTCAAAGACCATCCCAAAGCAATCTGCATCTCTAGTGTACCATGCCCTGTTGTTCTTTGCCACTTGATCCAAGATCACCACTATGTCCGGGAACGTTCTAGATATGTACAACCCTCCACAAGCTCCATCTATGATTAGCTTGGTAACAAAGTTGCAGGACCTGTAAAAGACTGCCTTCAAGTGTTCATCTGTGAGATGATGGTTTGGGCACTGCTTGAGTTTCTGTCGGAATCTCTCCCAAGACTGGTATAGTGCTTCATTCGGCATTTGCTTGTGAGATCCGATCTCATCTTTGAGCTTCAGCTGCCTTGAAGCGGGGAAGAACCTCTCTAAGAAGGCCTCCTTTAGTTCTCCCCACGTACGGATAGAATCATGTGGGAGCTCATTCAGCCACCTTATCGCCTCACCAGACAGAGACAATGGAAATAATCTCAACCACAACGCTTTTTGACTAACTCTTGTGATCTCGGACGACTGACATGTCGCCAAGAACAACCCCTTTAACTGCAGCATTTGCAGCATCGTGCTACTGATGGTGAACTTGACACCAGCAGGAAGAGGTGGCAGCACTATTACCCCAGTGGTCCTAGCACCTTCATCATCATCGTTTACTGCTTGGGGGTACTGAGGTCCTTGAGGTCTCAACGGGGGTTGGTGTTGCTGTGGTGGTACAAGTGGCACCTGTCGAAGTGGTACCGCTGGTGGTATCACATTATCAGCGAGATCATCCTCACCCAACCCATCATGCCGTTTGTCAGCAGGATTCACTGCTAGCTCCCTCTGCCTTGCTGCTTCGCGGTCCTGGGCATTCATTTTGCGAACTGATTTCGTGAGTTTGGGTCGTAGGGAATAAGTGCTTCACCCTTACTTCGGGTGCTTGGCATGCAATGCTGGTTCCCTACAAATACAAAAACAAGAAATAAAAGTAAAATTAGGGACTAGACTTACAAACTGAAAGTAGCAACTAATAGACTACTTCTTCACCACATTCCCCGACAACGGCGCCAAAATTTGATACGCCCAAATTTACACTCCAAAAGGAAGAGTAAAGCGGTCGTTGGTCAAATATAGAACTCAACCAGAGTTGAGGTCGATCCCATAGGGAACACGTAAGAATGAATCTATTATTACCGGCTTTCAGATGTAAATGCTAATCCCAAGATAAAGTTGCATAAAGTAAATAGGGGGTTACGTTGTTCAATTTAAATTCCTATTGTAAAGTGACTAATAAGGACGTTGATACTGGGTTTCAAACAAGTGATGAGAAGATAGGGTTGTGTTCCCCATGAGGTCTAATACGATAACTAAACTGGCTTGGTAAACTCGTTCTTGATTGCGCATACAAGATCAAACAAATTAGCTACTACCTAGTTCACCTTTCGGTCCTTCCTAGCTATATTTCACTCATCTCCTTTCGGTCTCAGAGTGTATGTAAATTTGACCTTTGTTTTCGATCTCAGAATACCCTCATCTTTCGGTCTCAGGTACTTAGACTAGGTTAAAAACCCCAAATTTCTGTTGTAGAACTCTTTTCCTAATCACTACATCCCCCTCGGGCATGTAAAAAATACGGGCTTGCCCTAATGCGTCGACTCATTAGGGAGAAGTTAAAGCGAAGAATTCTACAATAAATGCAACGATCAATCCCTCGAATTTACCCCAGTTTGTGTTATCTTATTGAATTGTCATGGTTCCCACAACCCTAGTTGTGGGTTTAGCCTAGCATGCTCAATATAACTTGCCCACAACAATGTAATGAAATCATAGTAATTGACTTACGATTGAAAGAACAATGAATCTGTGTTACAATCTTCAAAGAGATGACCACAATTCATGTAAAATAAAGTCAAACTATTGTTCTCTCTTTTGTTCTTTGACTTCAGCCGTCAACAACAACCTTTAACGAAATAAAATAAAAAATATATATACAAGGAAAAACTAATCCAATTAAAAATAGGAAAAATAGACTTTGGCATGGGTACGGTTCGTTACACGGTCCGTGTGAGTCCAGACGGACCGTCACACGATCTGTAAGTCATCATCTTCTGCTTCCTCACGGGCACTGACGCGGCCCTTGTTATGTCTCACAGTCCGTTTAACAGTCCAAGAGTCTTCACTTGCACAATTTCCCTTATTTTCAACGATAATCCTTCTAGCTCACGTCAACTTCACGGTACATGGTACGGTCCGTGGCATCTTTGACGGTCCGTGTGCTCCTCCCGTGCAATTTTCCTTGGCTTCGTTCCAGTTTCATTCCCAAGTGCAAGGTCACGGTTGGTCACATGGTCTGTGTACTGCGACACGACCCGTGAAGACCTCCATGGTCCCTCACTTGGCTCCATTTCCAGCTTCTCTTCGTTGGGCCCTTCATGCACCCTCCCACGGTCCATGTGATGTTACATGGCCCGTGAGATGGTCCGTATGTCACCACTTCACCGGATTTTCATTCTTTTTCTGACAATTTCTCTGTCAGTCCATGCCTTCATCATTTTCCTGTAAAGTACCAAAACACACACATCAAACCAACATAGTTGCTTGATAACGTGCAAAAATCCCTTGCATAAAGCATCATAAGAGTCGTATTTCTACGACTCATCAAACGGCCCTTTATGGCTCGTAAAATGTCGTATGATCCATAAGGGGGTTTCGTCTGATGAAACTTTTAAAAGTCCTTCTCTGCTCCTCAAGGCAAGAAATATGATCAACAACTCATAAACTAATCCACGACCTGTCTGCATGTTCGTAGAACAAACTTTAGTAAATCAGCTCATCACTGAAATTGTTCACGAAACCTCCTTCACAGCCCGTAGAGTGCATCATGGCCCATAAAGGGTCTCGTACTTTATCAAAAATAACAACTTTTTCATTTTCCTCCAAAAATCAAGGCCAACCCTGGAATCCTGCAAATAAAATACAAAAACACATAACACCAACTTACATCGCATTGAGAACACACAATATTCAAAGTTTTAAGCATCAAAAGTGCTGTGTTTTGACAGCACATTAGGTGATACTTGACAGAATGACCAAATTTGCTTACTTCTTGGCAGTAAAGATGACTAACACAGCAGAGGATTATGCCTAACTATATATAAAGGAGATTGTTAGACTGCATGGAGTCCTTTTGTCTATCATCATAGACAGAGGAGCCCAATTCACTACTCAGTTTTGGAGATCTTTCCAGAAGGGTTTAGGTTTGAAGGTGAATCTCAGGAGTACGTTCCACCCACAGACTGATGGTTAGGCAGTCACATAATTCAATCCTTGGAGGATATGCCGAGAGCATGTATTATTAATTTCAAAGGTAATTGGGATGACCTCTTTCTTCTGATTGAGTTTGGCTACAACAACAACTTTCTTTCAAGTATTCAAATGGCCCCATATGAGGCACTCTATGGGATAAGATGTAGATCACCGATTGGATGGTTTAAGGTAGGTAAAGTAGAATTGATTGGACCAGACTTTTTCACTAAGCCATGGAGAAAGTAAAGATCATTCAAGAAAGGTTTAAGACTGAACATAGTCAACATAAATCCTACACCGATGTTAGATTGAGAGGATTGGAGTTTGAGGTCGACGATTGGGTGTATTTGAAAGTGTCACGTATGAAAGGTGTGATGCAATTTAGGAAGAAAGGGAAGTTGATTCTGAGGTATATTGGCCCCTATCAAATTATAAAGAGAGTGGGCAATATAGCTTATGAGTTGGAGCTACCACTAGAGTTAACAACCATCCATCTAGTCTTTCATATTTCTATGTTTAAAAAGTGTTTGGGAGACCCACAGTTGGTTGGGCCTATTGAGAGTATTGGAGTAAAAGAAAACTTGAACTATGAGGAGATTCCTACCCAAATCCTTGATTGTCAAGTTTGCTTGTTGAGAATCAAAGAGATTGCATTGGTCAAGGTGTTGTAGAGAAATCAATTTGAAGAAGAGGCTACTTGGGAAGCACAGGAGGATATGAGGGTGAGATATGCACATCTATTTCCCCCTGCTGATGCTGAGAGAGTTGATGGTTATAATTCTTTCCTAATTCCTAAGTTCCCCTCTACTCTGAGTTTGACCAACTGTAGTATTCTAGAGTCTGAGTGATGATTGAACTGATTTGTTATTTGATTTCTTGCCTTATTTACTTAAACTGCTTGATTGATGTATTGCATGAGTGAGTTGAGATTTGTTTGATTGTTAGAATCCATAGGAAGATTTGTGCTTTTACTAGGTTTCCTAAATTTCTCTTCATTGGAGGACATGATTCCAAGGGAGAGATAATGTAACCCCCCCTAACTTTTCCACTTAGTTTGAGTAGATGCATAGAGAAAACTTAGAAAATGACTGAGAAAATTCACTGAAGAGAAACCACGAGGGTCATCTACAACCTGTACAGTGATCTACGACCCGTAGATGAGGCCTCATAGATCACCAAGTGACTTGGTGAATTTTTACTAAGTCTGAGGGCCATGTATGAGACAACATACGACCCATATATTAGTCCCTGGCCCGTAAATTAGGTCTCGTGAGTTGGGGATCCAAAAATTAACTTTTCAGTATATTGAGTTATAAGTTATCAGACGACCCATAGAAAGATTTATGGCCTATAGAAAAGATTTCATAGGTTCCATGCAAATTCCAGTAACTCAAACTTTTGAACACCTTACCTATGAGAGGTCATCCATGGCACACAAAAAACCCACGGCCCGTAGACAAGGTCTCGTGGTTCCTATCGGCAATTTTATAAAAGGGTATTTTTATCTTTTTCTATTCCCTCTATTCTCTTTTAATCTAATCCTCGGACATTTGAACTTAATCAAAGTCCTAAAACAAAACCCTAAGCATATTTTCACCTTTCAATCACTCTTAGGAATTTTTAAGAGCACCAAAGAACGGAGAAAAGCGAGGGTTTCAAGTTCAAACGCGAGGATAGACTGAGGTTTGATTGCTTTTTCTATTTTCAGGTATATAAGGCTTCCTAAAATTTTGAACTACATTCGTTCACATGTCTTTTTCTCTCTTTAAGTCGAAATTGAGAAATAGAGTCTAGTCGTGAAAATTTTATAACTTAAATAATGGGTTTTTCTGCATTTACTTTGAGTTCTCATGATTACGAGCTAAATAATTGATGTATTATACTGCTGTTGACATGAGATTGAGATATAAACTTTATGCATTGATATCATGAACTCCAAATTGCATGATTTGTGAAATTCTATACATGGGCTAAGTTGAGGTTTGAGTTTGATTATCTGAATTAAGTAAAATGAGCATAATCGAGCATGAGAAGCATATGGTATTATTGTTGCATGCCCATTGATGCATTTTGCTTGTATTTCATGACGAGTCTAATTGAGTGTCTCCGAATGACTATTTGAGTCTGAGTTGAGTTTGATCGATTTCCCTGATTGACTGAGTTGCTGAGAAAGTGAGATGAGTTGAGTTGCGTTGAGCTAACCCAATGAGGTTGAAATTTGAGTTGATTGATGAGTTAAGCATATTTTAGTTTTGGAGAAGTATCAAGCACTCAGTCCCATGAGTGAGTAAATAACTACTCCAATCCATAGAATTATGTTGCCAGCGTAAGATAGTTGTGCAACACATTTTAGCGACTCTTGTCCCAAAAGATGGAAAAAAGAAGAGCTCCACCCGTTTCTCTTTTTTTAGTTCCTTCAAAGGCCAGATCTCAGTCCTGTCGAGCAATCGCTTGAAAAATCCTTTTTTTACTATGGATCCATGAGAGAGTTGATCATCCTTTACCATGGCAAGTTTAGGACGGGCATGGCAATGATCTCGCCTTTGTCGTACATCACCAAACTAAAGGTGGTGGGATTGGATGTCAGTGAAGAGATACTCCTAAGCAAACACTGATTGAGCATACTATTTTCTAAACTTTCAATACCACCGAGTCTATTTTTAAAAGCATGATTTATTTTAAACTCGCATATCTATTAAGTTGAGTATGAGTCGTTTTAGTTGAGGTGAGTGAATTGAGGTTTACTTTCTAGACCCATTTTTACATACCAGTATCTTCCATGTACTAATATCCATTTTGACATGCATCATTTCAGGATGCAGATACAGGTGATAGAGGACTTTAGCCCGCGCATCGCTGAGGTCCAATTAAGTGCAATCCTAGAGTTGGAGAGCCCTCTTTGCTTTCTATAGAAGCCCTTTTATTTTCTGATTTTGATTGAGTATTTTATTTCTTTGATTGGGATATCCATGGCCTGTCATGGTACTATCTAGATTGTTCATTAGAGGCTTCATAGAAATTAAGTAGAAGATTTGTTGAGTATTGTTTATTTTCAAACGTATTCCTTAGAAACTATGTTTTAGTAGAGTTATATCTATCCATATGATGTCTTTGTAGTTGAGTATTTTCTTTCATTGTTGAGTTGATCTGATAATAGGGCCAGGTGATTTTCTTGGGGAATGAACAATGGTTCTTCAGTACCGGCCATACCAAGTGTACCCTCCCGGGGCGTGACATAAGATGAGTGTCAAAAAACCACTTGTCCCCACTTGATATCTTACATAAGTGTTAAAGCTATAAGTAACTTTCATCAAACTTTAGACTCATACCAAATGGTGGTGACACGATGGGGGAAAACCCCTATGAAATATGAGCTTTCTCAATAGTGTACTTGAAGTCTTCAAATTCTCCAAGTACATGAGATGAAGCCCGCAAATCCATTAAGTCTGCAGGTTGAAGTCTTCAAATCCTCCAAGTACGTGAGTTGAAGCCTTCAAATCCTTTAAGTCCACAATTTGAAGTCTTTAAATCTCCAAGTATGCGAGTTGAAGCCTTCAAATCCTCTAAGTCTACAAGTCGAAGTCTTCAAATCCTTCAAGTGCGTGAGTTGAAGTCTTCAAATCTTTTAAGTACACAAGAAGTTTTCAAATTCTTCAAGTATGCAAGTTGAAGTCCTCAAATTCTTCAACTATGCGGGCTAAAGAGCTGAATTAACCAGGTCTATAAGTTGAAGCCTTCAAATGCTCTAAGTCTTCAACTGGAAGTTTAAAATCCACCATGATTCTTCGAAGCCACTAAGTGTGTGAACTTTAAGAAAATCTCCAAAGTTTGCAAGTTGAAGTCTTCGAATTAAAGTTTTAGCTTCATCATGTTCGCAAGTCATCAATCTTGAAAGTTGAAGCCTTTAAGCCTTGATTTTTCTTAGGGAGGGAATGTGTATCCATTCCTTTTCACCATAAGGATCTCTTAAAATTGTCCTTCTTAGTGTGGGAATGCATATCCATTCTGTTTCACCATAAGGATCTCTTTAAATTGTTTTGCTTAGGGAGGGAATGCGTTTCCATTCTTCTGCAGATAAGAACGTCTTCAAATTTCTTAGGGTGGGAATGCGTATTTATTCCTTTTCACCGTAAGGATCTCTTCAAATTGTCTTTCTTAAGGTGGGAATGCGTATCCATTCTTTACCATAAGGACATCTTAAAATTTTCATTCTTAAGGTGGGAATGTGTATCCATTCCTTTTCACCATAAGGACATCTTAAAATTGTTATTCTTAAGGCGAGAATGCATATCCATTCTTTTGCACAATAAGAATTACCATGAAATTACCTTATTCTTAAGGTGGGAATGCATATCCATTCCTGCGAGAATGTGTATCCATTCCTTTGCGCGATAAGAATTACCATGAAATTACCTTATTCTTAAGGCGGGGATGCCTATTCATTCCTTTGCATGGTAAGAATTACCATGAAATAACTTTATTCTTAAGGCGGGAATGTGTATCCATTCCTTTGCGCGATAAGAATTACCATCAAATTAACTTATTCTTAGGGGGGGAATGTGTATCCATTCCTTTGTGCGATAAGAATTACCATGCAATTACCTTGCTTAAGGTGGTATGTGGATCAATCCTTTCACACCTTAAGACCATATTCTTGCGATACAATGGATCTTAAATTCACAACCTTGTGAAAGAAAAAATAGAGAAAAAATGAGACAGAACACACAAATAATAATAAAAATATTTGTGCCTTGCATTTTAGTGCTCCACGTCTAATTCCAAAGATTATTTGTAGTGAGGAACTCCAAATCCATGATTATTGATGCTAAAAGAATAAGGAGCAACGTCTATTTATAAATGTCCAGAAAATCTAGGTCTTACACTATCTATGATTCCGAATTTTGCTCCAAAAAAGGATTGTAATACAACTTTGCAAAGGAATCCTAATGCAACACCAAAAAGGAATCCCAACGCAACTCTGAAAAGGAATCCCGGTGCAACTCAAAAAGGAATCCTAATGCAATTCTAAAAAGGAGTCCTATGCAACGTAAAGTTTGCTTTTCATTATTCCTATTCTAATAGGACAAGGTTAATGGAAAAAATGGAGGAACAATAAATCCTAATACTAGAAAGATTAGGCAAGAAAGAAGGAAAGATGTTAATGCTCAAAAGTCCACTTTCCCATTTTCTTGATAAGTTATGGTACTAAAAACTAGTATATTATTCATTTGGTATAATCCCTATTTTGCATAGTATATGTTGTTCCATATTTTTACAATAACATATCAAATTAAAGCCAAGTCTTCAAAAGATTAAATATCTCGACAAGACATGAAAATTTATTAAAATATAAATTTTATAAAATGATTTAAATTATATTAAATTCAAAATATATTAATCCAAATAAATATTATGAATTAATATGATTGGATTAATTACTTAAATTCAATAAAATATAGATTTAATTAAAAGCTCAAATTCATTTATTTGGGCTGCAAAAGATGACCAAATTTATTAGGCCCAATATCGTCTCATCCTAGAGGCCCACTTGATGCCACGTGTCGGATGACGTGGTATGGCAAGTCAAACGAGGAAGTCAATAGGATCATTTCATGTGTCAAAATGATATGACATTCCTATCTCAATCTCACGATCCGGACCTAGGGTCTAGGAGTGACATGGCGAATGGAAACCCGAGAGTTCCCAAACAAGCCTCATAGTATCTATACTCACACCATCGGTTCAAAAGCATAATCAAATAGTGAACACATAATTCTAAGTGATGAGAAAGTAGTACTCACGCTATAAGAATGTCATAAGGGAAGGGAGAAACATGGAACCACATTGAACATTAGCACATCAAGACTAAGGAGCGGATAAGCATGACTCAATCTATGGGGGCGATTTGGGACTTAGGATCTTAAATATCATAACACAAAAACATCTCATACTACTCATATCCAATACTCATAACAATATTCAATAGATAGCCACAACCATGAACATAAACTATGAATACAACACTTAGCATGTAAATGTAAAGGAGTTCACAAGATGTCCAACAATGCCTCTAATTATAAGATAGGACGGGAGCCAAGACATGTTCCGGGGTCACCTTCAAAGTAAATCACATAAAACAAATCACCATGGATAGAGGAATGATGGCTTGTCCTTGGAAGATAGGACTCACCACAACAAGTAAATCTCAAGATCAAAGCTAACCATCGTACGGTGGATGGAGATAGTCCTCGATCCCTACATGGTTAGATCATATAGGCAAAAGTATGTGTTAGTATGTTTGAATGTGCTAAGCATGCGGGCATGCAATGCATATGACTTATCAAACCTAAATTCAATGTTAGATAACAAGGACACATAATATAGAAAGAGATATATATCCAAAGAAGAGTAGTATAACAAGATACTATAAAACTCATGATGCGTGAAGTGAAATTATGGTCATATATAGTAGGGATGAGACCATAACCGATATCTCAAACTCATGTGATCTATTATATGAATTTGCTCGATGTTTACCTCTCATCGGGTGAGAGAAGATGACTTTTCAAAGGTAATCTACACCACACCTTTCGACCTGGTCATTCGGTGTGATGGCTACCTTCCTTACAACTCGGTCATTTCGGAGGGATTTCCATTTCATTTAATATCATATTATATCAATGTGTAACCATTCTTTACCACCCAGTCATTTTGATAATGGCTACCATTCCTATGCTGGCACATAGTTCAAGGAAAGAGAGAGGACCCTAGGGGATCGCCCTGATGCCCCCAATCCATTCGGTGCTAAGTCATTATCCCACAAGAATACTTATACATATACATGCTTTCAAAAGAGGCAATGGTCATTTCAAATCATTTCAATGCACATTTAGGCTCAAAAGCCACGCATTCTTCATAGTCATTCATACTTGGGCTAAAACGCCAAATCACAATTCAATTCATATTTTTCATGCATAAGAATAGCTCATTCATTTGACAATATAATGTAAGCACCCAATATGTTCAAAGAGCTAACAACAATAGACATTTATGTGATCACATTCTTGTCATAACCAATATCTTATGAAACCATTTGCATGAACATAATTGGACTTAACCCACTTCATAATTTTCATAAAATCTAATCTACAAGAATGCATATGCTATGAATGAGATGAGAATAGCATGGGTAATAGAGATTCAAACTTAAAGCAACACTACAGTATGCAATTCAAGTAACGACATAAAGTAAAATTCACATTTAAATCATAATATAGGTTACCCATGCACAAATCAACCTTTAAAGGGTGCATGCACATTCATAACTTCATAACTCCAATGCAATTCTTCATATTAGAGCTTAAATCAATTAAATTTAATAAACAATAATATTGAAAACTCATATTTAAAGCAGCTAAAATTCCATGAAATTGAGTGTAAAAGAGTTTGGGCCGTTTTGGTTAAAAGGGACCAAGAATCAGTCCCATAAACCTTAGCTAACGAAGAAGATTCAAAAAGAAATTTGAAGAAGAATGAGCCTTTCCTTGATTCCCAAGCTTAGATTCCCAAGCGTCCTTTGAGAGAGTGCTCTTAAGATTAAGTATGAGGAATGAATTGGAATGAAGGAATAATTTATAGGTCACTTTAAAGTCCTTAGGTAGCATAGAAGGTCACAAATGACCTTTATGATCAACCATAATTACGAAAACACCATTAATAAAAAAAGTTGAAAAAATTGGAACTTTTCACTCAAGGAGGACCCATACGATCCGCGATAGGTCATACGGGTCATATACATGTCTGTGATCTAACACTTAGAAAATTTTCACTTAATGGAGGTCCGATACGATAATCCCATACTTAGAAGTTTTCAACGTAGGCATCTATACAGAGGGTGGTACAGACCGCACCAAGCCAAACAATCCGTATGCCTTCTCCGTCCCACATCCCTTTGAAATATTTCTTCATAATGAAGTTCCGACACGGTGATCCAATACTTAGAAAATTTCACTACCCATACGGGAGGCCAAATGGATCGTACCACCTTGTACGGACGGTATACATGGCTGTACCACCTTACTTTGTCCTAAACCTATGGAATTTCAAGACTAAGGATACTAGACGGCCTACCACACAGTCCGTAAAGCCTCACACTGCCCCTATGGGGTCCATGTGTGGTATGCCTTAGTCCAAAACTGCATTATTAAGGTCCAACACCCCACACAAGGCCAAGGGTCACTTCAAGGAGGCTCCACACGGTCCGTATAGCCTCACACGAACCATAAGGGCTTCCATGGAGCGTCTCCTTGGTCCAAAACTTTCCGAAACCAAATTTCCAAGCTCCAATGAGGCTGTACAACGTCTGGGGTCCTTATATCATCTCCCCCTTGGGAACATTCATCCTCGAATATGCTAGAACAAGGCTTGAAAGGCTTTACTTAGAATATGAAACATTCAAACATAAGGTACCATGCATATTCCATCACGTGAGAATCATAAACTCATTGAAACTCATATCAAAACGTATTCAAATCATTCAAAACGTCATGAAAATCATTTTGGTGCACATGTGTGCATGTCGTGTTATGATACTCATGAGTGAAAGAATTAGGACCACATGGAGAAGGAAGAACCTAATACGTTAGGATTGAGTAGATTGGAAAAGATGGGGATATTGTTGCATCATATCCAACTCCGCCTCCCATGAATCACTCTCCACATGTTGATTTCTCCAAAGTACCTTAACTAAAGCCACTTCCTTGTTACGAAGCTGATTCACTTACCTATCCAAAATCTCAACCGGGACTTCCTTATTAGAAAAGTTCTCCTCAACCTCAGCACCTTCCAAAGGCACAATAGTGCTTGGATCACCAACCAACTTCCTCAACATGGACACATGGAAGACCGAGTAAATAATAGAACTCAAATCTGGAGGCAAATCCAACCTATAAGCCATATTACCAATTCTCCCAATTCTCTTAACAATCTCATAAGGACCATGTACGAGGGGCTTAGCTTGCCCTTCTTCCCAAAATGCATCACACCTTTAGTAGGTGACACTTTCTCATACACCCAATCACTAACATGAAACTCAAGATCCCTCTTCCTAACATCCGAATGGGACTTTTGGCAACTTTGGACCATCTTCAACCTCTCCCTAATTAATTTCACCTTCTCCATAACCTCCAACACCAAATCCGGGCCAATAAAACCATCTCTCCCAACTCGAACCAACCCCACGGGAGATCTACACCTCCTACCATACAAGGCCTCATATGGTGCCATACCAATGCTAGCATGAAAGCTCTTATTATAAGCAAACTCAATGGGTGGAAGATGGTCATCCAAATTACCCTTGAATTCCAACACACTAGCCCTCAACATGTCCTTCAAACATGAAAGCTATTATTATAAGCAAACTCAATGGGTGGAAGATGGTCATCCCAATTACCCTTGAATTCCAACACACTAGCCCTCAACATGTCCTCCAAAGTTTGAATTGTCCTCTCGGCTTGTCATCAGTTTGAGGATAAAAGATTGTACTCAACTTCACCTTAGTACTAAGAAATCTTTGAAACGACCTCCAAAAGTGAGAAGTAAACTGGATGCCACGATCTAATATGATAGACTTAGGCACACCATGCAACCACACTAACTCCTAGATGTACAACCTTGCATAGTCTTCGGCACTAAAGATACTCCTAACCAATAGGAAATGAGCCGACTTAGTCATCCGATCAACAACAACCCAAATTGAGTCAAATTGCCTTCGGGTCCAAGTTAAACCACCACAAAATCCATGTTCACATCTTCCCACTTCCAAGTAGGAATTTCAATATCTTGAGCCAAACCATCGGGCCTGTGGTGTTCTACTTTCACTTCTTGACTATTAGGGAATTCGAATACAAACTTAGCTATATATTTCTTCATACCATGCCACCAATACACTTCCCTCAAATCCCAATACATTTTGGTAGATCTAGGGTGAATAGAATTAATAGAGGTATGGCCTTAACTCATGATCACTCTCGTATAAGATCATCCACATCCGAGACACATAACTAATCTTGATATCGAAGCACACCATCTCCCCCTTGGGAGAAAACCTTTATCTTATTTTAGGCAACCAATTTCTTCAACTCAACCAAGGATGGATCTAGATCTTGCTTAGCCTTTACATCAACAACCACAGAAGATTTGACCCCATTCTAGACATAATACCACCATCATTGGAGTCGGCCAATCTAATACCCAACCTGGCCAGACGGTGAACATCCCTTGCCACCTCCTTCTTCCCTTCATCCACATGAGCCAAATATCCCATAGATAGCCTGGTAAGGGCATCGACTACAACATTTGCCTTGCTAGGATGGAATTGCACACTCATGTCATAGGGATGGAATTGCACACTCATGTCATAGTCCTTAAGGAGTTCCAACCATCTTCTTTGCCTCAAGTTAAGATCCCTTCGAGTGAACACATATTGCAAACTCTTATGATCAGTGAAAACATCAACATGCACCCCATACAAATAGTGTCTCTAAATTTTCAAGGCAAACACCATTGCCCCTAACTCAAGATCATGAGTTGGGTAATCATGCTCATGCACCTTCAATTGCTTTGATGCATAAGCTATCACCTTACCATGTTGCATAAGTACACAACCCAACCCAACCCAATCCTAGAAGCATCATAATATATCACATATCCATCTAAGCCATCCAGTAAAGTCAAAATAGTAGCACTACTAGAAAATAGGTCTTTAGCGACAATTATTTTGTGGCAATAAGCTAATTGCCACTAATGTATACACACGAGGCAAAAGATCAATGACTAATGTTTAATAGCCAGCAATAAGTATATTTGGTAGCAATTAAAAAATAGCCATAAAAAAGCTCTTTTTCTTGAAAATAAAATTTCCCTCCATTAATAACTTTGCCCTATCAAATAAGGAAAAGTTCCCTCCGACTTCCCACTCCCATCAAATAAGGAAAATTAACCTAATTAAAAGTCTCCCATATTCATAAGGAAATCTTTTCTAAAAAGCCTCTCACGTACAGAACGCTACTAATGTCTGGCAACTATCACGTACAGAATAGTGCGCTACTAATTCAAAACAGAGAACATCTGGCAGTTCTCTCTCAACAACGACATCAGGAACAACGAAATTTGCAGGTATGTACTTCACGTTTCTTCACTCCTTTGTTTCTACATGTTCCAGCATCATCCAACTTTGTAAACCTTCATTGAAAATTTACCCCTGTAATTTATTTTCTATCATGTTCATTGATCAGTTTTAGGCGAAGAAAATAGAAAATATGTTGATGAACAAATCAGTATTTAGGCATCAATTGTGATTTTCTAGTGATTTGATATTTGTAAAAGTAATGTTTTCTGAGTTTTTGATTGATCTAGCTATTGTATTTTTTATTGTACTTGATTGTATCGATTTCTTAATGAATATATAATAAAGTGTGTCACCTGTGTGCTCTGTTTTCGTTAACTTGATCGATTTCTTAATTACATAGACACACACAGGTGCTTTGTTTCTGTTAACTTAATCGATTTCTTAATTATATAGACGCGTACAAGTGCTCTGTTTTTTTTAACTTGAGAAGAGATTTCCTAATCACATCAGAATGATCAGGAGGTTTCCTAATCACCTATGTGCCCTGTTTCTAATAACTTGATCGATTTGTTAATTACATAGACGCATATATGTGCTATGTTTCTGTTAACTTGATCAATTTGTTAATTACATAGACACATACAGGTGCTCTGTTTCTGTTAACTTAATCGATTTCTTAATTACATAGACGCATACATGTGCTCTGTTTCTGTTAACTTGAGAAGAGATTTCCTAACCACATCAGAATGATCACGAGGTTTCTCAATCAGTAGTCATCTCAATTTTATCAAGGTCCAAATGTACTCTAGCTTTATTTAGGAGGTGATGCTTGAACACTTAGAATTGGCCGATGATGAGTTGAAGTCTGTCTAGTAGAGTAGGATCTCCAATTTAATGATATATTCCATTCTGTAAGTTTTCCTAGCCTAGATCCAGCATTTCGGAGCTGATGGATTCGACGGAATTGAATTCCAACATTCAGAACTCAAAACGGCCAGAAAACTCGAAATTTTAAACTTTAAAGAACTAAAAATGCAACTATGGACCTAAACTCTCAAATTTAATGCCATATTAAGTTCTGCAAGTTCTCCTAGCCTAGATTCAGCATTTTGGAGCTGAGCGATTCGACGGAATCGAATTCCAACGCCCAGAACTCAAAACGGCTAGAGAACTCAAAATTTTCAACTTTAAAGAACTACAAATGAAACTATGGACCTAAACTCTCCAATTTAATGCCATATTCAGTTCTTTAAGTTCTCCTAGCCTAGATTCCACATTTCGGAGCTGATGGATTCGACGGAATCGAATTCCGACGCTCAGTACTCAAATCAGCCAAAAAAACTCAAAATTTTCAACTTTAAAGAACTAAAAATGCAACTATAGACCTAAACTCTCCAATTTAATGCCATATTCAGTTCTGCAAGTTCTCCTAGCCTAGATTCAGCATTTCGGAGCTGATGGATTCGACAGAAAAGAATTCCAATGCTCAAAACTCAAAATGGCTAGAAAACTCAAAAATTTCAACATTAAAGAACTAAAAATGCAACTATGGACCTAAACTCTACAATTTAATGCCATATTCAGGTCTGCAAGTTTTCCTAGCCTAGATTCAGCATGTCAGAGCTGATGGATTTAACAGAATCGAATTCCGATGCTTAGAACTCAAAACGGCAAGAAAACTCAAAAATTTCAACTTCAAAGAACTAAAAATGCAACTATGGACCTAAACTCTCCAATTCAATGCCATATTATGTTCTGCAAGCATTCCTAGCCTAGATTCAGCATTTTGGAGCTGATGAATTCGACGGAGTCGAATTCCGATGCTCAGAACTCAAAACGGCTAGAAAACTCAAATATTTCAACTTTAAAGAACAAAAAATGCAACTATGGACCTAAACTCTCCACTTTAATAACATGTTCAGTTCTGCAAGTTCTCCTAGCCTAGATTCAACATCTCGGAGCTGATGGATTCGACGGAATCGAATTTCGATGCGCAGAACTCAAAATTGCTAGAAAACTAAGAAATTTCAACTTTAAAGAACTAAAAATGCAACTACGGACCTAAACTCTCCAATTTAATGCCATATTCAGTTCTGCAGGTTCTCCTAGCCTAGATTCAGCATTTCAGAGCGGAGGGATTCGACAGAATCAAATTCCGACGCTCAGAACTTAAAATGGCTAGAAAACTCAAAAATTTCAACTTTAAAGAACTAAAAATGCAACTATGGACCTAAACTCTCCAATTTAATGCCATATTAAGTTCTGTAAGTTCTCTTAGCCTAGATTCAGCATTTCGAAGCTGATGGATTCGCGAAATCAAATTCCGACGCTCATAACTCAAAACGACTAGAAAACTCAAAAATTTCAACTTTAAAGAACTAAAAATGCAACTATGGACCTAAACCCTCCAATTTAATGCCATATTCAGTTCTGCAAGTTCTCCTAGCCTAGATTCAGCATTTCGGAGCTGATGGATTTGACGGAATCGAATTCCGACGCTCAGAACTCAAAATGGCTAGAAAACTCAAAAATTTCAACTTTAAAGAACTAAAAATGCAACTATTGACCTAAACTCTCCAATTTAATGCCATATTCAGTTCTGCAAGTTCTCCTAGCCTAGATTCAGCATTTCAGAGCTGATGGATTCAATGGAATCGAATTCCGATGCTCAGAACTCAAAACGGCTAGAAAACTCAAAATTTTCGAATTTAAAGAACTAAAAATGCAACTATGAACCAAAACTCTCCAATTTAATGCCACATTCAGTTCTGCAAGTTCTCCTAGCCTAGATTCAGCATTTCGGCGCTGATGGATTCGACGGAATCGAATTTCAATGCTCCGAACTCAAAAGGGCTAGAAAACTCAAAATTTTCGAATTTAAAGAACTAAAAATGCAACTATGGACCTAAACTCTCCAATTTAATGCCATATTCAGTTCTCCAATTTCTCCTAGCATGGATTCAGCATTTCAGAGTTGATGGATTCGACGAAATCGAATTCCGACGCTCAGAACTCAAAATGGCTAGAAAACTCAAAAATTTCAACTTTAAAGAACTAATAATGCAAATATGGACCTAAACTCTCCAATTTAATGCCATATTAAGTTCTGCAAGTTCTCCTAGCCTAGATTCAGCATTTCGAAGCTGATGGACTCGACGGAATTGAATTCCGATGATCAGAACTCAAAATGGCTAGAAAACTCAAAAATTTCAACATTAAAGAACTAAATATGCAATTATGGACCTAAACTCTCCAATTTAATGCCATATTCAGTTCTGCAGGTTATCTTAGCCTAGATTCATTTTTTGGAGCTGACGGATTCGACAGAATCGAATTCCGATTCTCAGAACTCAAAACGGCCAAAGAACTCGAAATTTTCAATTTTAAAGAACTAAAAATGCATCTATGGACCTAAAAGCTCAAATTTAATGCCATATTCAGTTCTGCAAGTTCTCCTACCCTAGATTCTTCATTTTGGAGCTAACGGATTCGACGGAATCGAATTCCTATGCTCAAAACTCAAAACGGCCAAAGAACTCAAAATTTTCAACTTTAAAGAACTAAAAATGCAACTATGGACATAAACTCTCCAATTTAATGCCATATTCAGTTCTGCAAGTTCTCCTAGCCTAGATTCAGCATTTCAGAGCTCATGCCATTTTCTGTTTAATGACATATATTTTTTATTAATTTTCTCTCTTTTTTACTAATATATTTTTAGCTCCTACAATAATTGTAGAAAATAAGATAATATCTTCAACATCATGAACAGTTCTATAAATAAAAGGTGGATGTCTTTTGACAGACGTAGTAAAGAATACTTGGATGGA
This sequence comes from Solanum rostratum, assembly GCA_029948455.1. NCBI lineage: Eukaryota > Viridiplantae > Streptophyta > Magnoliopsida > Solanales > Solanaceae > Solanum > Solanum rostratum. The sequence continues at coordinate 32,258,950 of CM057055.1, read as the reverse complement.
GTTGAAGATTTTTTAAATCATGCATTTTCTGAAAAATACGAAGGAGAGAAAATTTCATGTCCTTGTATTGAATGTGTACTTATCCATCAAGTAAATCGGGCTACAGCTTATGATCATCTTGTGGTTAATGGTATTATGCAATCATATGATAATTGGTTTTGTCATGGAGATTCCCTAAGAGGATCAAACAATACTGAATTAAATAATGAAAGGCAGGCAACTGTACGAGATGATGATATGAGAGGAATGATACATGATGCCTTTGGAGGTTTTGCACAGTTCATAGATAGTGACATTAATGAAAGAGGTGAGATGGAGCCAAACCTACATGAAAATGTTGCTAATGTACCTGGAATACAATCTCATGTTGAGGTGGATAAGTCTGAACGACTCATGAAGGAGGCAAATGAAGAATTATATCCTGGATGCAAGAAATTTAGCAAATTATCCTTTTTATTACATATCTATCGTACAAAATGCATGTTTAAATGGTCAAATGAATCCTTTAATTCTTTGCTTGAACTACTGAAGGATGCAATGCCTGAAGGATATGAATTGCCTCCTTCCTTTTATGAGACCAAAAAGATTATTAAAGGCTTGGGCTTAAAGTATGAAAAGATTCATGCTTGTCCTAAAGATTGCATGCTATTTTGGAAAGAAGTTTCCAATAAGAATGTTAATAAATGCAAAATATGTGGGGCTTCTAGATGGAAAAACAATACTAAAAAAATTCCTGCTAAGGTCTTGAGGTATTTTCCATTAAAACCAAGTTTGCAAAGATTATTTATGTCTTCAGATGTTTCTAAAGCAATGAGATGGCATCATGAAGAACGCAACAAAGACGGAGTTCTACGACATCCTGCAGATTCAGAAGCTTGGAAAAGCTTTGATAGTAAGTATCCAGAATTTGCCAAAAATTCTCGCAATGTTCGTCTAGGATTAGCTTCTGATGGATTTAATCCATTTGGCACAATGAGATCTGTTTATAGTACATGGCCAGTAATTTTAATGTCGTATAATCTTCCACCATGGATGTGCATGAAACAAGAGTTCTTTATTCTGTCTATGCTAATACCTGGACCAAAAACTCCTTGGAATAATATTGATGTCTTTTTACAACCTTTAATAGAAGAGTTAAATGAATTATGGAATGTTGGGATAGAAACTTATGACGCCTCTACTAAGGAGATATTTCAGATGCGAGCAGCTCTCATGTGGACTATAAATAATTTTCCAGCATATGGTACTCTATCTGGATGGAGTACTTCTGGTCGATTTGCATGTCCTTCTTGCAACATAAATACTCATTATAAAAGGCTCAACCATGGTAGGAAGTTTTGTTTCATGGGACATCGACATTTCTTGATGTCATATCTGCAAGTTCTCCTAGCCTAGATTCAGAATTTCGGAGCTGATGGATTCGAAAGAATCGAAATTCGATGCTCAGAACTCAAAACGGCTAGAAAACTCAAAAATTTCAATAGTAAAGAACTAAAAATGCAACTATGGACCTAATCTCTCCAATTTAATGCCATATTCAATTCTGTAAGTTTTCCTAGCCTAGATTAAGCATGTCAGAGCTGATGGATTTAACGGAATCGAATTCCGACGCTCAGAACTCAAAACGGCTAAAAAACTCAAAAATTTCAACTTTAAAGAACTAAAAATGCAACTATGGACCTAAACTCTCCAATTCAATGCCATATTCAGTTCTGCAAGCTTTGCTAGCCTAGACTCAGCATTTCAGAGCTGATGGATTCGACGGAGTCGAATTCTGATACTTAGAACTCAAAACGGCTAGAAAACTCAAAAATTTTAACTTTAAAGAACAAAAAATGCAACTATGGACCTAAACTCTCCAATTTAATGCCATATTTAGTTCTGCAAGTTCTCCTAGCCTAGATTCAACATCTCAGAGCTGATGGATTCGACGGAATCAATTTCTGATGCTCAGAACTCAAAACGGCTAGAAAACTTAGAAATTTCAACTTTAAAGAACTAAAAATGCAACTACGGACCTAAAATCTCCAATTTAATGCCATATTCAGTTCTGCAAGTTTTCCTAGCCTAGATTCAGCATTTCAGAGCTGATGGATTCGACGGAATCAAATTCCGACGCTCAGAACTTAAAATGGCTAGAAAACTCAAAACTTTCAACTTAAAGAACTAAAAATGCAACTATGGACCTAAAATCTCCAATTTAATGCCATATTCAGTTCTGTAAGTTCTCCTAGCCTAGATTCAGCATTTCGGAGCGGATGGATTCGCGGAATCGAATGCTAACGCTCAGAACTCAAAACGGCTAGAAAACTCAAAAATTTCAACTTTAAAGAACAAAAAATGCAACTATGGACCTGAACTCTCCAATTTAATGCCATATTCAGTTCTGCAAGTTCTCCTAGCCTAGATTCAACATCTCGGAGCTGATGGATTCGACGGAATCAAATTCCGATGCTCAGAACTCAAAACGACTAGAAAACTCAGAAATTTCAACTTTAAAGAACTAAAAATGCAACTACGGACCTAAACTCTCCAATTTAATGCCATATTCAGTTCTGCAAGTTCTCCTAGCCTAGATTCAGCATTTCAGAGATGATGGATTCGACGGAATCAAATTCCGACGCTCAGAACTTAAAATGGCTAGAAAACTCAAAAATTTCAACTTAAAGAACTAAAAATGCAACTATGGACCTAAACTCTCCAATTTAATGCCATATTCAGTTCTGTAAGTTCTCCTAGCCTAGATTCAGCATTTCGGAGCTGATGGATTCGCGGAATCGAATGCCGACGCTCAGAACTAGAAACGGCTAGAAAACTCAAAAATTTCAACTTTAAAGAACTAAAAATGCAACTATGGACCTAAAATCTCCAATTGATTGCCATATTCAGTTCTGCAAGTTCTCCAAGCCTAGATTCAGCATTTCGGAGCTGATAGATTCGACGGAATCGAATTCCGACGCTCAGAACTCAAAATGGCTAGAAAACTCAAAAATTTCAACTTTAAAGAACTAAAAATGCAACTATGGACCTAAACTCTCTAATTAAATGCCATATTCAGTTCTGCAAGTTCCCCTAGCCTAGATTCAGCATTTCAGAGCTGATGGATTCGACAGAATCAAATTTCGATGCTCAGAACTCAAAACGGCTAGAAAACTCAAATTGAAAGAACTAAAAATGCAACTATGGACCAAAACTCTCCAATTTAATGCCATATTCAGTTCTGCAAGTTCTCCTAGCCTAGATTCAGCATTTCGGCACTGATAGATTCGACAGAATCGAATTTCGATGCTCAGAACTCAAAACGGCTAGAAAACTCAAAATTTTTGAATTTAAAGAACTAAAAATGCAACTATGGACCTAAACTCTCCAATTTAATGCCATATTCTGTTCTGCAAGTTCTCCTAACATAGATTCAGCATTTCGGAGCTGATGGATTCGACGTTATCGAATTCTGACGCTCAGAACTCAAAATGGCTAGAAAACTCAAAAATTTCAACTTCAAAGAACTAATAATGCAACTATGGACCTAAACTCTCCAATTGAATGCCATATTAAGTTCTGCAAGTTCTCCTAGCCTAGATTCAGCAATTCGGAGCTGATGGATTCAACGGAATTGAATTTCGATGATCAGAACTCAAAACGGCTAGAAAACTCAAACATTTCAACATTAAAGAACTAAAAATGCAACTATGGACCTAAACTCTCCAATTGAATGCCATATTAAGTTCTGCAAGTTCTCCTAGCCTAGATTCAGCATTTCGGCACTGATGGATTCGACAGAATCGAATTTCGATGCTCAGAACTCAAAACGGCTAGAAAACTCAAAATTTTTGAATTTAAAGAACTAAAAATGCAACTATGGACCTAAACTCTCCAATTTAATGCCATATTCTGTTCTGCAAGTTCTCCTAACATAGATTCAGCATTTCGGAGCTGATGGATTCGACGTTATCGAATTCCGATGCTCAGAACTCAAAATGGCTAGAAAACTCAAAAATTTCAACTTCAAAGAACTAATAATGCAACTATGGACCTAAACTCTCCAATTGAATGTCATATTAAGTTCTGCAAGTTCTCCTAGCCTAGATTCAGCAATTCGGAGCTGATGGATTCAACGGAATTGAATTTCGATGATCAGAACTCAAAATGGCTAGAAAACTCAAACATTTAGACATTAAAGAACTAAAAATGCAACTATGGACCTAAACTCTCCAATTGAATGCCATATTAAGTTCTGCAAGTTCTCCTAGCCTAGATTCAGCAATTCGAAGCTGATGGATTCGACTGAATCAAATTTCGACGATCATAACTCAAAACGGATAGAAAACTCAAACATTTCAACATTAAAGAACTAAAAATGCAACTATGGACCTAAACTCTCCAATTTAATGCCATATTCAGTTCTGCAGGTTCTCCTAGCCTAGATTCATCATTTTGGAGCTGACGGATTCGACGGAATCGAATTCCGATTCTCAGAACTCAAAACGGCCAAAGAACTCGAAATTTTCAGTTTTAAAGAACTAAAAATGCATCTATGGACCTAAAAGCTCCAATTTAATACCATATTCAGTTCTGCAAGTTCTCCTAGCCTAGATTCAGCATTTCGGAGCTGAGGGATTCGACGGAATCAAATTCCGATGCACAGAACTCAAAACGGCTAGAAAACTCAGAAATTTGAACTTTAAAGAACTAAAAATGCAACTACGGACCTAAACTCTCCAATTTAATGCCATATTAAGTTCTGCAAGTTCTCCTATCCTAGATTCCGCATTTCAGAGCTGATGGATTCGACGAAATCAAATTCCGACGCTCAGAACTTAAAATGGCTAGAAAACTCAAATATTTCAACTTAAAGAACTAAAAATGCAACTATGGACCTAAACTCTCCAATTTAATGCCATATTCAGTTCTGTAAGTTCTCCTAGCCTAGATTCAGCATTTCGGAGCTGATGGATTCGCGGAATCGAATGTCGACGCTCAGAACTCAAAATGGCTAGAAAACTCAAAAATTTCAACTTTAAAGAACTAAAAATGCAACTATGGACCTAAACTCTCCAATTCAATGCCATATTCAGTTCTGCAAGCTTTGCTAGCCTAGACTCAGCATTTCAGAGCTGATGGATTCGACGGAGTCGAATTCTGATACTCAGAACTCAAAACGGCTAGAAAACTCAAAAATTTTAACTTTAAAGAACAAAAAATGCAACTATGGACCTAAACTCTCCAATTTAATGTCATATTTAGTTCTGCAAGTTCTCCTAGCCTAGATTCAACATCTCAGAGCTGATGGATTCGACGGAATCAATTTCCGATGCTCAGAACTCAAAACGGCTAGAAAACTTAGAAATTTCAACTTTAAAGAACTAAAAATGCAACTACGGACCTTAAATCTCCAATTTAATGCCATATTAAGTTCTGCAAGTTTTCCTAGCCTAGATTCAGCATTTCAGAGCTGATGGATTCGACGGAATCAAATTCCGACGCGCAGAACTTAAAATGGCTAGAAAACTCAAAACTTTCAACTTAAAGAACTAAAAATGCAACTATGGACCTAAACTCTCCAATTTAATGCCATATTCAGTTCTGTAAGTTCTCCTAGCCTAGATTCAGCATTTCGGAGCGGATGGATTCGCGGAATCGAATGCTAACGCTCAGAACTCAAAACGGCTAGAAAACTCAAAAATTTCAACTTTAAAGAACAAAAAATGCAACTATGGACCTGAACTCTCCAATTTAATGCCATATTCAGTTCTGCAAGTTCTCCTAGCCTAGATTCAACATCTCGGAGCTGATGGATTCGACGGAATCAAATTCCGATGCTCAGAACTCAAAACGACTAGAAAACTCAGAAATTTCAAATTTAAAGAACTAAAAATGCAACTACGGACCTAAACTCTCCAATTTAATGCCATATTCAGTTCTGCACGTTCTCCTAGCCTAGATTCAGCATTTCAGAGATGATGGATTCGACGGAATCAAATTCCGACTCTCAGAACTTAAAATGGCTAGAAAACTCAAAAATTTCAACTTAAAGAACTAAAAATGCAACTATGGACCTAAACTCTCCAATTTAATGCCATATTCAGTTCTGTAAGTTCTCCTAGCCTAGATTCAGCATTTCGGAGCTGATGGATTCGCGGAATCGAATGCTGACGCTCAGAACTAGAAACGGCTAGAAAACTCAAAAATTTCAACTTTAAAGAACTAAAAATGCAACTATGGACCTAAAATCTCCAATTGATTGTCATATTCAGTTCTGCAAGTTCTCCAAGCCTAGATTCAGCATTTCGGAGCTGACAGATTCGACGGAATCGAATTCCGACGCTCAGAACTCAAAATGGCTAGAAAACTCAAAAATTTCAACTTTAAAGAACTAAAAATGCAACTATGGACCTAAACTCTCTAATTAAATGCCATATTCAGTTCTGCAAGTTCCCCTAGCCTAGATTCAGCATTTCAGAGCTGATGGATTCGACAGAATCAAATTTCGATGCTCAGAACTCAAAACAGCTAGAAAACTCAAATTGAAAGAACTAAAAATGCAACTATGGACCAAAACTCTCCAATTTAATGTCATATTCAGTTCTGCAAGTTCTCCTAGCCTAGATTCAGCATTTCGGCACTGATGGATTCGACAGAATCGAATTTCGATGCTCAGAACTCAAAACGGCTAGAAAACTCAAAATTTTTGAATTTAAAGAACTAAAAATGCAACTATGGACCTAAACTCTCCAATTTAATGCCATATTCTATTCTGCAAGTTCTCCTAACATAGATTCAGCATTTCGGAGCTGATGGATTCGATGTTATCGAATTCCGACGCTCAGAACTCAAAATGGCTAGAAAACTCACAAATTTCAACTTCAAAGAACTAATAATGCAACTATGGACCTAAACTCTCCAATTGAATGCCATATTAAGTTCTGCAAGTTCTCCTAGCCTAGATTCAGCAATTCGGAGCTGATGGATTCAACGGAATTGAATTTCGATGATCAGAACTCAAAACGGCTAGAAAACTCAAACATTTCAACATTAAAGAACTAAAAATGCAACTATGGACCTAAACTCTCCAATTGAATGCCATATTAAGTTCTGCAAGTTCCCCTAGCCTAGATTCAGCATTTCGGCACTGATGGATTCGACAGAATCGAATTTCGATGCTCAGAACTCAAAACGGCTAGAAAACTCTAAATTTTTGAATTTAAAGAACTAAAAATGCAACTATGGACCTAAACTCTCCAATTTAATGCCATATTCTGTTCTGCAAGTTCTCCTAACATAGATTCAGCATTTCGGAGCTGATGGATTCAACGTTATTGAATTCCGACGCTCAGAACTCAAAATGGCTAGAAACTCAAAAATTTCAACTTCAAAGAACTAATAATGCAACTATGGACCTAAACTCTCCAATTGAATGCCATATTAAGTTCTGCAAGTTCTCCTAGCCTAGATTTTGTATTTCAGAGCTGATGGATTCGACGAAATCAAATTCCGACGCTCAGAACTTAAAATGGCTAGAAAACTCAAATATTTCAACTTAAAGAACTAAAAATGCAACTATGGACCTAAACTCTCCAATTTAATGCCATATTCAGTTCTATAAGTTCTCCTAGCCTAGATTCAGCATTTCGGAGCTGATGGATTCGCGGAATCGAATGTCGACGCTCAGAACTCAAAACGGCTAGAAAACTGAAAAATTTCAACTTTAAAGAACTAAAAATGCAACAATGGACCTAAACTCTCCAATTAAATGCCATATTCAGTTCTGCAAGTTCTCCTAGCCTAGATTCAGCATTTCAGAGCTGATGGATTCGACAGAATCGAATTTCGATGCTCAGAACTCAAAACGGCTAGAAAACTCAAATTGAAAGAACTAAAAATGCAACTATGGACCAAAACTCTCCAATTTAATGCCATATTCAGTTCTGCAAGTTCTCCTAGCCTAGATTCAGCATTTCGGCACTGATGGATTCGCGGAATCGAAGGAATCGAATGCCGACGCTCAGAACTCAAAACGGCTAGAAAACTCAAAAATTTCAACATTAAAGAACTAAAAATGCAACAATGGACCTAAAATCTCCAATTTATTGCCATATTCAGTTCTGCAAGTTCTCCAAGCCTAGAATCAGCATTTTGGAGCTGATGGATTCGACGGAATCGAATTCCGGCGCTCAGAACTCAAAATGGCTAGAAAATTCATAAATTTCAACTTTAAAGAACTAAAAATGCAACTATGGACCTAAATTCTCCAATTAAATGTCATATTCAGTTCTGCAAGTTCTCCTAGCCTATATTTATCATTTCAGAGCTGATGGATTTGACGGAATCGAATTCCGATGCTCAGAACTCAAAACGGCTAGAAAACTCAAAATTTTCGAATTTAAAGAACTAAAAATGCAACTATGGACCTAAACTCTCCAATTTAATTCCATATTCTGTTCTGCAAGTTCTCCTAGCATAGATTCAGCATTTCGAAGCTGATGGATTCGACGTTATCGAATTTCGACGCTCAGAACTCAAAATGGCTAGAAACCTCAAAAATTTCAACTTCAAAGAACTAATAATGCAACTATGGACCTAAACTCTCCAATTTAATGCCATATTAAGTTCTGCTAGTTCTCGTAGCCTAGATTTAGCATTTCGGAGCTGTTGGATTCGACGGAATCGAATTTCGACGCTCAGAACTCAAAACGGCTAGAAAACTCAAATATTTCAACTTTAAAGAACTAAAAATGCAACTATGGACCTAAAATCTCCAATTTAATGCCATATTCAGTTCTGCAAGTTCTCGTAGCCTAGATTCAGCATTTCAGAGCTGATGGATTCGACGGAATCGAATTTCGACGCTCAGAACTCAAAACGGCTAGAAAACTCAAAATTTTCAAATTTAAAGAACTAAAAATGCAACTATGGACCAAAACTCTCCAATTTAATGCCATATGCAGTTCTGCAAGTTCTCCTAGCCTAGATTAAGCATTTCGGCGCTAATGGATTCGACAGAATCGAATTTCGATGCTCCGAACTCAAAACGGCTAGGAAACTCAAAATTTTCGATTTTAAAGAACAAAAAATGCAACAATGGACCTAAACTCTCCAATTTAATGCCATATTCAGTTCTGCAAGTTCTCGTAGCCTAGGTTCAGCATTTTGGAGCTGATGGTTCGACGGAATCGAATTCCGATTCTCAGAACTCAAAACGGTTAGAAAACTCAAAAATTTCAACATTAAAGAACTAAAAAGCAACTATGGACCTAAACTCTCCAATGTAATGCCATATTCAGTTCTGCAAGTTCTCCTAGCCTAGATTCCACATTTCGGAGCTGAGGGATTCGACGGAATGGAATTCCGACGCTCAGAACTCAAAACGGCTAGAAAACTAAAAAATTTCAACTTTAAAGAACTAAAAATGCAACTTTGGACCTAATCTCTCCAATTTAATGCCATATTCAGTTCTGCAAGTTCACGTAGCCTAGATTCAGTATTTCGGTGCTGATGGATTCGACAGAATCGAATTCCGACGCTCAGAACTCAAAATGGCTAGAAAACTCAAAAATTTCAACTTTAAAGAACTAAAAATGCAACTATGGACCTAAAATCTCTAATTTAATGCCATATTCAATTCTGCAAGTTCTCATAGCCTAGATTCAGCATTTCGGAGCTGATGGATTCGACGGAATCGAATTTCGACGCTCAGAACTCAAAATGGCTAGAAAACTTAAAAATTTCAACTTTAAAGAACTAAAAATGCAACTATGGACCTAAAATCTCCAATTTAATGCCATATTCAGTTTTGCAAGTTCTCGTAGCCTAGATTCAGTATTTCAGAGCTGATGGATTCGACGGAATCGAATTTCGACACTCAGAACTCAAAATGGCTAGAAAACTCAAAAATTTCATCTTTAAAGAACTAAAAATGCAACTATGGACCTAAACTCTCCAATTTAATGCCATATTCAGTTCTGTAAGTTCTCTTAGCCTAGATTAAGCATTTCGGAGCTGAGGGATTCGACGGAATCGAATTCCGACGCTCTGAACTCAAAACGGCTAGAAAACTCAAAAATTTCAACTTTAAAGAACTAAAAATGTAACTATGGACCTAATCACTCCAATCTAATACCATATTCAGTTCTGCAAATTCTCCTAGCCTAGATTCAGTATTTCGGTGCTGATGGATTCGACAAAATCGAATTCCGCCGCTCAGAACTCAAAATGTCTAGAAAACTGAAAAATTTCAACTTTATTGAACTAAAAATGCAACTATGGACCTAAATTCTCCAATTTAATGCCATATTAAGTTCTGCAAGTTCTACTAGCCTAGATTAAGCATTTTGGAGCTAATGGATTCGACGGAATCGAATTCCGATGCTCAGAACTCAAAACGGCTAGAAAACTCAAAATTTTCAACTTTTAAGAACTAAAATGCAACTATGGACCAAAAGTCTCGCATTTAATGCCATATTCAGTTCTGCAAGTTCTCCTAAGCCTAGATTCAACATTTCAGAGCTGGTGGATTCGACAGAATCGAATTCCGATGCTCAGAACTCAAAACGTCTAGAAAATTAAAAACTTTCAACTTTAAAGAACTAAAAATGCTACTATGGACCTAAGCTCTCCAATTTAATTCCATATTCAGTTCTGCAAATTCTCGTAGCCTTGATTCAGCATTTCGGAGCTGATAGATTCGACGGAATCGAATTTTGATGCTCAGAACTCAAAATGGCTAGAAAACTCAAAATTTTCAACTTTAAAGAACTAAAAATGCAACTATGGACCAAAACTCTCCAATTTAATGCCATATTCAGTTCTGCAAGTTCTCCTAGCAAGATTCAGCATTTCGGAGCTGATGAATTTGACAGAATCGAATTTTGATGATCAGAACTCAAAACGGCTAGAAAACTTTAAAATTTCAACATTAAAGAACTAAGAATGCAACTATGGACCTAAACTCTCCAATTTAATGCCATATTTAGTTTTGCAGGTTCTCCTAGCCTAGATTCATCATTTTGGAGCTGAAGGATTCGACGGAATCGAATTCCGATTCTCAGAACTCAAAACGGCCAAAGAACTCAAAATTTTCAACTTTATAGAACTAAAAATGCATGCATGGACCTAAAAGCTCCAATTTAATTCCATATTCAGTTCTGCAAGTTCTCCTAGCCTAGATTCTTTATTTCGGAGCTAACGGATTCGACAGAATCGAATTCCTATGCTCAGAACTCAAAACGGCCAAAGAACTTGAAATTTTCAACTTTAAAGAATTAAAAATGCAACTATGGACATAAATTCTCCAATTTAATGCCATATTCAGTTCTGCAAGTTCTCCTAGCCTAGATTCAGCATTTTAGAGCTCATGCCATTTTCTGTTTAATGACATATATTTTTTATTAATTTTCTCTCTTTTTTACTAATATATTTTTAGCTCCTACAATAATTGCTGAAAATAAGATAATATCTTCAACATCATGAACAGTTCTATAAATAAAAGGTGGATGTCTTTTGACAGACGTAGTAAAGAATACTTGGATGGAGTTGGAGATTTTTAAAATCATGCATTTTCTGAAAAATACGAAGGAGAGAAAATTTCATGTCCATGTATTGAATGTGTACTTATCCATCAAGTAAATCGGGCTACATCTTATGATCATCTTGTGGTTAATGGTATTATGCAACCATATGATAATTGGTTTTGTCATAGAGAGTCCCTAAGAGGATCAAACAATACTGAATTAAATAATGAGAGGCAGGCAACTGTACGAGGTGATGATATGAGAGGAATGATACATGATGCCTTTGGAGGTTTTGCACAGTTCATAGATAGTGACATTAATGAAAGAGGTGAGATGGAGCCAAACCTACATGAAAATGTTGCTAATGTACCTGGAATACAATCTCATGTTGAGGTGGATAAGTCTGAACGACTCATGAAGGAGGCAAATGAAGAATTATATCCTGGATGCAAGAAATTTAGTAAATTATCCTTTTTATTACATATCTATCGTACAAAATGCATGTTTAAATGGTCAAATATATCCTTTAGTTCTTTGCTTGAACTACTGAAGGATGCAATGCCTGAAGGATATGAATTGCCTCCTTCCTTTTATGAGACCAAAAAGATTATTGAAGGCTTGGGCTTAAAGTATGAAAAGATTCATGCTTGTCCTAATGATTGCATGCTATTTTGGAAAGAAGTTTCCAATAAGAATGTTAATAAATGCAAAATATGTGGGGCTTCTAGATGGAAAAACAATACTAAAATAATTCCTGCTAAGGTCTTGAGGTATTTTCCATTAAAATCAAGGTTGCAAAGATTATTTATGTCTTCAGATGTTTCTAAAGCAATGAGATGGCATCATAAAGAACGCAACAAAGATGGAGTTCTACGACATCCTGCAGATTCAGAAGCTTGGAAAAGCTTTGATAGTAAGTATCCAGAATTTGCCAAAAATTCTCGCAATGTTCGTCTAGGATTAGCTTCTGATGGATTTAATCTATTTGGCACAATGAGATATGTTTATAGTACATGGCCAGTAATTTTAATGCCGTATAATCTTCCACCATGGATGTGCATGAAACAAGAGTTCTTTATTCTGTCTATGCTAATACCTGGACCAAAAGCTCCTGGGAATAATATTGATGTCTTTTTACAACCTTTAATAGAAGAGTTAAATGAATTATGGAATGTTGGGATAGAAACTTATGACGCCTCTACTAAGGAGATATTTCAGATGCGAGCAGCTCTCATGTGGACTATAAATGATTTTCCAGCATATGGTACTCTATTTGGATGGAGTACTTCTGGTCGATTTGCATGTCCTTCTTGCAACATAAATACTCATTATAAAAGGCTCAAACATGGTAGGAAGTTTTTTTTCATGGGACATCGACGTTTCTTGAAGTCAGACCATAAATATCAGAATAATGCTAAATCATTTGATGGAACTAAAGAAACAAGACCTGCACCTTATATAGTATCTGGGTCACAAGTGTTGAATCAAGTTAAAGATATAAAGTTCACTCTTGGAAAATCGAGTGAAGGAGTAAGTGGAGTGTTGAATAACACATGGAAAAAGAGGAGCATATTTTTTGATCTTCCTTATTGGGAGTATAACTTGGTGCGGCATAATCTTGATGTGATGCACATAGAAAAAAATGTGTGTGACAACATAATTTATACACTATTGGATATTGATAAAAAGTCTAAAGACAACTTACCTGCTCGATTAGACTTGAAGGAGATGAAAATAAGACCACGCTTATGGCCACAATATCGAGCTAATCGGAGGACCTATCTTCCTCCTACTTATTTCACAATGTCTTCGAAGGAAAAGGAGTTGTTTTATGAAGTTTTGGGAAATGCCAAGTTTCCACATGGCTATGCATCTAATATTGCACGTTGGATCCGTAAACGAAAGATATTTGGATTAAAAACTCATGATTGTCATGTTATAATGCAAGAACTACTTCCTCTTGCCTTACGAAGATCAACAGATAAAAGAATAAGTTCAGTTTTAATTGAAGTATGCACATTCTTTCGTGTCTTATGTAGCAAAGTGTTAAGACTAGATGAGTTAAAGTTACTTGAAGAAAGAATTCCAGAAATATTGTCTACTATGGAGAAGCTCTTTCCTCCTGGATTTTTTACTATTATGGTACACTTGGTTATTCACTTAGCAACAGAGGCTAAACTTGCAGGGCCAGTACATTATTGTTGGATGTATCCAATTGAGAGGTACAAAAATTAAATATTGTATTATTTTTTAATTTCTAAATCTTTATAATATCAAACTAAAAATATTATGTAATTATATAGGTATTTGGGTACTTTAAAATCATATGTTCGTAATCGTGCATGTCCATAAGTTTCAATAGTAGAATCATACATAGCAAATGAGTGTTTAACATTTTGCTCATGTTACTTGGAGGGTGGAGATTCAAGGTCTCATTATTCAAGAAAAAGTGATGATCAAATTGAGCTTGATAACAATAAAAAAACAATGTCTTTTTCCTATGGTTGGGGAGCCATATGGCGGAATAGATGTTTTTAAGTTGGATGAGAAAACATGGTTGCAAGCACATAGACATGTGCTATTCAATTGCGAGTTAGAAGTGGTTGAGAATTATAAAAAGTAAGTGTTATATTTATATCTATCTATCTATTTTTATGTATATATATATATATGTATGTATGTATCTCTTTGTCTCTCTCTCTATATATATATACACATTTACACATATGTACATATTGTTATTACTTTATTTGATAACAAAATTGATAGACATGAGTCATGTAAATAGTGAACATATTGCTGAAATCAATAGATCACATCGTAAGTGTCGTTTGAATCAACATCAACTTGACTGTTTGCATTTTGATACATTTCCAGAGTGGTTCAAGGAAAAAGTAAGTGGTACTCTAAGTCATTGGTCACGTTAAATCATTGATTTTGTATTTATGATTGTATCTATTATATATGTTTAGGCAAAGGAGTTACAAACTACATCTGACATCATAAAGGATATTAAAGTCCTCGCACAAGGACCAGATTTTATTGCCAAAATATTCAATGCATTCAATGTAAATAATGGATACCGATTTCGAACTAAACAAAGTGAAGAGTTCAAGGAGACACAAAACAGTGGTGTTATGGTTGTTTCAAAGACTGAAAGTTATGCAAGTACAAGTGACAATTCTCCAAAGTCAGCAAATATCACATATTATGGTAAATTAAATGATATTCTAGAGTTAAACTACTATGAGGAATTTAAGGTTGTCTTGTTTAAGTGTGATTGGGTTGATGTAACCAAAGGTAGAGGAGTTAAGAATGATGAATTAGGTTTCACACTTGTGAATTTGTCACACCTGGCAAATGTTGGTAATCGAGAACGTCATGAGCTTTTTATCTTTGCAGAACAAGATCAACAAGTAATATTTGTGCAGGATCCTATAGATCATGAATGGTTTGTCCCTAGGTTAATTAAACCTCGAAACATTTTTGATATGGGAGAGGAAAAGAGTATGCAAATTGAGTCACCAATGCAAAGTGATGCCACAGGCTTAGCTCTCTTAGAAACTGCTTGTGTTCCTGAGTATGATCATGATGATTGGGTAAGAAGTGATGTCGATGGGATAATAGTTGAAACAGACGTACATTCTCAAGCTTCTATAATTGATGGTGAAGCTAATTTTGAGGGAGGAGATGACATTGATAATGAAAGTGATTCTTAATAAGATTGGTGGTACTTATAAACTATATTTTTTTTGCTACTTTTATTGAAGAACTTCTACAAAATTATTACTTTTCAATTAGAAATTTGATAAAATATCTTTTTTTTCTTTTTAATTTAAGTTATTTAATTGAACGATGTGTATTAGTCAATTATCAATTGTCCATGTTTGTATTGGTTTATATTTGAATATTTAAGTGCATTCTATGCATTCTTTGTCACGAAGCTTTGTTTATGCGCACAAATAACTACTTATATGTTTCCATTGCTTGAGATGATGAAGCTTCTTCCTATTTTTATATGGCTTGTTATATATGGTTGGGCTTACTGGACTTAATGCAACAAGGTAGTTTCTTCACTTGAAAGAAGAAATTATGCAAACTAGAGGTCGCAACAG
This sequence comes from Solanum rostratum, assembly GCA_029948455.1. Lineage (NCBI taxonomy): Eukaryota > Viridiplantae > Streptophyta > Magnoliopsida > Solanales > Solanaceae > Solanum > Solanum rostratum. Next base: position 32,243,328 of record CM057055.1, on the reverse strand, counting down.
ATTGGTTATTGAACAACATGATGAAGATGTGCGACATTATATTGAGCAGTTGATGGATAGTCAAGATAACCCTGCAGCCCCACCTTATCTCGAACAATTGATAGATAATCAAAACAATTCTGTAGCCCAAGTGCATGATGATAAAGCTAATGAAATAAATAGTTATGTTTGTGGCACTGAGGTTCAACCTAATGATGAATCAGGTAACACTATTTTTTCCAGTCTTGTTTTGATATCTTGGTTGTTAGGTATGGTTATATTATCGATATCTCTTTTTCTATAGAGAAAATATGGAATATAAGAGTAAGTATTAGTTAATTGAATGTGAAATATACTACTATGGAACTTAAGATATTGTTCTGTCTATATTTAGTTAGTTACAGATTTTGTCATTAAGACAAGAACATTCACTGTGCATTCTGCTAGGTATGTAGTTGTACTATCTGCTAGTTTTATGCAAGAAACATTTACTGCTATCTGCTATCAGTTTTTTGATATATCAGGGAGCATAAGGTGATAAATCGGTATTAAAAATTGACTACTCTCTACTGGTTTTTTGTGAGAAACAGGGAGTATATGACTGTGATCTGTTTGTGTTTTGTTTCTCTTTTTGAAAAATTGAAAAAGAACTGTACTTGGATTTGGTAGAGCTATGTAAGTCTTATGTAGTACATTCATAGTTGTTGAGCATGGTATGAGAACTGGTCTGATGCAATGTCTTCCTTCTAAAATTAACTATTTCAATTTTGTCCAAATAATAGAGTGCCTTAGCTTCATTAGGAATATGTTGAACGTAGAAATAAACCTGAGGACTAGTAAAGTTGTGACTATTTTTGGTCGGAATACCAGGGGCAACAAGGTGAGCAACAAACTGATCAAGGTTGTTTCTTGATCTACTGCCTTCAAGATGAGATAAAGGACCAAGAGAAGTCTTGGTTGTGTCGTTGTTTTAGTGGTGTTGAATTTAATGTTTTTTATGGAATCCATCAAAACTTTAGTACGTCGTTGTGGTACTATTACAACAAAGTTAAATTCGACACAAATGTCATTAGATATCTACTGATAATCTATTAGATAGAATAGGTACAGAAAAAAGAAAACATCATTACAACCTTGTTTACACTGATACACTTTTTCAATGTTTTTTGTCCAATTGATCCAGAGGCGCTTTCATACATAGAACATCATGACAAATGAGATCACACTTCTAGATTTAGTTTTACTTTTCTGGTTGCTTCCTCTACTTTTTCTTGCTGATATAGTTTCTTGAGATAGAAACAATCTGTTATGCTACTGAAAATGGCAAATTTCAGCATCGCACTTGTTTTCACTTCTTGGCAGCTAATAAATTTTGTTCTACCAGATGATAAGATAACCATATTGATTTGTAAGAGTTCACTTAGCCATTTATGTTGGTCCTGGTTACTTTATTTGTATCTTTAATATTTTGGTTAGATGATAATATTCTAAATACGAAACATGGCATGTCATACCATTGAAGATAGTTGACCGAAGGGAGAACTTATCAATATTCAAATTTTGAATTATCACTCATGTGGTTAACCATATATGTTTTGTCATTTGGTTAGTTTAAATCTATTTGCATTCTAGGTAACTTGGTGACAAGAAAGCCTCGTGGTCCTACTTTACTAAAAGATGTTTGGAAACTTCCTCCGAGAAAGACAATTGATGTGCCATTTAACAATCGTAACCAACCTATTGGAAAAGAGAGCCGAAAGCTTGCTAGCTTTTTAGGAGTTGTTGCAAGAACTCCAGAATTAACACCTCTACATGTAGATGATTGGAGAAATTTTGACAACGAGCAAAAGAAGAAATTGGTGGATTTTGTAAGGATATGAGTTAGTATTGTTATTATTATGTGAACAAGCTCAATCTGCACATGATAATATCTTTTATATATTGAGTTTTGTTTTTCAGAAGAAGTTCTCTTTTCCAAAAAATGGAGAAGCATTTGTCTTAAAGTCACTAGGAAAGAAATGGAAAGACAACAAGTGTGAAATTAAAGGTGAATATATGTCAAAATACAAGACTAAAGATGCTTTGCTAAAAAATAGAACAAGTCGCATACCGAGAGATCAATGGAGTGGTCTAGTCTCTTATTGTCTTTCTGATAAAGCAAAGGTATGAACAAATCTTGAAAATGCACCTACTTTCTTATATTTACCATATTTTGATTTTAGTTATGCTATATTGTTTTTCAATTTGGAGCATATTATTCTTCTAATGTTATAATGCCAGAGGCGTACCCAAGTAAATAGAAATAATAGGACCAAGCAAAAGATGCCTCATACAGGAGGATCCAAAAGTATTGCTACATTGATGCATGAGCAGGTAAACCTTTGAATTTATAGTGTTTTCAAACCTTTTTGTCACTCATATCTAACATCAATTTTGTTGTTTAGGCTAAAAATGGGGTCGAGCCTACACAAGCAGAAATATTCTTATTAACTCATAAAAAACGTGTGGATGGCAGACCATTGGATGATGATTCCGCCAAGGCAATCGTAATATTTCTTCATTCTTTTAGTTTTTAAATCGAGAAACAATTAGAGATACTTTTTAAAAAATTTGAATAAATTAATTCAAGTATTTATCGTGTATTCTATGGTCAGGATATGATAAATGAAAGAATGAGCAACAATGAAAGATCTACTGATGAACAATCTCACAACGTTGCTTGGGAAGGCGATGTGTATTCTCAAGTGTTAGGAAATGACAAAAGTGGATATGTTCGTAGTTTAGGACTTGGTCCAACTCCTTCGATTCTATGGGGTAGTAGATCTTCTGTAGAAAATATTGTGGTAGATGATTCATCTAATAAGGTTATACAAAGGCTAGAACAGAAGATTACGGAGTTAAAGGAGAAACAAAATGAAGAAATGAATTTGATGAGACAAAGTCACGATAAGCTTCAATAAGAACTACTCCAAATGAGACAATTCATGCAAAAGTATATTCTTAATGAATCTCAGTCTCAAGATAACAATGACAACTCAAATGAACAGGTAACTCGAGTACAAGTCTTAGATATTTTTTATGAGATTCTGATCCTATAAATGTCTCATTAACTAATATATCAATGTTTGTCAAATTTCCAACAATAACAATGGGGAAGAACAAGTACGACAATCATCAAGGATGCCTAGTAGTGCTGAAATTGCTCCAACTCACGGTACTACTCATCTTTATCCTTTGCTACCGTTTGAGTTTTCCTACTTTATAAAGTTTTGTGGGTTGATGAATCAAATTTCTTATGTAGTACTTCTTACTTTCTTGATTAAGTGAGTGTTGTATGTCAATGACTGAAACTGAGTGATGAGGCTATGAATTTTATCCATGATCTAATCATAGTTCCAAGGAGTTTGGGCATGGTGATTGATCCAATTTGTCGCAAGCTCTGAATCCATCCCCAAGCATACGATACTGTACCTAGTTGGGCAGATTGTTTTGGTACATTTTTAATGTTTCACTAACTTATTCACTTTAAATCTTGATTACAGCAGGAGATTTTCTTTCTTTGTAAGTTGGTTATAAGAAATTTTCAAGTTTTCTAGATTTAGTCTAAAATGCATCTACAAATGTTCAAAGTGTGTTTTATTTTGTCATCTGGGGCCTTTATGCTTTCTTTGATGTTCTATGCATCCACGTCTTGCATAACTCATGTTTAAAAGGGAAAGAAATTGTAATCACCCTTGTAGATTGTCAGTATCTTTGGATTGGTTTGTTAGAGATAATGAATTATTGGTTTTCTTTTACATCTTCTATAATATCATCCTTTAATTTGTGGATGTAAGCATATATTGTGCAAGATTAGTCACACTACTTACAATGTTTTTATATTTTACATTTCATATTTTGACAAATTTATTTTTTTCAGGTCCTATAATTTGAAGTTTGCGAATTTTACACTGGGAGACTTATTACGCAGAAGATTGATAAACTTATTCAAAGACATTATTAAATAGGATAGATATTAGTAAGAACAATATAAGTTTATTTTTATAAGTTGTGACGTTCATATTTTAGATTATTCCTTCCTTTTATTTGTTTAGATTTAATGGGGATCTATTATATTTTATGGACTAATATCGATATGTTTTTAACCATTTGCCAACAAGTTCGATGGAATTCAATATATAATTGTTTGACAAATGTAGTAGTTATTATTGGTTGCTAAAAGATCATTACCAGTGAATACAAACAACTTTTAGCAGCCAATATAGTTGCACAAAGAATTGCCGTTAAAACTACTTTATTTTAGCGGCTATTTATTAGGATTTATCGACTAAAATAATAGATGATAAAAGACTAAAGTTAGCCGATATACATTACCTTTAACTACCAATATAATTGCCAAAAATCATTGCCACTAAGATAACTACCTTTTAGCGGCTATTTATTTTGATTTGTCGACTAAAACTATGGACGCTAAAAGACCAAAGTTCACAGATGGGAAGTATATTTGGTAGCCAATATAATTGCCGCAAACAATGGACGCAAAAGCTAATAGTATTTAACGGCAATTTATGGTACCCTTTACCCGCAATACCCACAATGGCCGGGAAAGGCTTTGCCGACCCCAACATTGCCGGCGAAACACCATTAGCTGGTATAAGGTATTGCGGCAAATAGTGTTGCCGCTAAAGCCATATTTTATTGCCGCTAAAGGACCCTTTTGTAGTAGTGTAGCCAATGTAAGCCGATCCTTCAAAGTCTAAAAACTCTTCTCACATTCATCCAACCATACAAACTTTGCCTTCTTTTGAGTCAACTTGGTCAGGGGAGATGCAATAGATGAGAAACCTTCAACAAACCTTCTGTAATAACTAGTCAAGCCTAGAAAACTCCGAATATCTAATGGAGTCAATGGTCTAGGAAAATTCTTCATGGCCTTAGTCTTCTTCAAGTCAACCTTAACACTATCACCGGACATCACATGACCAAGAAAAGCTACCTCACCTAACCAAAACTCACATTTGCCAAACTTAGCATACAACTTCTTCTCCCTCAAGGTCTAACCAACCTCAAATGATCCATATGGCCCCGCTCACTTCGAGAATAGCTAAGAATATCACCAATGAAGACAACCATAAAACTATCAAGGAATGACTTGAACACCCGATTCATAAGATCCATAAACACGGAGGGAGTATTAGTCAAACTAAATGATATCACCACAAATTCAAAATTCCCATACCTAGTCCAATAAGCCATCTTGGGAATGTCACATTCCCTAAGCTTCAATCGATGATAACCAGAAGGAAGGTCAATCTTTGAGAAATGGGTAGTGTCACACGCAAAGTCCCATTAAGATGGACTGGCACCTGTTGTCGACAAGGCTCGGGAGAATGAACATATGCCCATGCACGTTCTATGAACATTATAAAAGAGTTTGCACATTCAACATCCTTTCAAGAAAGTAGACAATAATAACAAGCCAAAAGGAAATGCATATGACTAGGCCGTTGGAGCCACAATGTCTAAAGTACAATACATGACCACACTTTACTTTACATAGTTTACAAAGCCTCTAGATAAGGAACAATATCTATATGGATCGGGACAGGCCCTGCATCATGACAAACTATATAATACAAAAATATAAGCTCTAGACACACAAAGCCCCAAAGCAACCTAGAGCTTAATAACGACAACTGGATGTTCTGTACTCCTTCTGGGGAGATGCAGTAGCTCTTGTACCTACAACATGAAATACAGATCCCCTGTAAGGGACGTCCGTACAAGATAATGTACTGAATATATGAGGTAGGAAGTACTGTTCATAAAATAGAACTCAAATAAAATCATACACTGGTGCGTAAGGATAAGAGACCACCTTTAGTCATACAATAGAATCATGTACTTTATGTCCTTTTTATTACTTTACCTTACTGTATAATCTGTGCACAGTACATCATATAAATGACCAGATGATTAGTGGTAAATCAATATCAGGATCGACCCATGCTAAGATTTCCTTTCACCCCTGGGATACCCCTCGTAATATGGGATCGACCCATGCTAGGTGAATTTTCCACCCCTGGAATACCACCCATTAATAAGCAACTTCGAGTTATCTTTCATTTACTTTTGAGATGATTCTTTTGGTGGTCATTAAATTTAGAGCTGTAGGAATATAGACATAACATGTGATATGTAACAGACATGCAATATAGAACCACAATGAAAAGAGTAGGTTACACAACTAATGAATTACGTAGGAGGTGAAACAACACATAGACTTTATTAGCAACAAAAGGAACTCATGTATCTTTGTATCCAAAATATGTATGCAGAATTGACAATGGCTGTGTGTGGGAGCATATCAACATGTTAAAGAGTGTAGACGAAGTTATTAATTAGGTCGGAGTTCGTAAGTGCCTTTATGTGCCAAGGAAGAACCTAGATTCATGCTAAATAATACGAAAACGAGTAGCCTTATGTACCTCGTTGTACTGCATCGTTATTACCTCAAACTAATCTACTTTTCCTTCAAATACTTATCTACAGTAGAGTAGGTGATAAAACTAGTATAAGCAGCTAATAAACACGTCTTGGCAGTCCAATCTCATAAAAAATATGCTCGGGCAGCAAGTTTGTGATTGTCAATCCAAGAGTATTCTTTAAACTTCTCCACCTCTAATCGTATTTTCTAATACACATTCTCATATACATGTCATATCAAGATTATTTTAGTCCATAAAAGTGTTAGAATAGCTCACAAAGAAAAACACATAACAATTCTACACAACACACAAGTAGGCAGCATAACATCACGTCTTCTCGCTACATTTCGAAGTCAACAATCCTAAACCTGTTTCAACGTCAACCAAATTGTCTCCAACATATTTACACATAAAAAAAGTCCAAAAAAAATTCCCAAGTACAAGGAGGACGTGCAACAACAATTCCCAATTACCAGTCCACAAGTTCCTACTAAGATCACAATTAGGATATCATACAAGAACTCATTTTTGCGGAAGATAGAAATAATGTGGTAGCCTTCAGTTCTGCAAGTTCTCCTAGCCTAGATTCAACATCTCGGAGCTGATGGATTCGACGGAATCAAATTCCGATGCTCAGAACTCAAAACGACTAGAAAACTCAGAAATTTCAACTTTAAAGAACTAAAAATGCAACTACGGACCTAAACTCTCCAATTTAATGCCATATTCAGTTCTGCAAGTTCTCCTAGCCTAGATTCAGCATTTCAGAGATGATGGATTCGACGGAATCAAATTCCGACGCTCAGAACTTAAAATGGCTAGAAAACTCAAAAATTTCAACTTAAAGAACTAAAAATGCAACTATGGACCTAAACTCTCCAATTTAATGCCATATTCAGTTCTGTAAGTTCTCCTAGCCTAGATTCAGCATTTCGGAGCTGATGGATTCGCGGAATCGAATGCCGACGCTCAGAACTAGAAACGGCTAGAAAACTCAAAAATTTCAACTTTAAAGAACTAAAAATGCAACTATGGACCTAAAATCTCCAATTGATTGCCATATTCAGTTCTGCAAGTTCTCCAAGCCTAGATTCAGCATTTCGGAGCTGATAGATTCGACGGAATCGAATTCCGACGCTCAGAACTCAAAATGGCTAGAAAACTCAAAAATTTCAACTTTAAAGAACTAAAAATGCAACTATGGACCTAAACTCTCTAATTAAATGCCATATTCAGTTCTGCAAGTTCCCCTAGCCTAGATTCAGCATTTCAGAGCTGATGGATTCGACAGAATCAAATTTCGATGCTCAGAACTCAAAACGGCTAGAAAACTCAAATTGAAAGAACTAAAAATGCAACTATGGACCAAAACTCTCCAATTTAATGCCATATTCAGTTCTGCAAGTTCTCCTAGCCTAGATTCAGCATTTCGGCACTGATGGATTCGACAGAATCGAATTTCGATGCTCAGAACTCAAAACGGCTAGAAAACTCAAAATTTTTGAATTTAAAGAACTAAAAATGCAACTATGGACCTAAACTCTCCAATTTAATGCCATATTCTGTTCTGCAAGTTCTCCTAACATAGATTCAGCATTTCGGAGCTGATGGATTCGACGTTATCGAATTCTGACGCTCAGAACTCAAAATGGCTAGAAAACTCAAAAATTTCAACTTCAAAGAACTAATAATGCAACTATGGACCTAAACTCTCCAATTGAATGCCATATTAAGTTCTGCAAGTTCTCCTAGCCTAGATTCAGCAATTCGGAGCTGATGGATTCAACGGAATTGAATTTCGATGATCAGAACTCAAAACGGCTAGAAAACTCAAACATTTCAACATTAAAGAACTAAAAATGCAACTATGGACCTAAACTCTCCAATTGAATGCCATATTAAGTTCTGCAAGTTCTCCTAGCCTAGATTCAGCATTTCGGCACTGATGGATTCGACAGAATCGAATTTCGATGCTCAGAACTCAAAACGGCTAGAAAACTCAAAATTTTTGAATTTAAAGAACTAAAAATGCAACTATGGACCTAAACTCTCCAATTTAATGCCATATTCTGTTCTGCAAGTTCTCCTAACATAGATTCAGCATTTCGGAGCTGATGGATTCGACGTTATCGAATTCCGATGCTCAGAACTCAAAATGGCTAGAAAACTCAAAAATTTCAACTTCAAAGAACTAATAATGCAACTATGGACCTAAACTCTCCAATTGAATGTCATATTAAGTTCTGCAAGTTCTCCTAGCCTAGATTCAGCAATTCGGAGCTGATGGATTCAACGGAATTGAATTTCGATGATCAGAACTCAAAATGGCTAGAAAACTCAAACATTTAGACATTAAAGAACTAAAAATGCAACTATGGACCTAAACTCTCCAATTGAATGCCATATTAAGTTCTGCAAGTTCTCCTAGCCTAGATTCAGCAATTCGAAGCTGATGGATTCGACTGAATCAAATTTCGACGATCATAACTCAAAACGGATAGAAAACTCAAACATTTCAACATTAAAGAACTAAAAATGCAACTATGGACCTAAACTCTCCAATTTAATGCCATATTCAGTTCTGCAGGTTCTCCTAGCCTAGATTCATCATTTTGGAGCTGACGGATTCGACGGAATCGAATTCCGATTCTCAGAACTCAAAACGGCCAAAGAACTCGAAATTTTCAGTTTTAAAGAACTAAAAATGCATCTATGGACCTAAAAGCTCCAATTTAATACCATATTCAGTTCTGCAAGTTCTCCTAGCCTAGATTCAGCATTTCGGAGCTGAGGGATTCGACGGAATCAAATTCCGATGCACAGAACTCAAAACGGCTAGAAAACTCAGAAATTTGAACTTTAAAGAACTAAAAATGCAACTACGGACCTAAACTCTCCAATTTAATGCCATATTAAGTTCTGCAAGTTCTCCTATCCTAGATTCCGCATTTCAGAGCTGATGGATTCGACGAAATCAAATTCCGACGCTCAGAACTTAAAATGGCTAGAAAACTCAAATATTTCAACTTAAAGAACTAAAAATGCAACTATGGACCTAAACTCTCCAATTTAATGCCATATTCAGTTCTGTAAGTTCTCCTAGCCTAGATTCAGCATTTCGGAGCTGATGGATTCGCGGAATCGAATGTCGACGCTCAGAACTCAAAATGGCTAGAAAACTCAAAAATTTCAACTTTAAAGAACTAAAAATGCAACTATGGACCTAAACTCTCCAATTCAATGCCATATTCAGTTCTGCAAGCTTTGCTAGCCTAGACTCAGCATTTCAGAGCTGATGGATTCGACGGAGTCGAATTCTGATACTCAGAACTCAAAACGGCTAGAAAACTCAAAAATTTTAACTTTAAAGAACAAAAAATGCAACTATGGACCTAAACTCTCCAATTTAATGTCATATTTAGTTCTGCAAGTTCTCCTAGCCTAGATTCAACATCTCAGAGCTGATGGATTCGACGGAATCAATTTCCGATGCTCAGAACTCAAAACGGCTAGAAAACTTAGAAATTTCAACTTTAAAGAACTAAAAATGCAACTACGGACCTTAAATCTCCAATTTAATGCCATATTAAGTTCTGCAAGTTTTCCTAGCCTAGATTCAGCATTTCAGAGCTGATGGATTCGACGGAATCAAATTCCGACGCGCAGAACTTAAAATGGCTAGAAAACTCAAAACTTTCAACTTAAAGAACTAAAAATGCAACTATGGACCTAAACTCTCCAATTTAATGCCATATTCAGTTCTGTAAGTTCTCCTAGCCTAGATTCAGCATTTCGGAGCGGATGGATTCGCGGAATCGAATGCTAACGCTCAGAACTCAAAACGGCTAGAAAACTCAAAAATTTCAACTTTAAAGAACAAAAAATGCAACTATGGACCTGAACTCTCCAATTTAATGCCATATTCAGTTCTGCAAGTTCTCCTAGCCTAGATTCAACATCTCGGAGCTGATGGATTCGACGGAATCAAATTCCGATGCTCAGAACTCAAAACGACTAGAAAACTCAGAAATTTCAACTTTAAAGAACTAAAAATGCAACTACGGACCTAAACTCTCCAATTTAATGCCATATTCAGTTCTGCACGTTCTCCTAGCCTAGATTCAGCATTTCAGAGATGATGGATTCGACGGAATCAAATTCCGACTCTCAGAACTTAAAATGGCTAGAAAACTCAAAAATTTCAACTTAAAGAACTAAAAATGCAACTATGGACCTAAACTCTCCAATTTAATGCCATATTCAGTTCTGTAAGTTCTCCTAGCCTAGATTCAGCATTTCGGAGCTGATGGATTCGCGGAATCGAATGCTGACGCTCAGAACTAGAAACGGCTAGAAAACTCAAAAATTTCAACTTTAAAGAACTAAAAATGCAACTATGGACCTAAAATCTCCAATTGATTGTCATATTCAGTTCTGCAAGTTCTCCAAGCCTAGATTCAGCATTTCGGAGCTGACAGATTCGACGGAATCGAATTCCGACGCTCAGAACTCAAAATGGCTAGAAAACTCAAAAATTTCAACTTTAAAGAACTAAAAATGCAACTATGGACCTAAACTCTCTAATTAAATGCCATATTCAGTTCTGCAAGTTCCCCTAGCCTAGATTCAGCATTTCAGAGCTGATGGATTCGACAGAATCAAATTTCGATGCTCAGAACTCAAAACAGCTAGAAAACTCAAATTGAAAGAACTAAAAATGCAACTATGGACCAAAACTCTCCAATTTAATGTCATATTCAGTTCTGCAAGTTCTCCTAGCCTAGATTCAGCATTTCGGCACTGATGGATTCGACAGAATCGAATTTCGATGCTCAGAACTCAAAACGGCTAGAAAACTCAAAATTTTTGAATTTAAAGAACTAAAAATGCAACTATGGACCTAAACTCTCCAATTTAATGCCATATTCTATTCTGCAAGTTCTCCTAACATAGATTCAGCATTTCGGAGCTGATGGATTCGATGTTATCGAATTCCGACGCTCAGAACTCAAAATGGCTAGAAAACTCACAAATTTCAACTTCAAAGAACTAATAATGCAACTATGGACCTAAACTCTCCAATTGAATGCCATATTAAGTTCTGCAAGTTCTCCTAGCCTAGATTCAGCAATTCGGAGCTGATGGATTCAACGGAATTGAATTTCGATGATCAGAACTCAAAACGGCTAGAAAACTCAAACATTTCAACATTAAAGAACTAAAAATGCAACTATGGACCTAAACTCTCCAATTGAATGCCATATTAAGTTCTGCAAGTTCCCCTAGCCTAGATTCAGCATTTCGGCACTGATGGATTCGACAGAATCGAATTTCGATGCTCAGAACTCAAAACGGCTAGAAAACTCTAAATTTTTGAATTTAAAGAACTAAAAATGCAACTATGGACCTAAACTCTCCAATTTAATGCCATATTCTGTTCTGCAAGTTCTCCTAACATAGATTCAGCATTTCGGAGCTGATGGATTCAACGTTATTGAATTCCGACGCTCAGAACTCAAAATGGCTAGAAACTCAAAAATTTCAACTTCAAAGAACTAATAATGCAACTATGGACCTAAACTCTCCAATTGAATGCCATATTAAGTTCTGCAAGTTCTCCTAGCCTAGATTTTGTATTTCAGAGCTGATGGATTCGACGAAATCAAATTCCGACGCTCAGAACTTAAAATGGCTAGAAAACTCAAATATTTCAACTTAAAGAACTAAAAATGCAACTATGGACCTAAACTCTCCAATTTAATGCCATATTCAGTTCTATAAGTTCTCCTAGCCTAGATTCAGCATTTCGGAGCTGATGGATTCGCGGAATCGAATGTCGACGCTCAGAACTCAAAACGGCTAGAAAACTGAAAAATTTCAACTTTAAAGAACTAAAAATGCAACAATGGACCTAAACTCTCCAATTAAATGCCATATTCAGTTCTGCAAGTTCTCCTAGCCTAGATTCAGCATTTCAGAGCTGATGGATTCGACAGAATCGAATTTCGATGCTCAGAACTCAAAACGGCTAGAAAACTCAAATTGAAAGAACTAAAAATGCAACTATGGACCAAAACTCTCCAATTTAATGCCATATTCAGTTCTGCAAGTTCTCCTAGCCTAGATTCAGCATTTCGGCACTGATGGATTCGCGGAATCGAAGGAATCGAATGCCGACGCTCAGAACTCAAAACGGCTAGAAAACTCAAAAATTTCAACATTAAAGAACTAAAAATGCAACAATGGACCTAAAATCTCCAATTTATTGCCATATTCAGTTCTGCAAGTTCTCCAAGCCTAGAATCAGCATTTTGGAGCTGATGGATTCGACGGAATCGAATTCCGGCGCTCAGAACTCAAAATGGCTAGAAAATTCATAAATTTCAACTTTAAAGAACTAAAAATGCAACTATGGACCTAAATTCTCCAATTAAATGTCATATTCAGTTCTGCAAGTTCTCCTAGCCTATATTTATCATTTCAGAGCTGATGGATTTGACGGAATCGAATTCCGATGCTCAGAACTCAAAACGGCTAGAAAACTCAAAATTTTCGAATTTAAAGAACTAAAAATGCAACTATGGACCTAAACTCTCCAATTTAATTCCATATTCTGTTCTGCAAGTTCTCCTAGCATAGATTCAGCATTTCGAAGCTGATGGATTCGACGTTATCGAATTTCGACGCTCAGAACTCAAAATGGCTAGAAACCTCAAAAATTTCAACTTCAAAGAACTAATAATGCAACTATGGACCTAAACTCTCCAATTTAATGCCATATTAAGTTCTGCTAGTTCTCGTAGCCTAGATTTAGCATTTCGGAGCTGTTGGATTCGACGGAATCGAATTTCGACGCTCAGAACTCAAAACGGCTAGAAAACTCAAATATTTCAACTTTAAAGAACTAAAAATGCAACTATGGACCTAAAATCTCCAATTTAATGCCATATTCAGTTCTGCAAGTTCTCGTAGCCTAGATTCAGCATTTCAGAGCTGATGGATTCGACGGAATCGAATTTCGACGCTCAGAACTCAAAACGGCTAGAAAACTCAAAATTTTCAAATTTAAAGAACTAAAAATGCAACTATGGACCAAAACTCTCCAATTTAATGCCATATGCAGTTCTGCAAGTTCTCCTAGCCTAGATTAAGCATTTCGGCGCTAATGGATTCGACAGAATCGAATTTCGATGCTCCGAACTCAAAACGGCTAGGAAACTCAAAATTTTCGATTTTAAAGAACAAAAAATGCAACAATGGACCTAAACTCTCCAATTTAATGCCATATTCAGTTCTGCAAGTTCTCGTAGCCTAGGTTCAGCATTTTGGAGCTGATGGTTCGACGGAATCGAATTCCGATTCTCAGAACTCAAAACGGTTAGAAAACTCAAAAATTTCAACATTAAAGAACTAAAAAGCAACTATGGACCTAAACTCTCCAATGTAATGCCATATTCAGTTCTGCAAGTTCTCCTAGCCTAGATTCCACATTTCGGAGCTGAGGGATTCGACGGAATGGAATTCCGACGCTCAGAACTCAAAACGGCTAGAAAACTAAAAAATTTCAACTTTAAAGAACTAAAAATGCAACTTTGGACCTAATCTCTCCAATTTAATGCCATATTCAGTTCTGCAAGTTCACGTAGCCTAGATTCAGTATTTCGGTGCTGATGGATTCGACAGAATCGAATTCCGACGCTCAGAACTCAAAATGGCTAGAAAACTCAAAAATTTCAACTTTAAAGAACTAAAAATGCAACTATGGACCTAAAATCTCTAATTTAATGCCATATTCAATTCTGCAAGTTCTCATAGCCTAGATTCAGCATTTCGGAGCTGATGGATTCGACGGAATCGAATTTCGACGCTCAGAACTCAAAATGGCTAGAAAACTTAAAAATTTCAACTTTAAAGAACTAAAAATGCAACTATGGACCTAAAATCTCCAATTTAATGCCATATTCAGTTTTGCAAGTTCTCGTAGCCTAGATTCAGTATTTCAGAGCTGATGGATTCGACGGAATCGAATTTCGACACTCAGAACTCAAAATGGCTAGAAAACTCAAAAATTTCATCTTTAAAGAACTAAAAATGCAACTATGGACCTAAACTCTCCAATTTAATGCCATATTCAGTTCTGTAAGTTCTCTTAGCCTAGATTAAGCATTTCGGAGCTGAGGGATTCGACGGAATCGAATTCCGACGCTCTGAACTCAAAACGGCTAGAAAACTCAAAAATTTCAACTTTAAAGAACTAAAAATGTAACTATGGACCTAATCACTCCAATCTAATACCATATTCAGTTCTGCAAATTCTCCTAGCCTAGATTCAGTATTTCGGTGCTGATGGATTCGACAAAATCGAATTCCGCCGCTCAGAACTCAAAATGTCTAGAAAACTGAAAAATTTCAACTTTATTGAACTAAAAATGCAACTATGGACCTAAATTCTCCAATTTAATGCCATATTAAGTTCTGCAAGTTCTACTAGCCTAGATTAAGCATTTTGGAGCTAATGGATTCGACGGAATCGAATTCCGATGCTCAGAACTCAAAACGGCTAGAAAACTCAAAATTTTCAACTTTTAAGAACTAAAATGCAACTATGGACCAAAAGTCTCGCATTTAATGCCATATTCAGTTCTGCAAGTTCTCCTAAGCCTAGATTCAACATTTCAGAGCTGGTGGATTCGACAGAATCGAATTCCGATGCTCAGAACTCAAAACGTCTAGAAAATTAAAAACTTTCAACTTTAAAGAACTAAAAATGCAACTATGGACCTAAGCTCTCCAATTTAATTCCATATTCAGTTCTGCAAATTCTCGTAGCCTTGATTCAGCATTTCGGAGCTGATAGATTCGACGGAATCGAATTTTGATGCTCAGAACTCAAAATGGCTAGAAAACTCAAAATTTTCAACTTTAAAGAACTAAAAATGCAACTATGGACCAAAACTCTCCAATTTAATGCCATATTCAGTTCTGCAAGTTCTCCTAGCAAGATTCAGCATTTCGGAGCTGATGAATTTGACAGAATCGAATTTTGATGATCAGAACTCAAAACGGCTAGAAAACTTTAAAATTTCAACATTAAAGAACTAAGAATGCAACTATGGACCTAAACTCTCCAATTTAATGCCATATTTAGTTTTGCAGGTTCTCCTAGCCTAGATTCATCATTTTGGAGCTGAAGGATTCGACGGAATCGAATTCCGATTCTCAGAACTCAAAACGGCCAAAGAACTCAAAATTTTCAACTTTATAGAACTAAAAATGCATGCATGGACCTAAAAGCTCCAATTTAATTCCATATTCAGTTCTGCAAGTTCTCCTAGCCTAGATTCTTTATTTCGGAGCTAACGGATTCGACAGAATCGAATTCCTATGCTCAGAACTCAAAACGGCCAAAGAACTTGAAATTTTCAACTTTAAAGAATTAAAAATGCAACTATGGACATAAATTCTCCAATTTAATGCCATATTCAGTTCTGCAAGTTCTCCTAGCCTAGATTCAGCATTTTAGAGCTCATGCCATTTTCTGTTTAATGACATATATTTTTTATTAATTTTCTCTCTTTTTTACTAATATATTTTTAGCTCCTACAATAATTGCTGAAAATAAGATAATATCTTCAACATCATGAACAGTTCTATAAATAAAAGGTGGATGTCTTTTGACAGACGTAGTAAAGAATACTTGGATGGAGTTGGAGATTTTTAAAATCATGCATTTTCTGAAAAATACGAAGGAGAGAAAATTTCATGTCCATGTATTGAATGTGTACTTATCCATCAAGTAAATCGGGCTACATCTTATGATCATCTTGTGGTTAATGGTATTATGCAACCATATGATAATTGGTTTTGTCATAGAGAGTCCCTAAGAGGATCAAACAATACTGAATTAAATAATGAGAGGCAGGCAACTGTACGAGGTGATGATATGAGAGGAATGATACATGATGCCTTTGGAGGTTTTGCACAGTTCATAGATAGTGACATTAATGAAAGAGGTGAGATGGAGCCAAACCTACATGAAAATGTTGCTAATGTACCTGGAATACAATCTCATGTTGAGGTGGATAAGTCTGAACGACTCATGAAGGAGGCAAATGAAGAATTATATCCTGGATGCAAGAAATTTAGTAAATTATCCTTTTTATTACATATCTATCGTACAAAATGCATGTTTAAATGGTCAAATATATCCTTTAGTTCTTTGCTTGAACTACTGAAGGATGCAATGCCTGAAGGATATGAATTGCCTCCTTCCTTTTATGAGACCAAAAAGATTATTGAAGGCTTGGGCTTAAAGTATGAAAAGATTCATGCTTGTCCTAATGATTGCATGCTATTTTGGAAAGAAGTTTCCAATAAGAATGTTAATAAATGCAAAATATGTGGGGCTTCTAGATGGAAAAACAATACTAAAATAATTCCTGCTAAGGTCTTGAGGTATTTTCCATTAAAATCAAGGTTGCAAAGATTATTTATGTCTTCAGATGTTTCTAAAGCAATGAGATGGCATCATAAAGAACGCAACAAAGATGGAGTTCTACGACATCCTGCAGATTCAGAAGCTTGGAAAAGCTTTGATAGTAAGTATCCAGAATTTGCCAAAAATTCTCGCAATGTTCGTCTAGGATTAGCTTCTGATGGATTTAATCTATTTGGCACAATGAGATATGTTTATAGTACATGGCCAGTAATTTTAATGCCGTATAATCTTCCACCATGGATGTGCATGAAACAAGAGTTCTTTATTCTGTCTATGCTAATACCTGGACCAAAAGCTCCTGGGAATAATATTGATGTCTTTTTACAACCTTTAATAGAAGAGTTAAATGAATTATGGAATGTTGGGATAGAAACTTATGACGCCTCTACTAAGGAGATATTTCAGATGCGAGCAGCTCTCATGTGGACTATAAATGATTTTCCAGCATATGGTACTCTATTTGGATGGAGTACTTCTGGTCGATTTGCATGTCCTTCTTGCAACATAAATACTCATTATAAAAGGCTCAAACATGGTAGGAAGTTTTTTTTCATGGGACATCGACGTTTCTTGAAGTCAGACCATAAATATCAGAATAATGCTAAATCATTTGATGGAACTAAAGAAACAAGACCTGCACCTTATATAGTATCTGGGTCACAAGTGTTGAATCAAGTTAAAGATATAAAGTTCACTCTTGGAAAATCGAGTGAAGGAGTAAGTGGAGTGTTGAATAACACATGGAAAAAGAGGAGCATATTTTTTGATCTTCCTTATTGGGAGTATAACTTGGTGCGGCATAATCTTGATGTGATGCACATAGAAAAAAATGTGTGTGACAACATAATTTATACACTATTGGATATTGATAAAAAGTCTAAAGACAACTTACCTGCTCGATTAGACTTGAAGGAGATGAAAATAAGACCACGCTTATGGCCACAATATCGAGCTAATCGGAGGACCTATCTTCCTCCTACTTATTTCACAATGTCTTCGAAGGAAAAGGAGTTGTTTTATGAAGTTTTGGGAAATGCCAAGTTTCCACATGGCTATGCATCTAATATTGCACGTTGGATCCGTAAACGAAAGATATTTGGATTAAAAACTCATGATTGTCATGTTATAATGCAAGAACTACTTCCTCTTGCCTTACGAAGATCAACAGATAAAAGAATAAGTTCAGTTTTAATTGAAGTATGCACATTCTTTCGTGTCTTATGTAGCAAAGTGTTAAGACTAGATGAGTTAAAGTTACTTGAAGAAAGAATTCCAGAAATATTGTCTACTATGGAGAAGCTCTTTCCTCCTGGATTTTTTACTATTATGGTACACTTGGTTATTCACTTAGCAACAGAGGCTAAACTTGCAGGGCCAGTACATTATTGTTGGATGTATCCAATTGAGAGGTACAAAAATTAAATATTGTATTATTTTTTAATTTCTAAATCTTTATAATATCAAACTAAAAATATTATGTAATTATATAGGTATTTGGGTACTTTAAAATCATATGTTCGTAATCGTGCATGTCCATAAGTTTCAATAGTAGAATCATACATAGCAAATGAGTGTTTAACATTTTGCTCATGTTACTTGGAGGGTGGAGATTCAAGGTCTCATTATTCAAGAAAAAGTGATGATCAAATTGAGCTTGATAACAATAAAAAAACAATGTCTTTTTCCTATGGTTGGGGAGCCATATGGCGGAATAGATGTTTTTAAGTTGGATGAGAAAACATGGTTGCAAGCACATAGACATGTGCTATTCAATTGCGAGTTAGAAGTGGTTGAGAATTATAAAAAGTAAGTGTTATATTTATATCTATCTATCTATTTTTATGTATATATATATATATGTATGTATGTATCTCTTTGTCTCTCTCTCTATATATATATACACATTTACACATATGTACATATTGTTATTACTTTATTTGATAACAAAATTGATAGACATGAGTCATGTAAATAGTGAACATATTGCTGAAATCAATAGATCACATCGTAAGTGTCGTTTGAATCAACATCAACTTGACTGTTTGCATTTTGATACATTTCCAGAGTGGTTCAAGGAAAAAGTAAGTGGTACTCTAAGTCATTGGTCACGTTAAATCATTGATTTTGTATTTATGATTGTATCTATTATATATGTTTAGGCAAAGGAGTTACAAACTACATCTGACATCATAAAGGATATTAAAGTCCTCGCACAAGGACCAGATTTTATTGCCAAAATATTCAATGCATTCAATGTAAATAATGGATACCGATTTCGAACTAAACAAAGTGAAGAGTTCAAGGAGACACAAAACAGTGGTGTTATGGTTGTTTCAAAGACTGAAAGTTATGCAAGTACAAGTGACAATTCTCCAAAGTCAGCAAATATCACATATTATGGTAAATTAAATGATATTCTAGAGTTAAACTACTATGAGGAATTTAAGGTTGTCTTGTTTAAGTGTGATTGGGTTGATGTAACCAAAGGTAGAGGAGTTAAGAATGATGAATTAGGTTTCACACTTGTGAATTTGTCACACCTGGCAAATGTTGGTAATCGAGAACGTCATGAGCTTTTTATCTTTGCAGAACAAGATCAACAAGTAATATTTGTGCAGGATCCTATAGATCATGAATGGTTTGTCCCTAGGTTAATTAAACCTCGAAACATTTTTGATATGGGAGAGGAAAAGAGTATGCAAATTGAGTCACCAATGCAAAGTGATGCCACAGGCTTAGCTCTCTTAGAAACTGCTTGTGTTCCTGAGTATGATCATGATGATTGGGTAAGAAGTGATGTCGATGGGATAATAGTTGAAACAGACGTACATTCTCAAGCTTCTATAATTGATGGTGAAGCTAATTTTGAGGGAGGAGATGACATTGATAATGAAAGTGATTCTTAATAAGATTGGTGGTACTTATAAACTATATTTTTTTTGCTACTTTTATTGAAGAACTTCTACAAAATTATTACTTTTCAATTAGAAATTTGATAAAATATCTTTTTTTTCTTTTTAATTTAAGTTATTTAATTGAACGATGTGTATTAGTCAATTATCAATTGTCCATGTTTGTATTGGTTTATATTTGAATATTTAAGTGCATTCTATGCATTCTTTGTCACGAAGCTTTGTTTATGCGCACAAATAACTACTTATATGTTTCCATTGCTTGAGATGATGAAGCTTCTTCCTATTTTTATATGGCTTGTTATATATGGTTGGGCTTACTGGACTTAATGCAACAAGGTAGTTTCTTCACTTGAAAGAAGAAATTATGCAAACTAGAGGTCGCAACAGATTGGTTATTGAACAACATGATGAAGATGTGCGACATTATATTGAGCAGTTGATGGATAGTCAAGATAACCCTGCAGCCCCACCTTATCTCGAACAATTGATAGATAATCAAAACAATTCTGTAGCCCAAGTGCATGATGATAAAGCTAATGAAATAAATAGTTATGTTTGTGGCACTGAGGTTCAACCTAATGATGAATCAGGTAACACTATTTTTTCCAGTCTTGTTTTGATATCTTGGTTGTTAGGTATGGTTATATTATCGATATCTCTTTTTCTATAGAGAAAATATGGAATATAAGAGTAAGTATTAGTTAATTGAATGTGAAATATACTACTATGGAACTTAAGATATTGTTCTGTCTATATTTAGTTAGTTACAGATTTTGTCATTAAGACAAGAACATTCACTGTGCATTCTGCTAGGTATGTAGTTGTACTATCTGCTAGTTTTATGCAAGAAACATTTACTGCTATCTGCTATCAGTTTTTTGATATATCAGGGAGCATAAGGTGATAAATCGGTATTAAAAATTGACTACTCTCTACTGGTTTTTTGTGAGAAACAGGGAGTATATGACTGTGATCTGTTTGTGTTTTGTTTCTCTTTTTGAAAAATTGAAAAAGAACTGTACTTGGATTTGGTAGAGCTATGTAAGTCTTATGTAGTACATTCATAGTTGTTGAGCATGGTATGAGAACTGGTCTGATGCAATGTCTTCCTTCTAAAATTAACTATTTCAATCTTGTCCAAATAATAGAGTGCCTTAGCTTCATTAGGAATATGTTGAACGTAGAAATAAACCTGAGGACTAGTAAAGTTGTGACTATTTTTGGTCGGAATACCAGGGGCAACAAGGTGAGCAACAAACTGATCAAGGTTGTTTCTTGATCTACTGCCTTCAAGATGAGATAAAGGACCAAGAGAAGTCTTGGTTGTGTCGTTGTTTTAGTGGTGTTGAATTTAATGTTTTTTATGGAATCCATCAAAACTTTAGTACGTCGTTGTGGTACTATTACAACAAAGTTAAATTCGACACAAATGTCATTAGATATCTACTGATAATCTATTAGATAGAATAGGTACAGAAAAAAGAAAACATCATTACAACCTTGTTTACACTGATACACTTTTTCAATGTTTTTTGTCCAATTGATCCAGAGGCGCTTTCATACATAGAACATCATGACAAATGAGATCACACTTCTAGATTTAGTTTTACTTTTCTGGTTGCTTCCTCTACTTTTTCTTGCTGATATAGTTTCTTGAGATAGAAACAATCTGTTATGCTACTGAAAATGGCAAATTTCAGCATCGCACTTGTTTTCACTTCTTGGCAGCTAATAAATTTTGTTCTACCAGATGATAAGATAACCATATTGATTTGTAAGAGTTCACTTAGCCATTTATGTTGGTCCTGGTTACTTTATTTGTATCTTTAATATTTTGGTTAGATGATAATATTCTAAATACGAAACATGGCATGTCATACCATTGAAGATAGTTGACCGAAGGGAGAACTTATCAATATTCAAATTTTGAATTATCACTCATGTGGTTAACCATATATGTTTTGTCATTTGGTTAGTTTAAATCTATTTGCATTCTAGGTAACTTGGTGACAAGAAAGCCTCGTGGTCCTACTTTACTAAAAGATGTTTGGAAACTTCCTCCGAGAAAGACAATTGATGTGCCATTTAACAATCGTAACCAACCTATTGGAAAAGAGAGCCGAAAGCTTGCTAGCTTTTTAGGAGTTGTTGCAAGAACTCCAGAATTAACACCTCTACATGTAGATGATTGGAGAAATTTTGACAACGAGCAAAAGAAGAAATTGGTGGATTTTGTAAGGATATGAGTTAGTATTGTTATTATTATGTGAACAAGCTCAATCTGCACATGATAATATCTTTTATATATTGAGTTTTGTTTTTCAGAAGAAGTTCTCTTTTCCAAAAAATGGAGAAGCATTTGTCTTAAAGTCACTAGGAAAGAAATGGAAAGACAACAAGTGTGAAATTAAAGGTGAATATATGTCAAAATACAAGACTAAAGATGCTTTGCTAAAAAATAGAACAAGTCGCATACCGAGAGATCAATGGAGTGGTCTAGTCTCTTATTGTCTTTCTGATAAAGCAAAGGTATGAACAAATCTTGAAAATGCACCTACTTTCTTATATTTACCATATTTTGATTTTAGTTATGCTATATTGTTTTTCAATTTGGAGCATATTATTCTTCTAATGTTATAATGCCAGAGGCTTACCCAAGTAAATAGAAATAATAGGACCAAGCAAAAGATGCCTCATACAGGAGGATCCAAAAGTATTGCTACATTGATGCATGAGCAGGTAAACCTTTGAATTTATAGTGTTTTCAAACCTTTTTGTCACTCATATCTAACATCAATTTTGTTGTTTAGGCTAAAAATGGGGTCGAGCCTACACAAGCAGAAATATTCTTATTAACTCATAAAAAACGTGTGGATGGCAGACCATTGGATGATGATTCCGCCAAGGCAATCGTAATATTTCTTCATTCTTTTAGTTTTTAAATCGAGAAACAATTAGAGATACTTTTTAAAAAATTTGAATAAATTAATTCAAGTATTTATCGTGTATTCTATGGTCAGGATATGATAAATGAAAGAATGAGCAACAATGAAAGATCTACTGATGAACAATCTCACAACGTTGCTTGGGAAGGCGATGTGTATTCTCAAGTGTTAGGAAATGACAAAAGTGGATATGTTCGTAGTTTAGGACTTGGTCCAACTCCTTCGATTCTATGGGGTAGTAGATCTTCTGTAGAAAATATTGTGGTAGATGATTCATCTAATAAGGTTATACAAAGGCTAGAACAGAAGATTACGGAGTTAAAGGAGAAACAAAATGAAGAAATGAATTTGATGAGACAAAGTCACGATAAGCTTCAATAAGAACTACTCCAAATGAGACAATTCATGCAAAAGTATATTCTTAATGAATCTCAGTCTCAAGATAACAATGACAACTCAAATGAACAGGTAACTCGAGTACAAGTCTTAGATATTTTTTATGAGATTCTGATCCTATAAATGTCTCATTAACTAATATATCAATGTTTGTCAAATTTCCAACAATAACAATGGGGAAGAACAAGTACGACAATCATCAAGGATGCCTAGTAGTGCTGAAATTGCTCCAACTCACGGTACTACTCATCTTTATCCTTTGCTACCGTTTGAGTTTTCCTACTTTATAAAGTTTTGTGGGTTGATGAATCAAATTTCTTATGTAGTACTTCTTACTTTCTTGATTAAGTGAGTGTTGTATGTCAATGACTGAAACTGAGTGATGAGGCTATGAATTTTATCCATGATCTAATCATAGTTCCAAGGAGTTTGGGCATGGTGATTGATCCAATTTGTCGCAAGCTCTGAATCCATCCCCAAGCATACGATACTGTACCTAGTTGGGCAGATTGTTTTGGTACATTTTTAATGTTTCACTAACTTATTCACTTTAAATCTTGATTACAGCAGGAGATTTTCTTTCTTTGTAAGTTGGTTATAAGAAATTTTCAAGTTTTCTAGATTTAGTCTAAAATGCATCTACAAATGTTCAAAGTGTGTTTTATTTTGTCATCTGGGGCCTTTATGCTTTCTTTGATGTTCTATGCATCCACGTCTTGCATAACTCATGTTTAAAAGGGAAAGAAATTGTAATCACCCTTGTAGATTGTCAGTATCTTTGGATTGGTTTGTTAGAGATAATGAATTATTGGTTTTCTTTTACATCTTCTATAATATCATCCTTTAATTTGTGGATGTAAGCATATATTGTGCAAGATTAGTCACACTACTTACAATGTTTTTATATTTTACATTTCATATTTTGACAAATTTATTTTTTTCAGGTCCTATAATTTGAAGTTTGCGAATTTTACACTGGGAGACTTATTACGCAGAAGATTGATAAACTTATTCAAAGACATTATTAAATAGGATAGATATTAGTAAGAACAATATAAGTTTATTTTTATAAGTTGTGACGTTCATATTTTAGATTATTCCTTCCTTTTATTTGTTTAGATTTAATGGGGATCTATTATATTTTATGGACTAATATCGATATGTTTTTAACCATTTGCCAACAAGTTCGATGGAATTCAATATATAATTGTTTGACAAATGTAGTAGTTATTATTGGTTGCTAAAAGATCATTACCAGTGAATACAAACAACTTTTAGCAGCCAATATAGTTGCACAAAGAATTGCCGTTAAAACTACTTTATTTTAGCGGCTATTTATTAGGATTTATCGACTAAAATAATAGATGATAAAAGACTAAAGTTAGCCGATATACATTACCTTTAACTACCAATATAATTGCCAAAAATCATTGCCACTAAGATAACTACCTTTTAGCGGCTATTTATTTTGATTTGTCGACTAAAACTATGGACGCTAAAAGACCAAAGTTCACAGATGGGAAGTATATTTGGTAGCCAATATAATTGCCGCAAACAATGGACGCAAAAGCTAATAGTATTTAACGGCAATTTATGGTACCCTTTACCCGCAATACCCACAATGGCCGGGAAAGGCTTTGCCGACCCCAACATTGCCGGCGAAACACCATTAGCTGGTATAAGGTATTGCGGCAAATAGTGTTGCCGCTAAAGCCATATTTTATTGCCGCTAAAGGACCCTTTTGTAGTAGTGTAGCCAATGTAAGCCGATCCTTCAAAGTCTAAAAACTCTTCTCACATTCATCCAACCATACAAACTTTGCCTTCTTTTGAGTCAACTTGGTCAGGGGAGATGCAATAGATGAGAAACCTTCAACAAACCTTCTGTAATAACTAGTCAAGCCTAGAAAACTCCGAATATCTAATGGAGTCAATGGTCTAGGAAAATTCTTCATGGCCTTAGTCTTCTTCAAGTCAACCTTAACACTATCACCGGACATCACATGACCAAGAAAAGCTACCTCACCTAACCAAAACTCACATTTGCCAAACTTAGCATACAACTTCTTCTCCCTCAAGGTCTAACCAACCTCAAATGATCCATATGGCCCCGCTCACTTCGAGAATAGCTAAGAATATCACCAATGAAGACAACCATAAAACTATCAAGGAATGACTTGAACACCCGATTCATAAGATCCATAAACACGGAGGGAGTATTAGTCAAACTAAATGATATCACCACAAATTCAAAATTCCCATACCTAGTCCAATAAGCCATCTTGGGAATGTCACATTCCCTAAGCTTCAATCGATGATAACCAGAAGGAAGGTCAATCTTTGAGAAATGGGTAGTGTCACACGCAAAGTCCCATTAAGATGGACTGGCACCTGTTGTCGACAAGGCTCGGGAGAATGAACATATGCCCATGCACGTTCTATGAACATTATAAAAGAGTTTGCACATTCAACATCCTTTCAAGAAAGTAGACAATAATAACAAGCCAAAAGGAAATGCATATGACTAGGCCGTTGGAGCCACAATGTCTAAAGTACAATACATGACCACACTTTACTTTACATAGTTTACAAAGCCTCTAGATAAGGAACAATATCTATATGGATCGGGACAGGCCCTGCATCATGACAAACTATATAATACAAAAATATAAGCTCTAGACACACAAAGCCCCAAAGCAACCTAGAGCTTAATAACGACAACTGGATGTTCTGTACTCCTTCTGGGGAGATGCAGTAGCTCTTGTACCTACAACATGAAATACAGATCCCCTGTAAGGGACGTCCGTACAAGATAATGTACTGAATATATGAGGTAGGAAGTACTGTTCATAAAATAGAACTCAAATAAAATCATACACTGGTGCGTAAGGATAAGAGACCACCTTTAGTCATACAATAGAATCATGTACTTTATGTCCTTTTTATTACTTTACCTTACTGTATAATCTGTGCACAGTACATCATATAAATGACCAGATGATTAGTGGTAAATCAATATCAGGATCGACCCATGCTAAGATTTCCTTTCACCCCTGGGATACCCCTCGTAATATGGGATCGACCCATGCTAGGTGAATTTTCCACCCCTGGAATACCACCCATTAATAAGCAACTTCGAGTTATCTTTCATTTACTTTTGAGATGATTCTTTTGGTGGTCATTAAATTTAGAGCTGTAGGAATATAGACATAACATGTGATATGTAACAGACATGCAATATAGAACCACAATGAAAAGAGTAGGTTACACAACTAATGAATTACGTAGGAGGTGAAACAACACATAGACTTTATTAGCAACAAAAGGAACTCATGTATCTTTGTATCCAAAATATGTATGCAGAATTGACAATGGCTGTGTGTGGGAGCATATCAACATGTTAAAGAGTGTAGACGAAGTTATTAATTAGGTCGGAGTTCGTAAGTGCCTTTATGTGCCAAGGAAGAACCTAGATTCATGCTAAATAATACGAAAACGAGTAGCCTTATGTACCTCGTTGTACTGCATCGTTATTACCTCAAACTAATCTACTTTTCCTTCAAATACTTATCTACAGTAGAGTAGGTGATAAAACTAGTATAAGCAGCTAATAAACACGTCTTGGCAGTCCAATCTCATAAAAAATATGCTCGGGCAGCAAGTTTGTGATTGTCAATCCAAGAGTATTCTTTAAACTTCTCCACCTCTAATCGTATTTTCTAATACACATTCTCATATACATGTCATATCAAGATTATTTTAGTCCATAAAAGTGTTAGAATAGCTCACAAAGAAAAACACATAACAATTCTACACAACACACAAGTAGGCAGCATAACATCACGTCTTCTCGCTACATTTCGAAGTCAACAATCCTAAACCTGTTTCAACGTCAACCAAATTGTCTCCAACATATTTACACATAAAAAAAGTCCAAAAAAAATTCCCAAGTACAAGGAGGACGTGCAACAACAATTCCCAATTACCAGTCCACAAGTTCCTACTAAGATCACAATTAGGATATCATACAAGAACTCATTTTTGCGGAAGATAGAAATAATGTGGTAGCCTTCTTAAATCACTACAGAACTAAACTTAGTTAAAAACATCAATATTACTTCATAATAAAGCCAACCAAGAAGATAAATGCATCTTAATAAACAAGAAAAGTGTACAATAATCTTTGGAACACATGCTGTCCAAAATTCCAGCACAAGTATAATCAGCATACTCCTCATGTTTTTCATGGAAAAATTATACTTAAACTATAGGTATTTCTACTTACCTTAGCCTTCAAGGGTTAGTTCCTCTTTAATATCCCTAAAAGTATGCTTTGGCTGCTTTGCAAAGTCAAGAGAGAGCGACAAATGAACTTGTGAAAGCTGAAATTGTTTCTAAGTTTAATATGACTTAAAGAGTTGGTTTTTAATCCCTTTTAAAGGGACACTCTTGGACGACTTTATCTTACAATTTATGCCACATTTTAGCAAGGTGGTGATGCACCTACTTGGCCTTTTCACTTGGGCCTTATTGGGTTTCAATTTGATGGGCTTTGGTGCAAATATTTCTCTTCTCCTTTCACTTAGTTTGCGCTCTATTTGTGAAGTGTGTGGTTAATGTACTTTGTCCCTTTTCCTGTTCATATTGGGATACCTATATTGTCCCTTTATAATTCCAAACCATGGGCTAAAAGTACATCCTTAACTTTGGCTTTATTCTTTATTAGACTTGAACAGATTCGGTGTTGGGCCTCGTCTTCGGGTCCTGTTCTTTTTTCTTAATTTTTGGGCATCAAATGAGTTCACTCATGTATGAATTAATATTCCCCATCTACCTAGAAAATTTAAGCTAAGACGTAGATGACTTCACCTGCAAGCTTCCTAAGTCCTACAAGCACCTCACTTTTTTCCCTCTTCGTTTAAGTTCGCGATCTCCTCAATTTGGCTTAGAACTTATATACACTCATTCATTTTAAGCAATAGACGTAACTATAGCCCTCTAGTCTAAAATTTAGGCACTTTTAAAGTTGGTGCTCCTTCTACCTAATCATATCATGTTCCATACGCATGGGACTAGTACACCTAAGATATGGGGTGTTATAGGTAGCCCCTTGAAGTTGATCAAACAAGTGGTCAATCCTTGGCAATAGATACTTGTTCTTGATGGTTACCTTATTCAATGTCCTATAATCAATGCACATTCAGAGGGACCCACATTTCTTTCTTACAAATAACATGGGAGCATCCTATGGAGATATACTTGGTATAATGAAACCTTTCTCCAACAAATCCTTCAACTGATCTTTCAACTCCTTCCATTCAGCCGTTGTCATACGATAAGAAGGAAAAAATATAGGTTGAGTATCCAAGAGTAGATCTATGCCAAAGTCTACTTCTTTTTTAGGAGGAACACTAGAAAAGTCTTCGCGGAGCACATCCAGAAATGCATTCACTACCAGGATTGTTTCAAGAGTTGGTAACTCGAATTCCATATCTTTGACCCTTACAATATGATATATACACCCCTTCAAAATTATCTTTCGTGCCTTGAGGTAGGAAATAAACCGACCTTTAATAGCGGAGTTACTACTATTCCATTCAAGAATCGGCTCGTTCGGAAGTTGGAACTTAACCTTTTGGGTTTTACAATCTATAGAGGCATATGAAGCATGCAACCAATCCATCCCAAGAATCACATCAAAATCAAACAGCTCAAGTTCTACAAGATCACACGGGAAGACTTAATGCAACACAAAAAACAGGACAACCTCGATAAACTCTATGAGCTACAACAGATTCATTCACGGGAGTAGAAACTGAAAAATGTTCCCTTAAATTTTTGAAACTTAAACCAAACTTAACAACCAACAGAGGAGTCACAAAATACAAATTTGCACTCGGATCAAGCACAACATAAACATCAAAATCAAAGACTTTCAACATAAAGTCACAACATCTGGAGCCTCTTCAACTTCCTAACAAACATAAAGAGTGTATAACCTGTTGTTCCTTGGAGCAATACCTTGTGAAGCTCTTTGTTGGCCTTGTCAACCTTGAGCCACTTGACCTTGACCTCTCTGAGCATTCTTAGGGCAATCAACAATCTTGTGGTTCTTGTCACCACACCCATAGCATGCACTCGTTTCCTTCTAACAAACACCTATGTGATTCTTTCCACATCTGTCACACTTGGGAAATTAGGGTCCACCACCAACCGGTGGCTTGGGAGGAGGCACCCTAGCATTGGCAAACCTAGCACTAGAACCTTGGAACTATTGAAAGTGACCATCACCTCCACCTTTGGAGTTGGAGAACCCTCCAGCGTAATGGGCCTTATTAGAATTATGCACCCTTTTCTCCTTGAGCTTTTCCCCTTCAACCCGTTCAGCATATACCAGGATCCTGGATATATCCATATCCCGAATGAGCATAGTACGACATTTCTTCACAACTAAACCAGAGACACCAAAGATAAACTTTTGCATTCTTTCCTGGGGGTTTGCCACAAGCATAAGAGCATATTGGAGAGCTATGTCAACTTAAGGGCATAGTCCCTTTCACTTATGCCACCCTGAGGTTGATGAACTATGTCATCTTGGCTTCCCTAACCTCAAGTGAGAAGAAATGATTTAGAAATGAAAATTTGAACTCTTTCCAATTAACAACATTACTACAAACTCTCTCCATCAACCATTGAGTGTACCACATTTGAGCCACATCTTTCAATTAATATGCTGCAAACTCAACACTCTCCTCATAAGTGACTCTCATAATAGTCAACACCTTAGTGATCGTGTCACGCCCCGAGAGGGTACCCAAGACGTGGTTGGCACCTAGAGACTACTGCTAGTCCCTCAAGCGAACCACTTAGCTCACCATATTCATTCAATCAAATAACTCAAGACAATCAGTAGAAGACTAAGGTAAGTAAAAGGGGCACATCTCATCTAGTTCACAAAATAATGTATATAATAGAAAAAGGCTAGTAGATAGAACTAGCTCACAATCTTAGCAATCGACATCCAACTCTGGTCTATGAAGCCTCTATCACTATCAAGTGGTGACAATGACAGACCCATTGCTACCTCAATAGAAATTAAGCTAGTCTAGTCTAACTCTAAAGCAAGATGAAATAAAGGTAGTGAATCCTCTGGAGTAAGGAAGGCTCACCAATCAGCTGAACATCTCAGATCCTCAATGGTGTGCCCATTGACGATATCTAATCCCTATAACTGCATCATAAAATGATGCAGCATTGAGTGGCATCAGTACATATACAGTATATAAAATAGCTGAATGAAACAGAAACACGTAGAATATTATGGAAATAACATCAACTCAGAATAATAACCAAATCAGAACGTCAATCATGTCCATCTAAAGAAAGAGTAAAGATTAGACAAGTGACCCATCAACCAATCAACCTCATTAATCAACTCAACTAGACTCAACTAAACCAACTCAACTCAACTCAGAGTACTCAAGGTGGGAACTTTTGGGAGTTTATCTTATCCGACAACCATCACTTATGAGCTAGTGACAGTATAACATCCCGCCCGTGTTGCCACAACCGTTCCATACTTTCCAGGTAAGGAACGCCTATGATCCACAAGGGATTGGGTCTCTCGAGTCCTCTATTGTTTCAAGGACTTTAAAAGGGGGACATGTCTAACATTAACGGATACCCTCTATATAAGAATTTATCCTACTTTAATGGAATTGTCCCACTCGTACGCTTGGCGACGTAGTTATTAAGTGCGAGTGGGACTCACACTTACCCATTTTAGTGCTCGATACTCCTCCCAAGACACAATGCTCATAATACCTCCATCTCAACAAATCTCATAGGAACTTTTAACCTCATCATCGATCAATCTCAATCAATAACTCAAGGCTTGGAACAATCAAATAGACCATCATTAGAGTTCATTTATGGGGACTCATAGGACTATCAAGCTCTATCAACTCATGATCATTAGACCATCATTAGAGTTCATTTATGGGGACTCATAGGACTATCAAGCTCTATCAACTCATGATCATTCTCTCACCATAATATAATCATAATCACAATCAACAATACCACGTTAAAGGTCTAGACTCAACCCCTAGATTTATTCATGCATGCTTTCAAAAGTTAACATATAAGGTTATGCAATTTCTCATGAAATATTCAATTCAAGGAAAAACGTTTATGATGATCATCAACATAGGAAAATTCATGGAATTAATATAATTTTCAAGAAAAACCATCAAGAATCATGCATGTAGACTTATTAGACTTTCAACTCATCTATGACCATCTATGGGGCATATGAGAGGACAATCTCATGCTTTTAGTTTAGGCTTACATACCTTGGATGAATCTCTCAACAATTGCTTCAAGGATTTCCTCTTGAATTCCTCAATCTCAAGCTTTCTCCTATTTCCTCAAGCCCTAGTCTTTTTGTTGAAGGTTTTGAAGGACTTAAAATATGGTGTATAGCCCTTTTTATAGTTAAAACGACTTATTTTGATCATATATTAAGTCCAAGAGGGGTTTGGAAAGGTCTAGAATATCCCTCATGAAATTAAAAAAAGTCCGATGTCGGGACATGGTGTCCGCGATGCGGACTGGGTTTATTTTTGGTATTTTTTGTCGAATGTTCTTCGAACGAGGTTTTTAATCCCGTAGAAAATTTTTAGGATAAAACCAAGTTTTGGTCTACAACAGGTGTGCATCGCACACCTGTCGCGCACTCTCACTAGTTCGCATTTTCGCATCGAAAAATTATCTTTTGATCTGGTTGCTCTAAAAATTAATCGAGACCATTTTACTACTCAATTCTTCGTGCTGATTTCAAATCTGACCTCAAGGTCAGGTTTACCATCTCAGCATAGGAAGATGTGTTATACGCACATGTCTATCTTAGGGGTATTTAGGTGATTTTGCCTAGTATTACATGGTGCTATTGTTACGATGATCATATCCATACAAGGCTAACCCTCAATACTCAATCCCTATACTCTCACATGGACTTTCCCTAAAAGATCACTAGTCCTCTTCACTACTCCACTATCCTTACTTGAAACCCTCGTCACGAAGTCTTCAACAATCTATCATCAATACTCGCATAATAACAACCATACATTCAAGCCTATAACTCTAACCATTTCAACTTATCTAAGAAATTTCAAGCCTACTAAGCACTTCTACCTTCGCCATTCAATGAGTTCTCCCTAAAAAAAACACCAACATATTCTTATCTAGAGATACTCTAATTTACCCATACCTATCTATTGTATATCATAATGCCTCATCTCTCCCCTCCTTCTTATCTCTATCCCTACATGATAGAAGTACAACACCAATATCATAATAAGGATACCTTTTCTCCTCCTCATCTACCCTCATTCTCCATCTACTACTATCAACATCAATACATGGGCCTAGAGGGACTCGTCATCTCCCCCTTTAGGGAAACCCCAACTAATACCTCCTCATGCCAAATAAGCACGATTATTCATCTTAAACTTGACGCTCTACATCCTACCATCAACAATGGCATAACAAGCCGAAGGTCAGTGCATGCATAAGGTGACATCAGACTTGAAAACTTTCACTCTCTCTCGTCAACCATCACTCTTTTACTATCCTCAACGCTTCTATAAAGATTGAAAAGTCGATTTACTCAATGGGCTTGGAAAAAATATTATTAGCACTATTCAATCGAGAAATCTTACTTGAGAATGTTCGTAATGAAGTACAATCTCCCTCGTCCATCGAGACCCATTCTGCATTCACAAAACTATCCACCATATAAAACTCAGGTCACATCTCATTTAACATCTCATTTAACCTCTTAAACCCATGGGGTAAGATCAAAATTAATGAATGAATTCATCGCTTTTCGTCCTCACAACTCAATATGAGTAAGATCAACAAGTGGTATATGGGACTAGACCACGGGCATGGCAGTCGTATACCTGATGGGAATAGAGTATCATCTGCACTGAAGGATAAGGAATATACAAGACGACAAGGAATTGACGCTTCATCCTAATCAACCTATCACCATTGAAAACTCAAGATCTACTTCGGTTTATCACATCGTTGTCTCTCCCTTAGCTCAAGGATCACCTCTCAAGTTTTGCGAATCAATTTCCTCTGCTATGCTATAAGCATATACCTTCACACGATTGAGGAATCACTATCCATGAGAATAGGCATCTTAAACTTCTTCTATCATACTACAGTCACATCTATAAAATAACCACTATGACTCTTCAAAGATACCACTCTTAGCTTCCTCCTGTCGATAGGGAAATCTCTCTATATTTGCTGCTCTAATATTCTACATAACCACTTCCCACAACTCTTACAATCTAACCTCTCCTATCTAATATTTCGCCCTCAATTCTCTCTTTCCATCTAACAATACCTATACCATACTCATAACATCACACTCCCTGCAAGCCAACATCTTAATCTCAAACACACACTATGGTGAACCTCTTAGGGCGCTCAAACTAAAACTATCAATGTCACAATGTTGTCTCCTCTTTACCACTACTCCTCAAAATTCAAGCCTAGAGTCTAGTACTAACACGAGCATCTATCACACACCTCTCTAACATCACACCAACTTACAAATACTAGGTAAATTTCAGAGAATAAGCCCACTAAAATCTCATAGCAGGTATTCACTCAACACATCCCCTCTTCACAACTCAAGTACTATTCCTCTACTCACTATACCCCCCTACCGGGTTTAGCTCATAACTATATAAACCTCATGGGGCTTTTTCTTCAGAATTATAAGCCTAGTGTGGATCTATCCCATTTAAAGCATTCTGTCCCTCTATTCCACATCCACATCTAACCCTCACAGTACAAATATCGAGATACGTCAACATAGAACTTTTCCTAGTTTTGAGCATGCTCTAACACATTCTAACACTAACTCGCTCTCTATATCTCATCATGACAATCATAAGGTACTCAGCACTCTTTCATCAAACTTATGGCAATTGACTCGTCATCTCATTACTTACCTAATGGGTATATAACTCTAATTATAATCCCCAATCGACTATCACTCTCACTATCTCATCCTTTCCTTCCTATCGTCATCATTCTAGCTCTGGAACGGCAACTCTACTCAGGGTGGTATAAGACCTCACATCTCACTCTTAGGTGGTAGAACTAAACCCTGTAGAGACATAAGTTTCTCTCTGATAGATAACATCAAAAGTGAGTAAAGACTAGAAACATGTCCGTCACAACATCTGGGGAGACATCTGGAAAATCTTCTTGGTCTTCTCTCACTGGCAGTCCTGGGGTAGAAGCTTGAGCCTTTTTGGCCCACATTGGATATTTCCTCTTGAAGCGACCCTCTTGTCCACACGTGTAACATTCATCACTCCGTTCACGGCATTTTCCCAAGTGAAACGTGCCACACATGCCACAAGTTTGCTTGGCTTGAGGACCTTGAACACACTAGCCTGTGACTTAGATTTCTGGGCTCTAAAGTTATGAGGCTCTTCTTGGAAGTGACTCCTGTTCCTATTTCTCCTCGACCTTTTTAACTTAGGTGGGTTCCTTCTCAAGAACTCATGATCTCCGGATGTATTTGGAACACTCCGCCTGCCTGCTCCCTGTCTAATAACCAGTGTTGTCACAACCTGGGCCAAAGTATGGAGGGCCTAGCAAAGCTCAACATTGTTGATGTCAACCTCGGGTGGCTGCACGGCAGGGAAGCCTAGGCCTATGGGTCCATCCTAATTCTGAGGCTCGGGTTGGTTAGCATTCTGTCTAGCTAGGCTCCTGTTCACTTTATCGGCTCTTCTTGGAACATGGTCATAATTCTAAAAATGCAAAACACACGAATCAGAAGAGAGCTTTGTTAGAGTTTAACTCTATCGCACGAATATGGAATGAGAAAGAAGTGTAACAATTCCTAATGTCCTATAGGCTCCTACTTATAATGTTTGGTCGATAACATACTCATAAACAAGACTCTACTAGACATGCCTTCATACATTCCCTAGGACACTTGAACTCTGTGCTCTGATAATACAAAGTTTGTCATGCCCCGGGAGGGTGCCCAAGATATGGCTGGCACCTAGAGACTATTTCTAGTCCCCAAGCGAACCACTTAGCCTCATCACATTCATTCAATAAAATAACTCAAGACAATCAGTGTAAGACTAAGCAAAGTAAAAGGGGCACATCTCATGTAGTTCTCAAAATAATATATATAATAGAAAAAGGCTAGTAGATGGAACTAGCTCACAATCTTAATAATCAACATCCAACTCTAGTCTATGAAGCCCCTAAGACTATCAAGTGGTGCCATAAATGACTGACCCATGGCTACCTCAATCGAAATTAAGCTAGTCTAGTCTAACTTTAAAGTAAGATGAAATAAAGGTAGTGAATCCTCAGGAGTAGGGTAGGCTCACCAATCAACTGAACATCTCGGAACCTCAAAGATGCACCTGTTGGCAATCTCTAATCCCTATATCTTCATCATAAAATGATGCAACACCGAGTGGCATCAGTACGTGGAATGTACGGTATGTAAAATAGTTGAATGAAATGGAAACAAGTAGAATATTATGGAAATAACATCAACTCAGAAAAATAACCAAATCAAAGTATCACATGTCCATCTAAAGAAAGAGTAAAGATTAGACAAGTGATCCATCAACCAATCAACCTCATCAATCAACTCAACTTAACTCAACCGAACTCAACTCAACTCAGAGTACTCAAGGTCGGAATTTTTGGGAGTTTCTCTTATCCGACAACCATTACTTATGAGCCATTGACAGTACAACATCCTGCCGGTGTTGCCACAGGATGAACGCTTATGATCCATAAGGGATCGGGTCTCTCAAGTCCTCTATTATTTCAGGGACTTTAAAAAGGGGGACATGTCCGACTTTAATAGATACTTAGTCATCCAAATAGGAACTTATCCAACTTTAACGGAATCAGTCCACACTTACGCTTGGTGATGTAGTTAATGAGTGCAAGTGGGACTCACTCTTACCTATTTCAGTGCTCGATACTTCTCCCAAGACTCAATGCTTATAAGACCTCCATTGTAACCAATCTCATAGGGACTTTAACCCTGTCATCGATAAATCTCAATCAATAGCTCAAGGGTTGGAACAATTGTCAGGGAACAATCGAATAACCTATCATTAGAGTTCATTTATGGGAACTCATAGGACTATCAAGCTCTATCAACTCATCATCATTCTCTCACCACAATCACGATCACAATCACAATCAACAATCCCACGTCAAAGCTCTAGACTCCACCACTAGATTCATTCATCCGTGCTTTCAAAAGTTAACATGTAAGCTTATGCAATTTCTCATGAAAAATATTCAATTCTAGAAAACAAGTTTATGATGATCATCAACATAGGAAAATATATGGAATTAATATAATTTTCAAGAAAAACTATGAAGAATCATGCTTGTAGACTCATTAGAGTTTCAACTCATCTATGACCATCTATGGGGCACGTGAGAGGACAATCTGATGCTTTTAGTTTAGCCTTACATACCTGGGATGAAGCTCTCAACAATCGCATCAAGGATTTCCTCTTGAATTCCTCAAGCTCAAGCTCTTCTCATATTTCCTGAAGCCCTAGTCTTTTTGTTAAAGGTTTTGAAGGTCTTAAAATAGCGTTTATAACCCTTTTTATAGTTAAAACGACATGCTTTGATCATATATTAAGTCAAGAGGGGTTTGGAAAGGTCTAGAATTCCCGTCACAATATTTAAAAAATGTCCATGTTGGGACATGTGGTCCGCGATGCAGACAGGGTTTATTTTCAATATTTTTCGCTGAAAATTCTCCGAATGAGGTTTCTAATCCCATAAAAAAAATTTAGGATAAAACCAAGTGTTGGTCTACAGTAGGTGCGCGTCACACACCTGTCGCGCACCCTCACTGGTTCGCATTTTCGCATAGAAAAATTATCTTTTTATCTGGTTGCTCTAAAAATCAACCGAGACCATTTTCCTACTCAATTCTTTGTGTTGATTGCAAATCCGGCCTCGGATTTACCATCTGAGCATGGGAAGACGCGTTATGCGCACATCTCTCTTCTAGGGGTATTTTTGTAATTTTGTCAGGTGTTACAGATGGCATCAATGAACTCTTGAGCATCCGTATCAACCTTTAACTCACAAACATCTGGGGGATTCATCCGAGTGAAATTTCTCACCCTAGAGGCCAAAGTGGGATCCGAAGAAAGATTAGCCTGCCTAGTCTGAGAAGTCACCACTTGAGCATGCATAGCAAAGGTCGTACGGAATTCACCGTTAGAGATAGGCTCTTCCGTAGGCCCTTGGGGAACTTGGTCATTACAAGTCGGGGCCGGTATTGGTAGTAAAGCTCTTCGTCGATGCATCTTTTGTAATGTAGCAAGGACACCGTCAGGGTAAGGAAACCAAACATACGGTCCAAAGCATAACACAAGACTCGAAAAAGTGAGACAATTCTTAGAATGCCATCATAGCCTCCCACTCATAGGCATGGTGCACTTCACACCCATGAAAAATTTTTACTCGATGTGGCATGTTGGATATCGAGGATCATTTATAAACCTGGTGATCTGATACCAAACTTATCACGACCCGTACCTAAGATCTACGAGTGACATGGTGAACGGGAACCCGAGAGTCCCCAAACAAGCCTCATAGTATCTATATTCACATCATCGGTTCCAAAGCGTAATAAAATAGTGAACACATAATTCTAAGGGACGAGAAAGGAGGACTCACACTATGGGGATGCCAAAAGGGAAGGGAGAAACATGGAACCACATAGCATATTAGCACATAAAGACTAAGGGGCAGGTAAGTATGATTCACTCCATAGGGGCAATTCGGGACTTAGGATCTTTCACATCATAACACAAAAACACCTATAATACTCATAGCCAATCCTCATAATGATATTCAATAAATAACCACAACCATAAACATAAACTCTAAATACAACACTTAACATGTAAACGCAAAGGAGTACACAAGATGTCCAACAATGCCTCTAATCATAAGATAGGACGGGGGCCAAGACATGTCCCAGGCTCACCCTCAAAGTAAATGACAAAAACAAAAGCACCATAGGTAGAGGAATGGTGGCTTATCCTTGGAAGATAGGACTCACCACAACAAGCAAATCTCAAGATCCAAGCTAACCGTCATACGAGTGGATGAAGGTAGTCCTCGGTCCTACATGGTTAGATCAAGTGGGCAAAAGTATGCGTTAGGACATTTAAATGTACTAATGTGGGCATGCCATGCATATGACTTATCAAACTTGCATTCAATGTTAGATGACAAGGGGATATAATATAGAAAGAGATATATGTCCAAAGAAAAGTAGTATAACAAGATGCTATGAAACTCATGATGCATGAAGTGCAATGATGCTCATTTATAGTGGGGATGGGGCAATAACCGATATCTCAAACTCATGTGAGCTATTACATGAATTTTCCCGATGTTGACCTCCTATCGGTTGAGAGAATATTACTTGCCAAAGGTAATCTACACCACACCTTACGACCCGGTCATTTCGGTGTGATGACCACCTTCCTTACGACTCGATTATTTCGGAAGGATTTCTATTTCATTTCATATAATATCATATCAATGTGCAAAAATTCTTTATGACTCGGTCATTTTGGTAATGACTACCATTCCTATGATGGCACATGGTTCAAGGAAAGAGAGAGGGCCCTTGGGGATAACCCTGACACCCCCAATCCATTCGGTGCTAAGTCATCATCCCACAAGAATACTTATGCATGTACATGTCTTCAAAAGAGGCAATGATCATTTCAAATCATTTCAATGCATATTTAGGCTTAAAAGCCAAACATTCTTCAAAGTCATTCATACTTGGGCTAAAAAGCCAAATCACAATTCAATCCATAATTTTCATGCATAGGAATAACTCACTCATTTAACAATATGGTGAAAGCACCCGATATGCTCAATTAGACAATAACAATAGACATTTAAATCATCATATTTTTCTCATAACCAATATCTTATCAAAATCATTTACATAAACATAATTGGGCTTAACCCACTTCATTATTTTCGTAAAATCCAACGTACCTGAATGCATATGCTATGAATGAGATGAGAATAGCATGGGTAATAGAGATTCAAACTTAAATCAACACTACTTTATGAAATTCAAGTAAAAACATAAGTAAAATTCACATTTAAATCATAATATAGGTTACCCATGCACAAATCAAGCTTTAAAGGAGACATGCACATTAATACCTTCTTAACTCCAATGCAATTCTTCATATTAGGGCTTAAATCACCTACATATATATAAATAAACATAGCCCATGCGTCAATTGAATTTAATAAATAATAATATTGAAACCCCATATTTAAAGGTAGCTAAAATTCCATGAAATTGAGTGTAAAAGAGTTTAAGTCTTCATGGTTGAAAGGGACAAAGAATCAATTTCACATATCTTAGATAATGAAAATTTGAAGAAAAATGAGCCTTCCTATGATTACCAAGCTTAGATTCACAAGAGTCCTTTAGAGTGTTCTTAAGAGTGACTTGCAAGAATTCTAAGTGTGAGGAATGAATTTGAATGAAGGAATAAAGTATAGGTCATTTGAAAGTCCTTACGTAGCATAGAAGGCCACAAAAGACCCTTGAGATCAACCATAATTTTGAAAATGCCATTAAGAAATGAGTTGAAAATTTGGAATTTTCATCTCAGGGAGGACCCATACAGTCCATGAGAGGTCATACAGACTGTATACATGTCTGTGATCCATAACATAGAAAATTTTCAGTTAATGAAGGTTCGGTACGATAATCCCATACTTAGAATTTTTCAATGTAGGTATCGATACAGAGGGTGGTATGGACCGCACCAAGCCACATGGTCCGTGTGACTCCTTCGTCCCACGTCTTTTAGAAAAATTTCTTCACGACGAAGTTCTGAGATGGCGATCTAATACTTAGAAAAATTTCACTCCAGAACCCATACGGGAGGCCTTACGGACTGTACCACCTTGTATGGACAATATACATGACCGTACCACCTTTTTTGGTCCCACAACTATGGAATTTCAAGACTAAGGCTACCACATGGCCCAACAATGGTTCGTGAATCCTCACACGGCTCATGTGGTCAATGTGTGGCATGCCTTAGTCGAAAGCTCCATGATTAAGCCCCCAACACCCCACACAAGGCCAAGGGACACTCCAAAGAGGCTCCATACGACCTGTATAGCCTCACACGGCCCATGAGGGCTTCCATGAGCATCCATTGGTCTAAAACTTTTCGTTACCAAATTTCCAAGCTCCAATGAGGCCGTACAACGTCCAGGTCCTTACACTTAATTAAAGGCTGATAAAAATGTTTCACATGTACAAGTGATGTGTTCCGACCAATTAAATATTGTCATGTCACTTGGAAGGCAACCTATTCCTATCACTTTTCATGTTCCATATCACCTTAAATCTGATTGGCTGGAAGGAAGCCTGATTCCATCTTAACTCTTCTATTCTACAACTCTATATAGAGGTCCTCATAATTTAGAACGTACATCAAGAATTCTAATAAAAAGCCAGAGAGCGCTCATGGATCAAATAAGTAGATTTTTCTACAAGCAACGAGTTCTAGAATTCAAGAAATCAAGCATTTAAGTTCTATAACGTATAAAGATCAAGACCACTGAATTGATGAACAAGCCCAAAAGCCCTTGAATTCAAGTACAAGTCAATATCAAATTCATTAAATTTTACAAAATTCAAGATCAGGCTAAAAATCTCTTGAATTTATATTTGAAAAGGAGAATCAAAGGATTCCTGGAGATTGTAGAACTCACTCTTTGGAATAAAAATATAATGATTGTTACAACATTTTTCATTCCTTGATAATTATTTCCTCAACATGAATTTTTTTGTCATACGAATTCTGGCATGCCCAATAGGACCAAATCTGGCCTTCATCTCTTCTCTTATAAATCAAATCCTTAAATCTGAAGTCAATAATGATGGAAAAATGAGCACTTGAAGCCCTATCTTTGAGTTTCATCAAGTTTACACTCCGGCACACGATGAAGCAGGGGTGTTTGTAGACATCGAAATTTTATAGCAGTTTGTAGACATCGAAATTTTATAGCACCCTAATTAGGGTTTTTTGGAGGCTATTCTATCTTAAGCCCTAATTCATGCCTATATAAAGGGCATTATATTCCCTTGAAAATGTATCTTAGAAATCTAAAAACTTCATGGGATATTCATAAATAGATCGAAATCTCGAATATCCTCCAAATGAGATCGAAACGTCAAATATCTCACAAATTTATGGCATATTTGTAAAGAGATCAAAATCTCAAATATCCCATAAATTCTAGGGATATATTTATAAAGGGATCAGAATCTCAAATATCCCAAAAATTCTGTGGATATTTATAAAGAGATCAAAATAGGATTCAAGGAGGTCAAAATCATTCTACGTTTGTGATATACGCCACTCACGACCCTCAAAGCACAGAGAAATCTTGTGAGAGAAGAATCAAGAGAGAAACAAATCTATACCCGCATTGTTTATGAATAAAATTATGTTTCTTCATATTTTATTTGTGATTGCAATTTATATTCGATCACTTTACAATTTAATGCAAACAACACTATGGTATTTTTCTATATAAATATACATTTTGTAATGTACAATGGAGGGCTAAGCTAAAATTAATA
Organism: Solanum rostratum; assembly: GCA_029948455.1. Taxonomy (NCBI): domain Eukaryota; kingdom Viridiplantae; phylum Streptophyta; class Magnoliopsida; order Solanales; family Solanaceae; genus Solanum; species Solanum rostratum. The sequence continues at coordinate 32,201,347 of CM057055.1, read as the reverse complement.
AGGCTTAAGTCATCAAAGACCGCTCAGAGCTTTTCGTATATTTCAATTGGATGCCTCAAATAGGAGTCGTACTTATTGAACACCTCGACCCTCCCGAATTTGAACCATTTGAGAATTTTTTTCATACATAGCACATTGTTTGTGATTCACATTGGATAGGCGCATGACAAGTACTTAATTACACATTTTTGTGGAAAACTAGATCTTTCTTCTTTCTTGTCTCTTTACCATCACTTCCTCCCAATTAATTGAACTCTTTGTCCTATGGACCTAAAAGTGTTTAGAAAATAGGTGTATTTTTCATCTTTTGCTCCATAATGAAGTAACCTACATACATTTTGATTCCACATGACCCTCAAATTTTATTATGACAATCAATGTATGTGTAGCCTACCAAGGAAGATGATGGGACTTCTCATCAACCAAATGATGTTATGCAAAGCCCATCACAAGCAAATCAACAGAAGACATTATAGTAAAGCTTAAGTTTTAACTGCCTCATTTTGAGAATGGATTCCTTTAGCTGATATTTAATATATTTTTTAAGAATTATACAAGTAATGTACTGAATTTAGTCAGATGACCACCTGTGACCCAAAAATTGTACATAAATTCTCCCTGGATCACTGTTAGTGCTTACTTGTTGACTATGACCAGGGTAAAATATAAAGTAATATTATACAATAGATGAAAATCTAGGTAAAAAAATCTAATGAGTAGCCTCTGGAGCGACTATGATATGTTTTTAACTAGACAAATACATTCATGCCAGCACTACGAACAAATTACTCATATGTTTCGAGTAGCATGATGGTGTCTCTAATAAAAAAATTACTCTCTTAGTCCAATTTCATATGGCACCCTTTGATTTTGCACGATGTTTAAGAAAGAAAAGAAAGAATTTTTGAACTTCTGGTCTAAAATCATTCTTAGATATCTGTACGGCTGAGAATCATTTCATTAAGGGTTAAAAGGAAAATTTTAAAGTTAAAATTATTTTCAATTAGAGTAAGATGACATCGTTTTGGGGCAAATCAAAAAAAGAAAGAGTGTCACATAAAATATGATACAGTGAGTATATGTTTTCAAATGGAGCGACTCCTTTTCCTCTTGAAAAGGGGGAGAAGCTTCACAGAAGGAAGGAAGGCGAAGCTTAACATACAGAAGGAGGGTGAGAGCCGGTGATACGATGTAACAAAATACAGTTTCATTAGGCTGTTTCATTTTAATTTCTTTAGCTTTGAGAACTTTGTTGTTAGTTTCTTTAGCTTTGAGAACTCTTGTAGCTCCATACGTTGTTTTCTCAGTTGCTTCACATTATATCCCACATCTGAATACCCTTTAGACTGAATGCTCTTCATGGAATCCTTGAAAGATTTCAACTTGGGCCATACTCTGGTCATTGGTTGACCTTGCATTTATTGGGTTTAAGTATATGTGAGTGGGAACCAAGTGGAAGGAAAATGAAAAACTATTTCTCCCTTATCAGTAAAAGAGAGGAAAAGTTTTTATAACACCCCACATCTTAGGTGTACTAGTCCTATACATATGTAACATGATATATTTTGGTAGAAGGAGCACCAACTTTAAAAGTGCCTAACTTTCATACTACAGGGCTCTATTTACGTATAATGCTTAAGACGAGTAAGTGTATTTAAGTTTTAAGCCAAATTTAGGAGATCGCGACCTTAAATAAAGTGAAAAAATGTGCTTGTAGGACTTAGGAAGCTAATAGGTGAGTCACCTACGTGCTTAGCTTAAATAGGCTAGGTAGATGGAGACGACGCCCAACACCAAATTTGTTCAAGTACGATAATGAATAAAGTCCATGCTAAGGGTGTAATTTTGGGCCATGGTTCAGCATCATAAAGGGACAATATTTGCAGCCTAAGATGAATAGAAAAAAGCCCAAGTACATTCACAACCCACTTGATGATTTGGGCCCAAACTAAGTGAAAGGAAAAGAGAAAAAATGGGCAGCCAAGGCCCATCAAATTGGAGCCCGAGTGAAAGGGCCAAGAAGGTGTATCACCACCTTGCTAAAATGTTGCTTAAATTATAGGGAAAAGTTTGCCAAGAGTGTCCATTTTAAAAGGGGTTACAAACCAACAACTTTAAGTCATTTTAACATAGCCAAAAGATCAGATTTTTCAAAGTTTTTCTCCTTGCTCTCTCTTGCCTTTACAAAGCATCCACAACAAAACTTTAGGGTTCTTAGAGAATCCCTACTCCTTGGAGGTTAAGGTAAGTAAGAATATCTATGTATTTAGTGCAATTTTTACATGAAAAACAAAAGAAGTAAGCAGGTTGTGCTTGTGCAAAATATTGGATAACATGTGTTTCAAGAGTTGTTACTCACTTTTCTTATATTTTTAGAGACTTCTCTCTTCTTGATTGGCTTGATTATGAAGGTAGACGTTTTTACTGAGGTTTAGATAAGGAATAATGTAACTAGGTCGTGGTACCATTTTTATTTTCCTTACAAATGAGTTCTTGCATGATATTTTAATTGTGTTTTAGGTAGGAACTTATGGGCTTGTATTGGATATTGTTGTCTCATGTCCTCCATCTATTTGGGACTATTTTTGGACTTTTTTAGGACTGGTGTTATGTGTAAATATGCTGGGGAAAGTTTTGTTGATGTTGGAACAGATTTGGGATTGTTGACGTCGAAATGTAGCAAAAGGACGTAATATTTTGCTGTCTACTTATGTGTTGTGTATAGTTGTTATGTGTTGTACCTTGTGAGCTGTTGTACGGCTGTTATAGGACTAAAACGAGCTAGATACGACATGTATAAGAGAATGTGTATTAGAAAATACGATTAAAAGTTAAATGGTTGAAAGAATACTCTTGGGTTGATAATTCCCAGCTTGTTGCCCGAGTGTTATTTTTATAAGATTGGACTATCAAGACGTGTTTATTACTGCTTAATACTAGTTTTATCACCTACTTTATTATAGATAAATATTTGGTGGAAAAGGAGATTACTTCGAGGTAATAACGAGGTTGTAAAATGAGGTATGTAAGGCTACTCGATTTTCTATTATTTGGCATGAAATCAAGGGTCTTCCTTGGCACATAGAGGCACTTACAAACTCCAACATAACTAATAACCCTGTCTTCTCTCTTTAACATGTTCATATGCTCTCACACATTGCCATTTTCAAATCTGCATACATACTTGGTACCAAAGATACATGAGTTCCTTTAACAAAGTAAAGTTCATGTGTTGTTTCATCTCCTATGCATTAGTCGTGTAACTTACCCTTTTCATTATGGTATTGTCTTGCATGATTGTTTATATGACACATTTTATATCTATAGTCCTGTAGCTCCAAAATGTTATGATCACAAAAAGAACCATCTCAAAAGTAAATAAAAGATAAAGTGAAGTTTCTTATGATGGGTTGTATCCTAGGGGTTGAAGTATCACCTAGCATGGGTCGATCCCATATTATGGGGGGTATCCCAGGGGTAAAATGAAAGCTAGCATGGGTTGATCCCGATATTAATTTACCACTAATCAGTTGGTCATTGTATCATATACTGTGCACAGATTATACAGTAAAGAAAGGTTAAGTAACGAAAAGGACATAATGTACATGATTCCACAGTATGACTAAAAGCTGGTCTCTTATCCTTACACCAATGCATGATTTCATTTGAGTTCATATTTCCTATATAGTACTCCCTGCCTTACATATTCAGTATATTATCTCGTACTGATGTCCCTTACGGGGGACTTGCATTTCATGCTGCAAGTACAGGAGCTAGTAGATGTCCTCAATAGAAGTACAAGATATCCAGTTGTTGTTACTAAGCTCCAGGTTACTTCAGGTCTTTGTGCGTCTAGAGCTTACATTTTAGTATTGTATAGTAGTTAGTCATGTGGTTGGGCATGCCCCGGCCCTTATCAGATACTTTTCCTTATCAAGAGGCTTTGTAGATCATGTAAAGTAAAGAGTGGTCGTGTCTCGTACTTTAGACATCATGGCTCCAATGGCCTAATCATATGCATTTCATTTTGGTTTGTCAGTACTGTCTACTTTTCTAAAAGCATGTTGAATGTGGAAAACCCCTTATAATGTTCATATAGAGTGAATGGTTACAGGTTGTTTTTCTCGAGCCCTATCGGCAATGGGCGCCAATCCACCTTAATAGGATTTTAGGCATGGCAAAAGTGTTATCAGAGCGGATCGTCCTAGGGAGTCTACAAAGCCGTGTCGATGTAGAGTCTCGTTTATGGATGTGTTACGCCACCACATTTATAAGTAGGAAGCTACGTGGCATTTAGGTGTTGTCACTTTGTTTCCATTCCTTAGATCATCCCATAGAGCTAAGTGTTGTAGGTGGATCCTATATAACCTCTAAATTATTTTGTATAGCAAGTATGCTAGAAACAAGGAAAAACAAAGGCAAAGGGAAGGAAGTAGAAGTGGTAGTTGGTGTACCTAGTCGAGTGAGACAATAAAATGAGGCTCAAAATGAGTTTCTCTCACAAACATTTCCAACTCCTCCTGCTCCTGATAAGCCAGGAAATAGTGAGAATCCCCTAGAACTACCTACCGACGCTACCGTATGGGATTTGAGAAATGTAGTCCAACTATTGACTCGTATAGTTGCTAGCCTTTGTCAAAGACAAGAAAGGCTCTAGATTCCATTCCTAGGTTCATTATACTTGCTTTAGCAAATTAACATATAGAGTTTATACAATATCTCATGCAAAGTATTCAAATCAAGAAAACAAGTTTATGATGATCATCAACTTAGGAAAATACATATAATTAATATAATTTTCAAGAAAAAACATCAAGAAATCATGTATGTAAACTCTTTAGACCTTAAACTCCTTTATGAACATTGATAGGGCACATGAGAGAACAATCTCATGCTTTTAGTTTAGCCTTACATACCTGGGATGAAGGTAGACGATCAACTTGGTACGATACAGCTTGAATTCCTCGAATCCTCGTTCTTCTCTCTTCTCTTTATCCCTAGGTCTCTTTTTGTTAAAGGTTTTGAAAGACTCTGAATAGGGTTTATAACCCTTTTTATGCTTAAAACAACTTGTTTTGGTCGTGAATTAAATTTAGGAGGGATTTGGAATTATCCATAATGCCCCTCACAAATTTTAAAAATTTTCAGCTTCGGAATAACCCAGTCTGCGATGCAGACTGGTCGCATACAAGTGTATTTTTCTTCGAAATGTTTTTCGATCCTGTCGAAAAAAATTAAGTGTAAGTCCGCTACAGAGGCGCGACGCGCCTCTGTTGCGCACCGACACTGTTTTTCATTTTCGGATCAAAAAATTATATTTTGATCGGGTCACTCTAAAAATCGATCGAAATCATTTTCCTACTCAATTTTTTGTGCTGATCGCAAATCCGTCCTCGAATTTGCCATCCGAGCATAGGAAGATGTGTTATGCCCTCATCTCTCTTCTAGGGGTATTTTGGTAATTTTTCGGGTGTTACACTATCTCCCCCTTGGGATCATTAAAGGTGGATATCAAGGCACGAATAGACTCAAGACTCATCTCAATACTCACGTCCATCAATCAAACTCTCGACTCCTCATCAATCTCAATCAAATAGACATATCAACTCAAGGATAGAAACATCAATTAAATCAATGGTAAGAACATTACCTTCAACATTCTCATCATCAGGAACGAATAGAGTATCGAAACTTAATCAATTCGAATCATTTAAACACTTCGTTAATCAGTTATTTGAACTCAAGAAGGAAGTCATCAAATCTAATCGAGAAAGGGGACCATCGTGATATACAAGACCTTGCGGGCATTCTCAAGCTCAACTCTCCACCTCAATTGTGCTCACTTTCATGGCACTCTACTCTATCAACTTAAACTTATAGCTTAACTCCCTATCTATCCACATCCTCTTATTCCATTCAAGCCTACTTTAGAGCCTCACGGTGCTATTATTAAGATGATCATATCCATACACGGGTAACCCTCAATACTCAAGCCCTACACTCTTACAGGGACTTTCCCTAAAAGATCATTAGTCCTCTTCACTACCCCACTATCCTTACTTGAAACCCTCGTCACGAAGTCTTCAACAGTCTATCATCAATACTCGCATAATAACAACCACACATTCAAGCCTATTACTCTAACCAGTTCAACTGTATCTAAGAGATTTTTGACCTACTAAGCACTTCTACCTTCGCCATTCCATATCCTCCAGCTCCAAGACAATCCAACATACTTTTACCTATCTGTTGTATATCATAATGTCTTATCTCTCCCCTCCTCCCTATCTCTATCCCTACATGACACAAGTACAACACCAATGTCATAATAAGGATACATTCACTCCTCCTCATCTACCCTCATTCTCCGCCTACTACTATCAGCATCACTACTTGGGCCTAGAGAGACTCATCATCTCCCCCTTTGGCGAAACCCCAACTACTACCTCCTCATGCCAAATAAGCACGATTCTACAGCTAAAACTTGATACTCTACATCCTACCATCAACAATGGCATAACGTACCAAAGGTCGAGCATGCGTAAGACAACATCCAAATGAGGAATCCTCACCCCTTTATTCTCATCAACATTTCTATCGCGACTGGGAAAACAGGATCACTCAAAGAACTTGGAACAAATATCAGTAGCATGATTCAATCGAAAAATCTTACTTGCAAATGTTCGTAATTAAGTACAATCTCCCTCATCTATCAAGATACATTATGGATTCACAAAACTATATGTAGTGTAAAACTCAAGTCACATCTCACTTAACATAGGATTAGGAACTCTCCAATCCATGGGGTAAGACCAAAATTAATGAATGGATTCATCGCTTTTCACCCTCACAGCTCCAACATGAAGGAGAATCAACAAGTGGTACACGGGACTAGGCCATAAGCATGACAGTCATATACCATATGGGAATAGGGCATCACCTCAACGAAAGAATAAGGCACGTACGATAGGGCAAGGAACTGATATCTCATCTCGATCAACCATCTCTATCGAAACCTCAAGATTTACTTAGGTCTATTATCCCATCATCTCCCCCTTAGCTCAAGGGTCATCTCTCAAGTTTTATGAATCAATTTCCCCTACTAGGCTACAAACATATACCTCCACACAGTCGAGGAAATCACTATCTATGAGAATAGGCGTCTCAAACTTCTTCTATCATACTATAGTCGCATATATAAAATAGCCACTAAGACTCTCTTCAAATATACCACTCTTAGCTTCCTCGTGTCTCTAGGGAAATCTCTCTATATTTGCTACTCTAATGGTGCACATAACCACGTCCCCCAACTCTTACAATCTAACCTCTCCTATCAAATGTTTAGTCCTCAATTCTCTCTTTTCGTCTAACGGAACCTATACCATACTTATATCATACTCCTTGCAAGCCAACACCTTAATCTAAAATACACACTATGGTGAACCTCATAGGGCGAATCTCCAATTAAAACTATCACTCTCACGATGTTGTATCCTCTTTACCATTAGTCATCAACATTCAAGCTTAGAGTCTAGTTCTAACACGTGCATCTATCACACAGCTCTCCAACATTACACCAACTTGCAAATACTAGGTAAATTTTTCGGAGCATAAGCCCACTAAGATCTCATAGTAGGTATTCACTCAACACATACCCTCTTCGAAACTCAAGTACCATTCCTCCACTCACTATACCCCTTACCTGGCTAAGCTCGTAACTACATAAACCTCATGGGGCTCTTTCTTCACAAATTATAAGCCTAGTATAGATCTATCACATTGAAACCACTCCATCCCTCTATTCAACATCCACGTCTCACCCTCACAGTACAAATATCAGGATACGTCCACATAAAACACTTTCTAGTTTTGAGCACGCTCTAACATATTCTAACACTAACTTTCTCTCTATACCTTATCATGACAATCCTAGGGTACTCACCACTCTTTCATCAAGCTTATGGCAATCGACTAGTCATCTTATTACTTCCCCAATAGGTATATAACTCTAACTACAAGCCTCAATCAACTATCACTCTCATTATTTTGTCTTTTCCTTTCTATCGTCATCATTCTAGCTATGGAATGACAGCTCTACTCAGGATGTTATAAGACCTCACATCTCACTCTTAGGTGGTAATACTAAACTCTTTAGAGACATAAGTTTCTCTCTCATGAATATCATCAAAAGTAAGTAAGGACTCGAATCATACCCATCACAACATGTGGGGAGACATTTGGAAAATCTTCTTAGTCTTCTCTCACTGGTGGTGCTGGGTTAGAATCTTGAGACTTTTTGCCTGCTTTGGATATTTCCTCTAGAAGTGACCCTCTTGGCCACACTTGTAACATCCATCACTCCATTTATAGCATTTTCCCAAGTGAAACTTGCCACACTTGCCACAAGGTAGCTTGCCTTGGGAACCCAGAACCACGCTAGCCTGTGACTTAGATTTCTGAGCTCTAAAGTTATGAGGCTCTACTTGAAAGTGACTTCTGCTTCTATTCCTCTTCGTCCTCTTAAACCCAGGTAGGTTCACCCTCAAGAACTCACAATCTCTGGATGTATTTGGAATAGCCCACCTGCCGGCTCCCTGTGTAACAACAAGTGTTGTCACAGCCTGGACCAAAGGCTGGATGGCCTGGCAAAGCTTAGCATTGAGGAAGTCAGCCTGGGGTGGCTGTATGACAGGGAGGGTTGGGCCTATGGGTCCATCCTGGTCCTGGGCTAGGGTTGGTTAGCATTTCGTCTAGCTGGGCTCCCGTTCACTTCATCAGCTCTTCTTGGAAACATGGTCACGATTCTGAAAACTCGTAACGCAGGAATCAGAAAAGATCTTTCTTAGAGTTTAACTCTATCGCATGAATTTGGAATAAGAAAGAAGTGTAACAATTCCTAATGTCCTATAGCCTCCTGCTTATGAAGTATGGTCGACAATACACCCATAAACAAGACTTTACTAGACACAGCTTCATAGACTCCCTAGGACACTTGAATTCGTACTCAGATACCAAGTTTGTCACGCCCCGGGAGGGTACCTTAGACGTGGCTGGCACCTAGAGACTTTAGCTAGTCCCCAAGCGAATCACTTAGCCTCATCACATTCATTCAATCAAATAAATCAAGAAAATCAGTGGAATTCTAAGGAAAGTAAATGGGCATATCTCATCTAGTTCTCAAAATAATAAGTAGAATAGAAGAAGTCTAGTAGATAGAACTAGCTCACAATCTTAACAATCAATATCCAACTCTTGTTTATGAAGCCTCTATCACTATCAAGTGGTGCCAATGATAGGCCCATGGCTACCTCAATAAAAATAAAGCTAAATCAAGTCTAGCTCTAAAGCAAGATGAAATAAAGGTAGTGAATCCTCCGGAGTAGGGGAGGCTCGCCAATAAGCTGAACGTCTCAAATCCTCAACGATGTGCCTGTTGACGATCTCTAACTCCTGTATCTACATCATGAAACAATGCAGCGCCGAGTGGCGTCAGTACGTGGAATGTACGGTATGTAAAATAGTTGAATGAAATAGAAACAGGTAGAATAATATGGAAATAACACCAACACAGAATATTAACCAAATCAGGATGTCACATTTCTATCTAAAGAAAGAGTAAAGATTAGACAAGTGGCCCATCAACCGATCAACCTCATCAATCAACTCAACTCAAGTCGACTCAAAGTACTCAAGGCGGAAACTTTTTGGGAGTTTCTCTTATCCGAAAACAATCACTTATAAGATAGTGATTGTATAAGGAAGAGGTGTCATTGTCACACCCACCCAGTACCTTGCCAAGGTAAAGGACAACTCAAATCTATAATGGATCCGAACAATTAACCAATCAAGTCATATTGTTTCAGGACAATAAGGTGAGGACCTCTACGACTTTAACGGACTTAATCAATAGAATGAGAACTTGTTCGACTCTAACAAATTTAGCCCTCGAGTGAGAACTTGTCTAACTTTAACGGACTTAGCCCTCAAATGAGAACTTGTCCGACTTTAATGGACTTAGCCCTCATGATAGGGACTTCTCTAACTTTAATGGACATAGTCCACTCTACGCTTGGTGACGTAATTAATGAGTACGAGTTGGACTTGCTCTTACTCTTACTCATTTCGATGCTCGATACTCTGCCCAAGAAGCAATGCTCATAAGACACCGCATCTCCACTCAATTATCTCATATTTTCCTTGTATAGACTCTCACTATCTCATTAACTCAAACTCAAGGGTCCTCTATTATTTTAGGAACTTTAACTCATCTCGGTTAACTCAATTCTCATTTAAGAAGTCAAGGACTTAGATCATCAATTAGAAGAAGTCGTTTAGTCAAAAATCAAAAACTCGATTATGAAGACTCATAGGATGATCAAGCTCAATTAACTCAACCTCATACTCACATCAAGACTTCTCTCAACATACTAAAACCAAGGCTCTACACTTCATTCTAGGGTTCATTATACATGCTTTAACAAATTAACATATAAAGTTTATACAATATCTCATGAAAAGTATTCAAATCAAGAAAACAAGTTTATGATGATCATCAACATAGGAAAATACATATAATTAATATAATTTTCAAGAAAAACCATCAAGAAATCATGTATGTAAACTCTTTAGACCTTCAACTCCTCTATGACCATCCTATGGGGCACATGAGAGAACAATTCCATGATTTTAGTTTAGCCTTACATACGTGGGATGAAGGTAGATGATTAACTTGGCACGATATAGCTTGAATTCCTCGAATCCTCATTCTTCTCTCTTCTCTTTAGCCCTAGGTCTCTTTTTGTTAAAGTTTTTGAAAGACTTGGAATAAGGTTTATAACCCTTTTTATGCTTAAAACGACATGTTTTGGTCGTGTATTGAGTTTAGGAGGGGTTGGGAATTGTCCGGAATGCCCCTAAAAAAATTTAGAAATTTTTAGCTTCGGAATAACCCAGTCCGCGACGCGGACTTTTCACGTACAAGTGTATTTTTCTTCAAAAAATTTTCGAACGTGTTTTTCGATCCCGTCGAAAAAAATTAAGTGTATGTCCGCTACAGAGGCGCGACACGCCACTGTCGCGCACCGACACTATTGTTCATTTTCTGGTCGAAAAATTATCTTTTGATGAGGTCGCTCTAAAAATCGACGGAGACCATTTTCCCACTCAATTTTTCGTGCTGATTGCAAATCCGGCCTCGGATTTGCCATCCGAGCATGGAAGGATGTGTTATGCGCTCATCTCTTTTTTAGGGATATTTTGATGATTTTGCTGAGTGTTACATTAAGTAGTGAAATAAAAGTGAGTAGAAAGTGGAAGAAAATGATAGTGCGTATAAAATTTCCTAATTCATTTTATTTCATAATTATATTTCAGATTATAACTATCTATTACTAAACATAAATATATTAAAAATTACCTCAAATTTTGAATTTTGATGATCATTATGGAGTTGGAATGATCCTTTCTCAGTGGTAGCATCTCCATAGTTTTGGTGCTACACATTGAAATAGGACATAAAAAATATCAGCATATTTATTCATTTGGAACAGTCCGTTTCGGAGCAGAAGAGCCTTTTGCACTATGTATTCACAAGTTATAATATAATATTCACAAAATATAATATTCAATTATCAAACATAAGTATATAAAAAGTAAATATGAATTTGACAGAACATTATGAAAATGAAGCGGTCTTTCCTCTGCTGTAATACTTGTGTAATTCTTTTTTACACTGGTAAAATAAAACACCAAAAATTATGAGCATATTTGTTGAGAATATTTTTAGAATATGCCGTCACATGTTATGTAAGAATTAAATTTTCATTTTTGGAGTATCTTTATTGTATGTATGAATGTACTTAATTCGGTTCAAAACATAATACTCTTTGATTAAAAAAAATATGTATATAAGAAACTATCTCAAGTTCTTAATCATTAATATAATTTGTACCACATAAATTTAAATTTTTATATAGCAAAGATCGATCATGTGTATTCTACAAAGGTATAATATAAAAAACAGCTAAATGAAAATTTTACTAGTCAAATTTTTATTTATAAACCAGGAAAAGTTGATAAAAAGAACAATAAATGCAGAGATAAATTGTAATTAATGTATGGATATTTTTTAATTTAGTTAACTCGATAAATAATATACGTTAAACTTTCTTGAGTTCTGAATTTTGAGAAACATAATGAAGTTGAAACGATCTTTTCTCTACAATAACTCCTCCATAAATTTTTTGTTAAACAATGAAATAAGACCAAAAATTGTATCCTTTTTACTTACAAATAATTTAATTATGTATTTACATGTTTTTACATAATTTCGAGTTTCATTATTAAAATATTTTACACGATACAATTCCAGATTTTCATATAATGAATATCAATTATTTGTGTTCTTAAAAAATGATTAACAATAAATAAATTAAAAATTTACAAGTTAATTTTTTTTTCTGAACTTGTTTACCCCGAAATATACAGTCATCTCCATATATTTACTAGAGGAGAAGAAGTGCACAGAAAGAATAGATAGTAGTGAAAACTAAATAGTATGTACCATCATATTTCTCTTAATTCTAAAAAAAATATTACTTTTCGAATATAATATTATATGATCAAATATAGGTATATAAAAAGTTACCCGAGATTTCGAATTTGAGAGAATATTATTGGGATGGGATGAACTTTCATCTGCTGTAATGCCACCATATTTGTCTTTCCACATAGAGAAATAAAACATCAGAAATTATACGTACAATTCATCATAACTAATTTTACATTATTTAATTGCAAGTTACGATATCATTTTAATTTTTAATAATGGATTATCTTATTCAACACATATTTAATCACGCATACAATAAAAGTTGATATTTGTATACTACAAAAACGTAAAAAGAAATTAAATTAAAAATTGATCAAGTGTATTAATTAAAAACTCTTTTACTTCAAAATACGCAATCATTTCAACTAATTAACCAGGATAATCGAAGTGTGTGAAAAGAACAATTAATGAAGATTAAATGATAGTGTTTATAAGAATTCTTAAATCAGTTAACTTTCTGATTACATTTTCAGTATAATGATCGGTTACCAAATAAAGATATATGAAAAACTATTTCAAGTTTTAAATTTGGATGATTATAATGAAATTAAAACAATCCTTTGTGTAGTAATATCTCCCTAAAAATATTATTAATATATGAATATTCTTTCACCTAAAAATGTACCATTATCTCCACTGATTAACTAGGAGAAGAAGTTGGTAAAAGACAAATGGTGAAAAAAATAGAGTGTATTCATATTTTATGTTATAGTTAGAGTTTCATTGTAATGACCTGACCCAACACTGTGAAATATTATTTGCTCTTGGACCTAGCCCATCACGGATTTGTCTCTTTGGGTTCACCCCAAAAGGCGCCTTTTGGGGTGAGCCCAAAGGGACAAATCCGTGATGGGTTAGGCCCAAAAGCGAACAATACTTTACAATGTTAGGCCAAGTCGTTACAGGTGGTATTAGAGCCGCTCTTGTGTCATTCTTGTTGATGTGGGTCAGAGTTCAATTGAGTTTAGGAAAATTCCGGTGAGGTGCGGCAAACCTTAGTGTTGAGTCTAGGCGAATCCCATGCAGTAGGGCAAACATCAACGAGGACGCTGAGTCTATAAAGGGGGTGTATGTAACAACCTATTTTGAGATGAAAAGTCCCACATCGGCAAAACAAAAGAGAGATGCTGAGTATATAAGTAAATGACTGGTCTATATACTGTGAGGTGCCATTTGGGGTGAGGCCAAAGGGACAAATCCGTGATGGGCTAGGCCCAAGAGCGGACAATACTTCACAGTGTTGGGTCAGGTCATTATATTCATAACTAGGTTATATCTATTTCATACATGTTAGCTTTTTCATATATCAATGGTCAATTATTTGTATTTTACAAAAATATAAGAAAATACTAATGAATAATGTATTATTTCATACATGTTAGCTTTTTCATATATCAATGGTCAATTATTTGTATTTTACAAAAATATAAGAAAATACTAATGAATAATGTATTAGTCAAATTATTTGTAAATGAAGAAAAGTGAGTAAAAATAGAAATTGTAGCAAAATAATGATTGTGTGTGAAAATTTCTTAATGTCACGCCTAGGGAGGGTACTCTAGACGTAGCCGGCACTCTGAACCTATTGCTAGTCCCCAAGCGAATCACTTGACCTCATCACATACCTTCATTCAATAACTAATCAATCAGCGGAAGACTATAGATAATAAATGGGAAATGTAGTCTCAAAAGCATATAAATAAAATAGGCTAGTCCGAAAGAAGCTAGCTCAACATAGTCTCCAATCAACAACTTGACTCTTGTCTGTGAAACCTCTATCACTATCAAATGGTTCCAATGACAAACCCATGGCTACCTCAATTCAAAAGTAAAGCTAATCTAAATCAAGTCTGACTCTATAAAGCTAGATGATAATAAAATAATGATCCTCCGAAGTAAAGGAGGCTCACAAACTCTGCTGACTACGATAGATCCTTAATGATGTGCCTGTTGACGATCTCTAGTACCTGCCTCTGCATCATAAAATGATGTAGTCCAAAGGGGAATCAGTATGTGGAATGTACGAGTATGTAAAATGGCTGAATGAAATATGGGTAGAATAATATAGAAATAACATCAATTTAGAAGATACTCAATGAAAATGTCAAATGTCTATCTAATGCAAGAATAAAAAGTAATCTAGGGGTGGGTCTGTAAAATCAAAAACCAAAAACCGAACCGAAACCGATCGAAAAATATCAAAAAAAAAACCGCACCATAAAAAATCGAAACCGAAAAAAAAAACTAACCGAACCGGTTCTGTGCGGTTCGGTTTCGGTTTTGGTCTTAAAAAACCAAACCGAACTGAAAAAAATCGAACCACCTAATATATAAATTAAAAACCCTAGCCCCAAATAATTTTCCATTTTCATTTTTCCCCCAAATCAGTTTCCTTTCCAGACTCCAGTTTCCCTAACCCCTGTTCCCATCGGCCACGGCGGCACCGCGACAGTCAGCCAGTTAGCAGTCGTGAGTCGCCCACGACCCACGTCGCACATCTGCCACTTCGCCAGCAGCCAGCGGCCAGCCGCCAGCCGCCAGCCCCTACCCCGCAGTTGTGCAGCAGCCAGGCGCCAGCAGCCAACAGAGCTCAAATCTCCCTCGAGCCTCGACCCTCCCGCCAGCAGCCAACAGGTTCTTGTTGTTACTTTTACTAATTTCCTACGACATTTTTCTTCTTTCTTTAGCTATGAAGTTGTTTCTTTAGCTATGAAGTTGTTTCTTTCATTAGCTATGAAGTTTTTTTTTTTTTTTACTGATAAAGGCTACTCACTATCTTAGTATCTTATAGCAAAAGTAGCAAACTCAAATTGCATCTTTTCCTTCCTATCTGTCTACTGGCTTTGCAATTAATTTCATATGCAAATGTCTACTGTTGTTGACTGCTGTGAGTGTTGTCTTTTTGAGAAGGGAAGAGTAGGTGTGGCCGTGTGGGTGCTGTGAAAGTTTGGCTAAGTAGGCATTTGCATATGAAATTGAGGATTATAACTTTAGATTAGTGTTTCAACATGCTATTTAGAGTCATGATTTTAAAGTTTTTGAGAGTAAGGATTTGAAATTTCTATTTTTTTCAAAAGAAATTGTAAAACTTAACATATATAATATATGTGATTAAAGTGGGACAGAGGGATATTAATATTTAATAATGCTTGAAGTTTGCTATTTTTCCTTTTAATTACAAAAACCGAAAAATCGAAAAAAACCAAAGATTGAACTGAAAAAAACCGAACCGAAAAATGATTGGTTTACTTTTTTTGGGGGCAAAACCGAACCGAACCGAACTACCAAATGACCTTCCATTCCGTTTTTGGTTTTAGGGAAAAACCGAACCGCAAAAACTGAACCCACCCCTAAAGTAATCCAGTGACTCGTCAATACCAATCAAAGCTCATCAATCAACTCAACATAGAGTACTATTAGTATGGGGCTTATTTGGGAGTTTCTCTTATTCGACAACAATCACTTATGAAGCAAGTGATTGTACAACAATCCCATTGATGGTGCCACAACCGTTTCGTACTTTTCAGGTATAGAACAACTCAGACCCATAATAGGTCTGGCTCTAAAGTCCTCTATTGCTTTCAGGGACTTTATCGTAAGAGGGAACCTCTGATGTGATGGTTAAATCCTCACCTATACTTGGCGACGTAGTTAATGAGTGCGAGTGAGACTCACTCTTACTCATTTCGGTGCTCAATACTCCTCCAAAAACTCAATGCTCATAAGGCTCTTCAGCTCAACAACTCATCTTAATCAGTCTTATAGAGACTCTCATCATCTCAATTTGTCTCATGGAAACTCTCATTGTCTCATTAACTCAACTCAATTTGGCCTTTCAACCTAACATCTCAATTATCTTATCAGTGCAGTTCTCATTTGATAACTCAAGGACTCTAATCAATCATAAAAAAAGAAGTCGATTAGACAAATATCTAGAATTCAATTAGGAATATCATGGGACCATCAACTCTAATAACTCTGCATCATGCTCACATCATAATCAAAATAAACATGCTCAAGTCAGGCTCTAGGCTCAACCCCTAGGATAATTCATGCACTCATGTAAAAGCATGTATTCAATAAACTAGTTTATGATGATTATCAACACAAGAAAATACTAGTAATATATATATAATTTGCAAAACAAATATTCAAGAAACATGTATGAAGACTCATGATACTCACAACTCCTCTAATACCATCAATGGGAGCACATGGAAGAACAATTCTATGTTTTAGTTAGCCTTACATACCTAGTATGGAGTTTTGACAATCAACTTCTCAAGAAGTTAGCCTCAATCCTCTAAACCCTAGCTCTCTTCTCTTCTCCTTATCCCTAGTCTTGTTAGGAGTTTAGAAAGACTTAGGAACGGGTGTTAAAACCATTTTTATACTCAAAACGACTTATTTTGATCGTGTTTTAAGTTTTGGAAGGGTTTGGGATTGTTTGAAATGCCCCTCGCAAAAAACTGAAAAATTTGCAGTTTGGATTTTTTTTGTTGAAAATTCTCCGATCGAGTTTTCTGATCCCGTAAAAGATATTGGGATCACATCTAAGTGTAAGCCCACGACAGGTATGCGTCGCACACTTGTCGCGCACTCTTACTGGAAATTATTTTCGCATAAAAAAATTATCTTTTGATTTGGTTGCTCTAAAAATCAACCAAGACCTTATACCACTTGATTTTTCATGTTGATCGCATTTTTTGCCTCGAATTTATCATCAGAGTTTTGGAAGACGTGCTAGGGCTATATTGGTAATTTTACTGGGAGTTACATTATCTCCCCCTTGAAATCATTCGTCCTCGAATAATGAGTAAAGATGGATGTCAAGGCATGAATACCAATCAAGGCTCCTCTTAATACTCACTAAACCAATCTAACTCTCTACTCCTCAACAATCTAAACAATCTCTATCCAGACTCAGAAGTAGACAAACTAGTTCAGATCAAGGGTAAGGACATTCCTAAGACATTCTCACTATTAGGCACGAATGAAACATCAAAACTCAATTAGTTCAAATTATTCAAATATCTGGATAGTCAATTACTTGAACCCAGGAAGGAAGTCATCAACTCTAATCGAGAATGGGACCATCGTGATATATAATACTCTGTGGACATTCTCAAGCTTAGCTCCTTATCTCAATTGTGCTCCTTTCATAGCATTTCACTTTATCAACTTAAGCTTATAGCTCCTACTCAACTCTCTGCCCAACCACACACTCTTATTTCGTTCACGCCTAACTCTAAGTCTCAAGGTGCTAGTCTTAGGATAATCATACTTACACCAATCTAACCCCTCGAAATCCATATTTCTTATATTGCTCGTTCTCATAATCTTAATACACTCACATAATAGCAACCACATATTCGAGCCTATCACTCTAACCACTTAATGACTTCTTTAAGGTCAAACTCACTTGAGAATCTTCAAACCTACCATAGCACATCTACACCCTCAATCACATAATTCTTACCATGAGAGACACTCATATTTGCTTATCTATCTATCACACACATCCCGAATTTTCTAACTCCTCTTCCACATCTACAACCTCACAAGGAAATGGTATCACATCATTATTAGAATCAAGAACACTCATTCTCTCTCATCAACCATCACTCCCCTACTATCACCAAATTTCTATCAAGACTAGAAAGTAGTAGCACTGAAAGGGCTTCAAATGAAAGATCATTAGCACGATTCGATCGAGAAATCTTATCTGAGAACATTCATAATGAAGTATAATCTCCTTTGTCTATGAAAACTCATTATGAGTTCACAGAACTATACGTAGTGTAAAACTAAGGTCACCTCTCATTCAACATAGGATTGGAACTCTTAGATCCATGAGGTAAGATCAAATTTCTGAATGAAGTCATCACTTCTCATCCTCACAACTTTAACATGAATGACAATTGACAAGTGGTACATGGGACTAGGCCATGGGCATGGAAATCATACACCAAATGGAAATAGAGTATCACCTTACTGAAGAATACGGAACATCTTATATGGGAAAGAATTGATGTCTCATATTGATCAACCCAATCACTATCGAGAACCCGGGATCTACTTTGGTTTGTCGCCTCTTCATCTCCCCCTTAGCTCAAAGGCCATTACTCTAAGTTTGCGAATCAATTCCTTTTTACTAGGCTATAAGTACATATCTCCACACGGTCAGGAATCACTATCCACAAGATTATCTTAAACTCTTTTGTTATACTATAGTCGCATATATATAAATAGCCACTACGACTCCCTTCGAAGATACCACTCTTAGCTTATTCCTATCTCTATGGAAATCTTTCTTTACTTACTACTCTTATTGGCATACATAACCACTTTCCATAAATCTTACAACCTAACCTCTTCTTTTTCCTGTTAACGTTCAACTTCTATGCTCCCATAAATTTAATTGTGTAAGAATTAGACCGTCATAGAAAACTCATCATCATCTATCCATAAGCCCTGATCGATGTCAAAGAATGCGTACATTAGCCTACTCCATGTTGACAACTCAAATATGCTACCTAGATTATTATAGCAGTCATATCTTAGAGCTTCACACATCTTTACACAATCATGGATACATATCTCAAGCCTTTTCTTATCTATTGAGCTATCCTCGTTTAACTAGTCTTACTTAAGTGGCACTTGTACCCTGCCCATATCATTCACTTTCCTTACAAATCAGCATCTTTATCTCAAACATACACTATGGAAATCCTCTTAGAGAAAATCTCCAACTAAGACTATCACTCTCATTATGCTATCTCCTCTTTAGCACTACTCCTCACAATTCAAGCTTATGATCTAGTACTAACACATGCGTCTATCACATACTTCTCTAATATCACACCAACTTACAACTGCTAGGTAAAATTTGAGAACATAGGCTCACTAAAATCTCATAACGAGTATTCAATCAACATACCCCCTCCTCATAACTTAGTACCACTCACCTATTCATTATACCTCATCTGACTAACTCATAACTAGATGAATCTCATGGCCTCTCACTTAAGAATCATAATCCTAATTTAGATCTATCACATTGAAAGCACTTTGTTCCCCTATTCAACATCTATACATCACCCTCAATAGTATGGATACTATAACACATTAACATAAACCTTCTTCAAGTTCTGAGCACGTTCTTACACATTTTGGCAATAACTCTTTCTTTATAACACATCATTAAAATCAAAGGGTATTTACTACTCTTTTGTCAAAGCTTATGGCAATCGACTCATCACCCCTGTCACGCCCAAAGACCCATTAAGGCGGACTGGAACCCATTGCCGACAAGGCTCGGGAGAACCCATATACAACTATGCACCTACTCTGAACATTATAAGAGGTTTTCATATTCAACATGCTCTCACAAAAAAAAATAGACAATATTAACAAGCCAAAAGGAAATGCATATGACTAGGCTATTGGAGCCATGATGTTTAAAGTATGACACTTGACCACACTTTACTTTACATAGTCTACAAAGCCTCTAGGTAAGGAACAATATCTATATGGGTTGGGACAGGCCCTGCCTTATGACCAACTATACAATACAAAATATAAGCTCTAGAAACACAAAGCCTCGAAGCAACCTGGAGCCCAGTAACAGCAGCTGAAAGTCCTATACTCCTACTGGGGAGATCTAGTAGCTCTTGTACCTGCAACATGTGCAGCATGAAATGTAGGTCCCCATAAGGGACATCAGTACGAGATAATGTACTGAATATGTAATGCAGGAAATATTGTATATGAAATAAAAACTCAAATGAAATCACACACTGGCGTGTAAGGATAAAAAACCCACCTTTAGTCATACTGTGGAATCTTGTACTTTATGTCTTTTTATTACTTTACCTTTCTTTACTGTATAATCTGTGCACAATATATCATGTAAATGACCAACTGATCAGTGGTAAATCAATATCGGGATCGACCCATGATAGGCTTTTCTTTCATCCCTGAGATACCCCAGGTAATATGGGATCGACCCATGCTATGTGATTCTTCCACCCCTGGGATACCACCCATCAATAAGCAACTTCAATTAATCTTTTATTTACTTTTGAGATGATTCTTTTGGTAGTCATAACATTTAGAGCTATAGGAACATAGACATGACATATGACATATAAACAATTATACAAGGTAATACCACAATAAAAAGAGAGTTACACAACTAATGAAACGGGTAGGAGATTAAACAACACATGGGCTCTACTTGGTAAAATAGAACTTATGTATCTTTGGTATCCAAGTATGTATGCAGATTTGACAACGGCTATAGATGGGAATGTATGAACATGGTAAAGAGTGGAGACACAGTTATTAGTTATTTCGGCGTCAACCATTCCAAATCTGTTTCAACCTCAACCAAACTGTCCTCAAAATATTTACACACAAACACAGTTCTAAAACAGTCCAAAAAAATCCCTAAGTAGATGGAAAACATGAGACAATAATTCCCAATATTCAGTCCACAAATTCTTACTAAGAGCGGAATTAAGATAGCATATAAGAACTCATTTTTGGGGAAGATAAAAATGTTCCAGCAGCCTTCTTACATCACTACAAAACCAAACCTTGTAAAAAACATAAATATTACTTCATAATCCAATCAATCAACAAGGTAAAAGCCTTTTAATATACAAGAAAAGTATACAACAATCTTTGGAACACATGCTGTCCAAAATTCCTGCATAAGTACAACCAGCATAATCCTCATGTTTTTCATGAAAATATTATACTAAACCATAGGTATTTTTACTTACCTTAGCTCTCAAGGATCAGGTGCTCTTCAAGAACCCTAAAGGTGTGTCTTGGCTGCTTTACAAAGTGAAGAGAGAGCAAGGAGAAACTTGGAAAGAAATCTGATTTTTGGCTAAGTGAAAATGACTTATAATTGCTGATTTTTAATCCCTTTTAAAGGGCCACTTTTGGCCGACTTTCTTTTGCACTTCAACCCTTATTTTAATAAGGTGGTGATGCAACAACTTGGCCCTTTCACTTGGGCTTTATTGTGCTTCAATTGGATGGGCCTTGCTGCAAATATTTCTCTTTTACACCCACTTAGTTTGGGCCCTATTTGTGAATTGGGTTGTGAATGTAATTTGGCCCTTTTACTATTCATCTTGGGCTGAAAATGTTGTTCCTTTATGATGTTAAACCATGGGTCCAAATGACATCCTTAACTCAGGGTTTATGCTTTATCGGACTTGAACAAATTTGGTGTTGGGCCTCGCCTCCGTCTACCTAGCCTATTTAAGCTAAGCACATAGATGACTCACCTTCTAGCTTTCTAAGTCCCACAAGCACCTCACTTCTTCCACTTCATTTGAGGCTGCGGTCTCCTCAATTTGACTTAAAACTTATATACACTCGGTCCTCTTGAGCGTTAGACGTACATATATCCCTCGAATCTAAAATTCAAGCACTCTTAAAAATGTGTGTTGATTTGACCCCGCCGTATCATGTTTCATATGCATAGGACTAGTACATGTAAGATGTGGGGTGTTATAATCCCAATACTTGCCTAATGGATAGATAGCTCTAGAGACAAGTCTTAATCAATCATTACTCTCACTATCTTGTCCCTTCCTTTCTATCGTCATCATTCTAGCTTTGGGATGAGAACTCTACTTTTGGTTTACAATACCCCAAGTCACACTCTTAGCTAGCAACATTAAACTCTTTAGACACATAAGTTTCTCTCTCACGGATAACATAAAAAGCAAGTAAAGACTTGAATCATACCCGTCACATTATCTGAGGAGACATAAGGAGAATCTTCTTGATCTTAATGACACCCCATGGCATACAGCTGGTCTGTGGCCCTATTTGTGCCAGAAGTATCACCTTTCTGATCTTCTCTATCTAGTGATGCCAGTGTAGGGGCTTAGGCCCTTTTGCCCACTTTGGACAATTCCTCTAGAAGTGACCCTCTTGGCCACACTTGTGACATCCAACATTCCCTTAACGATATTCCCTAAGTGAAATTTGCCACACGTGCCACATGGTGGTTTGCCTTGGGAACCTCGAGCCACACTAGCTTGCGACTTAGATCACCATGCTCTTAAATTATGAGGCTTTGCTTGAAAGTGACTCTTGTTCCTATTCCTCCTCGGCCTCATAAACTTAGTTTATCCTGAAGAATTCACAAGCTCTGGATGTATCTGGAACACCTGACTTGCCTGCTCCCTATCTAGCAACCAATGCTATCACAGCCTGGGCCAAAGTCTGGATGGCTTGGCAAAGTTCAACATTGCTGATGTCAGCTTGTGGTAGTTGCACAATAGGGACGGCTGGGCCTATGGGTTCATCCTAATTCTAGGGTTCCGGTTCATTAACATTCTTTTTAGCTAGACTTCCTTTCCCTTTACAAGCTCTTTTTGGAAGTATGATTACAATTCTATAAATGCGTAAGGCATGAATTAGAAGAGAACTTTAAGAGAATTGAACTCTATCGCATGAATTGAAATAAAGAAGTGTAACAATTCCTAATGTCCTATAGCCTCCTGCTTATAAAGTGCAGTGCACAACACACCAATAAACAAGACACTACCAGACAAGCTGCATAGATTCCCTAGGATACTTAAACTTTGTGCTCTTATATCAAGTTTGTCAAGCCCCAAGAGGGTATCCTAGATACGACACTCACTCAAAGACTATTGTTAGTCCCCAAGTGAACACCTCGACCTCATCACATTCCTTCATTCAATAACGAATCAATGAGCGGAGAACTAAAGATAATAAATGGGCAATCTAGTCTCAAAAGCATATAAATAAAATAGGCCAATCTAAAAGAAGCTAGCTCAACATAGTCTTCAATCAACAACTCGACTCTAGTTTATGAAGTCTCTATCACTATCAAATAGTGCTAATGGCAGAACCATGGCTACCTTAACTCAAAATTAAAGCTAGTCAAAATCAAGTCCGACTCTATAAAGCTAGATGAAAATAAAATAATGATCCTCCGAAGTAAAGGAGGCTCACCAACTCTGCTAACTCCGATAGATCCTCAACGATACGTCTATTGACAATCTCTAGTACCTGTCTTTGTATCATAAAATGATGTAGTGCAAAGGGGACGTCAGTACATGGAATATACGAGTATGTATAATGGGTGAATGAAATAAATACAGGTAGAATAATATAGAAATAACATCAACTCCGAAGATACTCAATAAGAATGTCAAATGTGTATCTAAAGCAAGAATAAAGATAGACAAGTGACCCATCAATACCAATCAAACCTCATCAGTTAACTCAAATCAACTCAACTCAACTCAAAGTACTATTAGTGTGGGGCCTATTTAAGAGTTTCTTTTATCCGGCAACAATCACTTATGAGCCAGTGATTGAATAATAATTCTGTTGATGTTGCCACGGCCGTTCCATACTTGCCAGGTAAAGAACAACTTGGACCCACAAGGGGTATGACTCTAAAGTTCTCTATTATTTTCAGGGACATGAACTTAAGAGGGAACCTCTGATGTGATGGTTCAATCCTTACCTATGCTTGGCAATGTAGTTGATGAGTGCGAGTGGAACTCACTCTTACTCATTTCGGTGCTTGATACTCCTCCCAAGACTCAACGCTCATAAGACTTTTCAACTAAACAACTTATCTCAACTACTCTCATAGAGACTCCCATCATCTCAATTTGTCTCATAGAGACTCTCATCATCTCATTAAATCAACTCAATTGGGCCTTTCGGCCTAACATCTCAATTTTCTCATCAACTCAGTTCTCATTTAATAACTCAAGGACTCAAATCAATCATAAAAAGGAAGTCGATTAGAAAAATCTCTAGAATTTAATTAGGAATACTGATGTGACCATCAACTCTAATAACTCCTCATCATGCTCATATCATAATCACAATCAACATGCTCAAGTAAAGGCTCTAGACTCAACCCCTAGGTTCATTCATGCATTCTTTCACAAATAACATATTGGGTTTATGAAGTAACTCATGTAAAAGCATGTATTTAGTAAAACAAGTTTATGATAATCATCAACACATGAAAATACTTGTAATATATAAATATATATATATATATGTATAATTTGTAAGAAAATATTCAAAAAACATGTATGAAGACTCGTTATACTCAGAACTCCTCTATTACCATCAATGGGGGCACATGGAAGAACAATTCCATGTTTTAGTTAGTCTTACATGTTTGGTATGGAGTTTTGACAATCAACTTCTCAAGAAGTTAGCCTCAATCCTCTGAACCCTAACTCTTCCTCTCTTCTCCTTAGCCCTAGTCTTTGTTAGGAGTTTAGAAAGATTTAGGAATGGTTTTAAAATCTTTTTTATACTCAAAACGACCTACTTTGATCGTATTTTATGTTTAGGAGGGGTTGGAAAAGGTCTGGAATGCCCTCGCAAAAAAGTGAAAAATTTGCACTTCAAGGAACCAATTCTGCGACGCGGACTTGGCCATTTTTGGGGTTTTTTTCGTCGAAAATTCTCCGATCAAGTTTTCTAATCCCGTAGAAAATATTAGGATCACGTCTAAGAGTAAGTCCACAGCAGGTCCATGTTGCACACCTGTGCGCACTCTTACTGGAAGTCGTTTTCACATTGAAAAATTATCTTTTGATCCGGTTGCTCTATAACTCAATCAAGACCATTTTCCCATTCAAGTTTTCATGCTGATCGCCTTTCTAGCGTCGAATTTGCCATCGGATTTTTGGAAGACGCGTTATGTGCACATCTTTCCTTTAGGGGTATTTTGGTAATTTTAACCGGGTGTTACACTTAATTTGCAAATTTCTTAATTTGCTTAGAGTATAATTTTCTATGACTAAACATAGGTATATGATAAACTATCTTAAGCTTTGAATTTTGGAAAATGTAATGGAGTTGGAATGATCTTTTCTCTGTAATAACAATTTCATAATTTTCTTGTTACATAGTGAAATAATAAGATATCAATAATTGTAAGCGTATCTTTAACAAATATTTTCATTATGTATTCACAAATTTTGATATAGTTTCAAATTATAATTAAAATATCTTAACAACACTAATTTGGCCTTTCATATAACAGTAAAATATACTTTAAAAGATTATCAAATAAATACTTTTAAAAGACTATAACTTTTTGAACTTAAACAATACTAAAAAATAAATAAGATTAGAAGAACGTACCACATCAGAAGATTGAATATTTAGTTGGCTTTCAAAAGAAGCTGTAGTAACATTGTCCAACATAGAAAATCCATGTGGTTTAGTACCAATATTTAGTTGGCTTTCAAAAGAAGCTGTAGTAACATTGTCCAACATAGAAAATCCATGTGGTTTAGTACCACTTCCTCCTCCTCCAAATCCAGTCTAAACAGGCTTTTGATTAATATGCGATATAATACATCTGCAAATTCCTTATCCCTCTGATCATTCTGCAAGTTTTGATGATGGACTTCTGTATCAAAACTAGCTGAGTTCAAATTGTTTATCATCATTTTTTGAGCTGAAGTTGAAATATTATCAATTGCTTTCATTGTGGACAATCAATTTGCATTACAAAATTTGGTTCACTCGAGTTGGAAACCAATCCTGAACAAGTGTACTTTTGCAAGCTCATACGATATTTCTACAAGCACGAGCTCAATTATTAATTGTTTGCTTTAAATACATTTAGTTCTACACAAGATTCATCTAGCTTGAGTTAATGTTAATTATTCTACACAAAAGTATCAAATAATAGTTAATTGTTCAAATAAATTGAGTTAAAAGTAGTAACCTGTAAATGACTTGCTACATGTATTCTAGTCAATTCAGGGGTATTCATGAGTTCAAGAATTTCCCTCGGATGAGCTTCCGCATCAAAAAAATTCATAAGCCAAAATATACAAAAGTAGCTAGACATACAAAATATAAGAAAAGTTAGTCGAGTATCTATAACATATACATAAAATTAAATTCTAAACCTAGATAAACAATGAATTTTTCAATGGAGACGTATGTATATAATCATCTAATTGAGTTCACATTACATATAAAAGAAATTTTTACAGTATCATGTCACATTTATTATGCATATTTTTCATGTAAATCTTTAGATGATCTCACATTTATCAATCTATGTATGTTTAAGAGAACTTACTCTCCAAGCCAAGCTTCATAGCTGCTTCCAAGAATTTGTCATGACGGGAAATTGTCCAAACAATCCTAGTCTTCATTGATGGTGGAGATGAACTCTGATCATTTTCAGTCTCGTCATATTTTCTTAGGGATTTATCCCTCTCATCGTCTGACGATGAAGATTCAATATAAGTTGTTTCATGGGGGATTTATGGTAACATATTCCCATAAACGATGCATATAATCTTGTGACATGGGTTTCACTATGAAGAAAATAACTCCACTCCGAAACCCTTTTATAGTTGTACTTTCTTTATCATCAACTGAAAGAACTGGTCACATTCAAAAATGCATATTTAAGTCACTTTGAGCAAAACACAAAGTAAAAGGGACAGGGTTACGAAAAAACAACAAAAACGGGCCTTTATATTTGGATTGGGTTATAATTAATATTTTAAAAAAAAACTATTTAGAGTGGTGAATCGGGTGGCAGCCACTCTAGCAAGGGAGGAGCAAAATTTACGAAAGAAAATTCTTTGTTATGTTTAGAAGTTCCATCAGTATTGGTCTCGAAAAAGATAGAATCAGACAAAGGCGAAACTTTTTTTGTTATTTGAATATTTTTCAGTCGGGATTCATCAATAAAGATCCATTTTTTCTCATGTAACCATCTACCATACTAAATATTTTAAATCTCATGAAGTATATCAAATAATAAACTCACAAACGACAGGAATGTTAGGTTCCTTGGCTATCTCTTGTTGAAGTTGAAAGACGTCCATTTCAGGCATGTGCACTTCTGTGACCACAATATCCCATGGGAGGATACTGCTCCTAAGGATAGGCAAAGAATCTTTTGCACAAATCAAACCAAAAAATTCTATTATAATAAACATACAAAATGATAAAGTTAAACGAATTAGATGAAGTGAAACACACACATATATATCTACACATGTTAATTCCTTTAAAAATTCACTCGATATAAAAAAAATCATGACACATGCCTACACGAGTACGTCTCACTCCATGATATGTAAAACAATTGCCTTGCGTCTCAACTCATCATACCCATTAAAATTCTTTCCATACATCTCTGTCTTTTTAAAACATTTAATTCCCAAGTGGCGTTCCTTTTAACTAGTTATCCAAATACAATAATTCTCATATCAAGAGAGTAGCAGAAAAAATATCCATTTTTGAGATGAGATAGGTGTCATAGCAATTTTAGATTTTGAATCCTAGGAAAATGAAAAAAAGAAGTTAAGCACCTTCGAATTTCGACTTCCTGAGTGAAATAGCAGTAATGAGAATCAAGTGGAATCATTATCCACCATCAGAATTCTATTTTTTCGGAAAATTCTCTATTTTCTGCCTCCATTGATTCTTCTACAAAAAAATAATTGATAACAATATGTTTTCCTTATTGAAATGAGAACATAAACTTAAACAGATAAGCACAAAACTTGAAGAGAATAGTTTCTAATTATTATCTAAACAAATATTTGAGTCAATCCTATTGTAGTAAAATCTACCTGAGATATTTTTTTGGCTCCTTTTCCTCTTTTGCTTTAATGCAATAAACGTTTTACTACATAAGCGATACACCAACTTATCATAAATTTATTTTGTTTATATATAGATGTATCTACATATGTATATATGATTTAAATAATTAGTAGTCCATACTTGTAGTTACATATTATCTTATCTATAAAGAGATATTTTTTAAAACTTTTTTTTTATCCTCTTTTATTCATGCACTGCAGAGTATCTATCTTCCAAGATTTATTTATTTTTAAATTTATAATTTATAATCTAACTTAAAGTTTATTTTTGAGTTACTATGTCACAACCCGAATATGGCTGAGATGACATTTGTCTTATCCCACAAAGACAAGTCAGCATAAAATTGATTATACCTATAAAAGAGGAAATAAAACAGAAATGAAATCTCAAGATAACAAAATAGGAGGATAGCTAAAGTCAAACTCTTAATACCCCCAAAATCTTATTGTTACATGTACAAGTCTATAAGTCTTACAACAAATTTGAAAGAAACACAAGTCTACTGACCTTGTTTCTAAAGTAGAACAAGAACATAGATAAATATCACTACTAGAAATTTGATCTATTGCCACGGTTCAAAAACTGTTGGTATAGGCAAAAAAACCGTGGGCATAAGTTATAGCCACGGTTTATAGAGAGGCACCGCAACTGTTTGCGTGGCAATAGATCTATTGTCACAGTTCATCCCGACGATTGCCATAACCGTCGCAAAAGGGTATCTGTGGGGACGGTTTCCGTTAGAATTAATTGGCTACGGTTTGTACTATATTAGTACGGTTAACAACCGTCTCAAAAAAGTTATATCCACGGTTCTTTAACCGTAGCAATAGATATCCCTATTGCTACGGCTTTATATCTATTGCTACGGTTGTTGCTTTAGGTATTTTGCCACAGCTTTTACCACAGTTGTTAACCGTCATAATAGGGCTTCTTCTATTGCTATGATTTTTAACCGTGGCATTAACCGTCGCCATATCTTCCTCTATTGCCACGACTGGCAGATCTATATAATCTCAATTTGACTAATTGTAGCTTATTGTGACTAATGTTGTTAATATATTGAGTTACACAATAACTTTATAATAGAAAAATGTAGAAATTGATCCTAAGAAGAAACTTTATATTACTAAAATAATAATTCAACAAGATCGATCCATAGTGTTGCTAATAGCGATAAAAGCAAAACATATGTACATACATACATATAAGTATGTTTTAACTATTACAAAAAGGTGAAAATACGTGCATCACATTGTTTTCGATCTTCAAAAATAAGGGATATTTGGAACATAGGTAACTAAAGTGAACAACCCAGCCATTTCATGCAATTCCTAGCTAGCAAAGCACATTGTCCATCAGAGAAGTCATCAGCACACAACACTTTAATTCATTCCTCCGCTTCTTCAATTTCATCATGCAAGACTTTCATCCCCTCCTTCAATTCCATCACCTACGTACAAAAAATAGTTGCAAACCGACAATTTATTTCAATCCCAACAGAAAGATAGAGAAGCTCAATTTGCAGATTTCAATTTGCAGATTGTTTGAAACTCAGAAAACATGTATAGCCAGCTAGTTGCATCCAAATTCAGTGCGTAGACAATAGTAAAAAAGAAGTTGAAGCCAAATATGATACTAGTAATTATTAATTCAGTGCGTGGCTGAGTGCCCTCATCTACAACATCATCTCTTTGGGAACTGATGTTTCTATCTTTTACATGACTGAGTGCCCTCATCTACAACATCATCTCAATCGGAAACAAGTTAGAGCCGGCTATATGAATTCTGACTGACCAACTTCTTATTATCGTTCTGCCAATTCAAGTTAGTTGATGCTCTAATGCCCAGAGATCGCAACACCATCTCTTTTCAGTGATTGAGAATAGATGTGCAGATATCAACGACTTTTCGGAGAAAAGAATTGCAACACCTCTTTTCTTTTTGGTGATGCGCATATGCCAGCAAGACTTTTGCATCAATTTTCTATATCTTCAAATAACAGAACTTAATGTGTTTTCCTCACTTTGAGTTTGAGGGAGAATGTTAGAATATCAAGTGAATATGTGTCTAGATTCAAACACGCTATATCTTTTGTACTTGAAAAAGAAAATCATATAGAGTATTATCATGATACTTTAGAGTATTTTAATTATAAAATATCTACTTACTTAATAGCATGGGGATTGACTGCTTACCATATTATATATAGCCTATGAATCCTATATAAGGAGCACCGATTGTAAATTGTTAATTAAGTTGCTAACAAGTATTTCTACTTTAACATTGTCCTCTTTTGTGAAAAATAAGTTGGTGTTTATTAGCAACAACGAGTGAAACCCAACATCCAAGAGTCTTCCAGAAAAAAATTAGCTTACTGTAACCATACATCTACATATACAGGGATTTGCTATGTGCTCCAAACATACACCAGAAATATGTTCATTATATGTGGCAGTGAATAACTGAATATTCCTTCCCCAAAAATGCTTTTCTGTTTCATTCCTTCCAGATAGTCCAAATATGGCATGTCGAAAAATCTCTGTCATTCTGCTCATACTTGCATTCTAAGAAGTTTCCAGTGTTTCAAGAACCCAAAGCCTGCTTCGAATATTACCCTGTTATACCTAATAGATCCTGCTAGACGAGTACTAAAAAGTTCCATTACACCAGAGTATAAATTTATAAGGGTATCGACTACTAAGTTCTTTTTGAAAGGGCAAACTCTACACAATCTCTATATCTCCATTTACCTCTACATTTTATTCTGTCTCCCTAATAGCTATCTAGTGTTTCCCTACATTTTTCTGGACTTGGCTTGCTGTAACTTTTTCTTTCTTTTCATGTATTACAGATACCATTCATTGTTCATAGTGAACAATCTTCTCATTTTCTTCTCTGTTCAATTTCGACAAATCAAGTATTGAAAACACTTCGCAAATTATTAGTTTTGTTCTTAAACTACCTCTTGAATTTTCGCCAAGTTCAATTTCCGGTACCACAAAACTACTTGCTGTCTCAGTATATTTAATCTTAATTAGTCAAATAGAGGGATGTTGTCAATAGTTCAAGATCGAAATAATAATTTGCACCAAATTGAAGAGTGTTTTCAATACTTTTCTCTTGCTCTATATGATCAAAGTTTTGTGGACAACTAGCTATAAGTTGTCCGCACATAAGTAGTATTAGTTATTGCTTTCATTTCCCATTGTTTTCCGCAAGTATATTTCTAAGTCCACTGCAGGATCATTTCAACATCATTACTACTTCAAACCTCCAGTAACAAGTTTTGTACCCACATAGAAAGTCTTTGCAGATTCAATTTACAAATAGAATATACTATTCTCTTTGCTGATTGTTTGCCTGTACTGTGCTATTTCAAATTTATTTGTTGCTTTATGGTTTAATGTAATACCATAAAGCAAAACCAACCCATATATGCATCACATTCACACAACCATGAGACAACCAGCTAGATATGTTACATATACTCAGCAAAACCAGCCTATATGCATCACATTCACACTACCATGAGACAACCAGCTATATGTTACATATACTCAGCAAAACCAGCCCATAGAAAATCAAAATCAGATTCAAAAAATCAGATTCAAAACAACCAGAGAGGACATTTTCTGGCAAAATAATCAGAGAGGACAAAATACTAGATCACAACCAAAAAGCAGCAGCAGAAGAAGAAAAAGAAGAAGAAGAAATAGTCGGAAAAGAAAATTAGTAACACTAACCTTGTCCGACGGCTTGTGCAGAAGCAGCGTCTCTTTGTGATGGAACAGTCAATGCTGCAAGTATGTTAGGGTCAATTAATCCGGCATGTTGCAGTTGTGCAATTATATCGGCAATAACTTCTTGTCTCATAGTTCTCTTTTGTTCCTCCATTCGTTTCTCCATTTTTTGGATCCTTTCTTCCATTTGTTTCACTACACCATTTGTCGCATTTAAAGTTGGTTCAGAATTGCCAACTATTTTCTTCAAAGTAGTCTTTGTAACCCCAGTTCCATATAGTCTTAGACGCCCAGGGTGTTCAGGACCCATGACTATAGAAAATGAATCAACAGACTGGCCATTTGCACTCGATTGTGCTTCAAGTTCCTCCATTTCAGCCTAACAAAGCATATCCAACAATCAAAGTCTTGTATATAATTCAAATAAAGAATTAATGTCATTGTAAATCCATTAATATACAGTATACATACAATTTTACTAGCAGTGTTTTCATAGGAGGCCTTGTACACACAGTTAGGATTTCTCGTTCTTGTGACCACAAAGAGCTCCTTAGATGATACAATTTTCTTCTCTTTTTCCTAGGCACAAGAAAATTGATATAAGAAATTGCTTAAATGATAGATTAATACTAGATACTAAATAAGAAAACAAACCAATCTATTATGAATTACAGCAAAACTCTTTTTGCCGGTAGTGTGTGGATTCAACAACTTTTTTCGATTCTTACTATTTGTTTCTGACATCTTCTGCAAATAAATGAATCAATAATGTTAGTTAGGTGATCGACAGTTTGGCAACAATCAACTTTAATGTAAAATAAAGCTGCAACAACAACAATATCATAGAAGAGATCAAGAAAGGAATGAGTTGAAAGTTTTAGATTCCGAACTACAATTTACCAGGAATTTCTCAGACTTCCAATATTTGAGGAGTTCTTTGAACTGACATTCTGGAATATGGCCAGGCTTTTTGGACATTCGAACTGTATCATTGTCATATGGGTCATAATAAGTTCTCTTCAACTCAGCTCTATGACTTCTCCATGCTTCTCGAATTGTTGCCAGAGTCCAAGCTTTTGCCGCATCAGGAATATTGTATTTCTCCTACAATTTAGTGTCAACAAGTTATCAAAGAGAAGTAAAATTGCTTTAATTATAATTAAATATTGAAAAGTCCAAACCTTGGTATAATCCCATAAATCTTTTTTAGTGTCCATCATATGGACAAAGGGTCGCATTTCTTGCCAATGTGCCTAGGAAGCTACTTAGCTCTATTACGTCATCTTCAGTAGGTCCAATTGGTTGATTTTAACCATTCAATAGGATCAATTTACGCTCTTGCCGGCTATGTACTTTAGGCATCATCGTTCTACCTCTTTTATTTTTAGTGGGAATGCCTTCAACTACAACAAAATATGACTTAGAAATCATGAATGAAATAAGTAAGTTCCTAAGCTTATATGTTACCTTGTTCTTCAGGTTGTTCATCTGTTGAAGGACTAACAGAACTCCTTTGCACTTGATCCTCAACAGGCTGCTGCTCAAATAAAAGATGATCATCAAAAGTTTGTGCCTCATCAGATCTTCCATTAACTTCAGATTGTGGAGCTACCGGTTGTTTTTCAATTAATTTCAGCAGTTTTTCTTTCTCTGACTCTATAGCTTCAACTACTTCATTTGTTGTCAACAACCGTCGCTTTTTATTTGCCAAGAATGATAAAGATCCAGGTTTAGCATATGCCTTATGTTTTGCTTTTTTATTCCTTTTTGGTGATTCTTGTTGACTCATGACTATCAACACCTGTATAAAATTAAGAGTGATAATTAAAATATAACATAAAATGGACAGATATATTATTAACTTGAAAAGAGATAAGATCACATACTGAACTCAAGCAGACAAGATGTAGAAAAGCTATGGAAATTATTATAGGTATAGGTCAGCTTTAAATTCTTTGTATCCATTTCACTTCATCAAGTCTTATTCTTTATAGTACTAATGTATGTATGACAACAACAAACAACACCAAAGGCATTGGTTCAAGCTAGTCAGCATTATATTTAACGTTAGGCCTCTATTCACGTTCCCCTGTAACATTTTTGGTCTCACAACTATATCATAACTTTACTTTCTCTATTTTAGTATCTTCGTATTGTATAGCATTCTCGTGGTACTCTATCTCAATCATCCTATTTTAGTTTTATGTATTATACTTTCATCTATCATGTCATTACTGCGAAGAATAGCTATGATAGTTCAGCTGTCATTCACGTTCCCCTGGAACATGTTTGGCTTCTTTGACATCCTTCACTGCACCAATGGCAGCCGACAAGACAAGATTTCAACATTCAAAAATGACCTAATATCCATTTAAAAGTGAAGAGACATTATGCTAGCATGAGAAAGAACACAGAGAAAAAAAGCTAATCCGGGAAATATGGATGAGCTTGAAAAGGTCAGGCTTGACCTTTAGAGATTCTCCTGCTTTCACTTCAACATCTACACATAGATGTCACGTATTAATAAATTACACTGCATATGGTGTCAGAATTGAAATAAATTCTGAATGATGGAAATAATTCACAACAATACAAGAGAAGCAAAACAATATCAGGCTTTGGCGAAAAAATAAGGATGAGTATGGATAGGCCCCCTTAGAGATAGGCAAACTTTCTTGAGGTAGTAATTGTGAATGAGCAAGTAGAGGACAACTCGTAAACATATCAAGGTGTAATGTATAATTTGAAGAAATAAATACAGGTGTTTACGGTTCAATGTATACATGTAATATGACTGGAGGACATAATTAATCAGGGACAAGTGCCTTCTGAATCTACATTCCATATTCTCATTATTGTCTATCTTAGCTCAACTGGACCATCAGTATTAGATGAAGCCTGTAGAACTATAATCGCATGGTGCACTTGGGAGGTTATAAGCCTCGGCTTAACTTACACAATTCTCTGGTTAAACCTCTTTTGGGGACGAAGACACATGGCTCTAGTAAACACTTTCTAATACAAATACAGATTAGTAATCCAGAAAATTGCAATTTAAGCGAACTCTAAAACTCTATTGATGACTGTTGTTTGAAATCTCAACTATTGAACACATAGAAGGAGACCAAAAAGACTGCTAGAGTAAACACATAAAACACTCAGAAACTGAATTTCAAGCATAACCCAAATCCCAAAAGCTCAACAACAACATACCCAAATAAGATATCACAAAGCTAATTACCCAAATAACATACTCAACAGTTTTGTCATTAGAACACTGAAAAGGAATAAAAGAGAAAATTAGGCTTAGTAATATATGCAACAATACATAGCACGTGCGTATTATTGAAATGAGACTAATTTAGAGACAAGTTGAAAAAAACCACATTAATAGCAATGCAAAACAAACATAGAAAATAGAGTCCAATCGACATTCGTAATTGATAAGATGCAACTCAATAGGGTATTCATTACTCACTAAAATAAATGAATAAGAGAATGTAATTGAAGTAGGTCGGAAGATCCTTTGTCAATCATCGGCCTCCATCCTATCCCAATCAGTATCATCAAAGTCATCTTCCTCTTCCGATTCTTCCGAAGGTACATCTTGTGAATCGTGTGAGATGGAAGGCGCATCAATGATATCAACTGGGAGATCTTCCCTTGCCCATCTAACATCTACATCGACTAATCTTTCTGAAGAAACAATATCATCATTGGTTTCCCTCCAAAATGTTTCTTCAATATTAGGACAATTCTCTTCCTCCAAATCATACAAATCTACTGGAACTTTATTTCTTGCATAATAAACATTTTTCTCAATTGGGTCTTCCACATAAAAAACTTGATGTACTTGAGATGCTAGTACAAAAGGATCATCCGTACAACATTATTTATTGAAGTATACCTGAGTCAAGCCATATTCATCAACTTCATTATGAAACCAATCACATCTGAAAAGTACAACACTAAAACAACTCCAATAATCAATCTCAATGATGTCCTGAATAATTCCATAATAGATAACCATTCCATCGACAGGATTTTGATACCTAGCACTAGCAAAACTATCTGTTGTGGCTGACAAAGTCACTCCACTATTTTGAGTTTTGCAAGGAGCATCCCGTGTCTTCGTATGGAAACGATATCCATTAATGAAATATCCAGTATATCTTTTAGCCACAAAATTAGGCCCTTTGCCAAGCTATCTTAAATGATTGGACACTTCAACATTTTTAACTTTGTCCCTAAACCAATCACTAAATTCTCTACTATGGATCTGTGCTTTTACCCAGGCACTTCCTCTGTTACGAGTATCAACTAAGCTCTTATGTTCCCTGCAAGCATGTATTGCAATTTAATCAATACGTACTTATTAATGAAATTTAAAACACATTAATCATAACATATAAATGAAGTTTCAATACTTACTTGATAAATGCATCAACTTTTTCATCACTGGTATTAAACAAAGTGTATCGATGTGCTGCAGACCACGCACCATGCTCCATATTAAAAGTTTTGCCTTTCCTTTTGTTCTTACTTCCAATTGGATGACCTGTCTTAGGAAATAAAGGTGAAACATCATCTCCCGCTATTTGAATGTCCTCATCATCCTCAGTTTGGTACGTACTAAATCTTGTTTTCACCCCATCAGGTAGGTATCTCGAACAAAAGGTCAAACACTCTACACCTTTACAACCTTCTACTATTGATCCTTCGGGATTTTTCCAATTATGAACAAGCCCCTTGTATTCACACATATTTCTTTCAGAAGAATACATCCAACGCAAATGAGTCAGACCCCCAAGCTTAATTTCGTCTACTAGATGAATAGGCAAATGTGACATGATATCAAAATAGGATGGAGGAAAAATCTTTTCAAGCTCGCATTGTATATCAATGATTTCAGCCTTCATCTTATCAAGATCGCTTCTTCTTATGACCTTTTTACATATGCTTTTAAAAATGTTTCCCAACCTAATCAAGACTAAAGACACATTCTTGGGTAGCACTTTCCGGACTGCAATCTGGAGGAAGTAATGTAGTATGAAATGAGCATCATGACTTTTGTATCCTGATACTTTCAGCTCTTCCATTTGCACACGATTTGATACATTAGAGGCACACCCTTTTGGCAATTTGGCATCCTTTAAAACAGTGCAAAATAGTCGTTTCTCTTCTGGTTTCATAGAGAAACAAGCTTTAGCCAGATGAATGTTTCCAGTATCACAATCTTCCATTGGTTGAAGCTCTCTGCGTATCCCCATATCACGCAAGTCATAGCGCGATTTTATATGATCTTTTGACTTTCCAAATATATCCAATAAAGTCCCAAGCAAACTATCACAAATATTCTTTTCTATGTGCATTACATCAAGATTGTGCCTCAACTTATTGGTTGCCCAGTATGGCAATTCAAAAAATATGGATTTTTTTTCCATGGACGATCATTCTTTCATTTTCTTTTTTTTTTTTGGCCCTTTCCAAAAATATTTTTGAAATCATGAAGTTCTTCCAGCACTTGTACACCCGATAAGGGCATCGGTGCAGATTTATGCTCCTTTTTACCATCAAATAATTTCTTATCTTTTCTAAAAGGATGATCAGGAGGTAAAAATACACGATGACCCATGTAACACATCTTACGACTGTGTTTGAGATATTGGGAACAAGTATTATGATTGCAAGTAGGACATGCCCATCTCCCCTTGGTGCTCCATCCCGAAAGCATTGCCAATGCTGAAAAATCACTAACTGTCCACAGTAAAGCTGCACGCAACATAAATGTTTGGTTAGCTACAATATCATATGTCTTCACTCCCACTTCCCGTAGTTCTTTCAACTCCTCAATCACTGGTTGTAAGTATACATCAATATCATTTCCGGGTGACGATGGACCTGGAATAATCATTGACAACATTATGTACTCTGACTTCATGCAAATCCATGGTGATAAATTGTAATTCATTAACATAACCGGCCATGTGCTGTGGGAAATGCTCATAGTTCGAAATGGATTGAATCCGTCACTTGAAAGACCCAATCTAATATTACGAGCATCATTAGCAAAGTCAGGGTGAAGGGAATCAAAATCCTTCCAAGCTTCTCCATCAGCAGGATGTCTTAGATTTCCATCTTTGGGTCGCTCGGATGAATATTCTCGGAAGCCTAGGCTTTAAAGGAAAGTACCTCAAAACCTTCACCGGGATTTTAGTGACTTATTTGTTAAGTCATTCCGAACATTCTTCCATCTAGAAGATCCACACACAGAGCAATTATCTAACTTTGCATTGTCTTTCCAAAATAACATGCAATCATTAGCACATGCATGAATTTTCTCATAATTAAGACCCAAATCTTCTATCACCTTTTTTGCCTTGTAAAAAGACTCAGGTATCTGAGCAAATGGAAATGCCTCTTTTATCAAGTCTAACAAGTCTGAAAAGGCAACATCACTCAATTTGTGAATGCATTTTAACAAGTACAATCGGATGGTGAAACTCAACTTAGAAAAATTTTTACACCCCGGATAAAGCTCTTGTTTTCCATCCTCTACTATTTTAAAGAATTTTTTAGCATCTTCAAATGGTCCCTCTTGAACACCCTCATGTCTTAGGTGATCTTCTACATTTTGAAAAGTATCATGAAGTAGTTTACCAAAATCATCATGCATGTTTGAAGTTTCATCATCATTGGTTGGTTGTGGCATATTTCTTGAGGAAAAACCTTCTCCATGGAAAACCCATTTGATGTATCCATGAACAAATCCATGACAAATCAAATGATCCTCCACTACATTTCGACAATGCCAATTACTATTAAAGCACTTCTTAGTAGGACACAATATTTCATTTCCTTGGGAAGCTTGTTCAAATGCCTTATCAAGAAAATCATTAACTCCATGAATATATTCATCGGTAGATCTTGGGAGATCTATCCAACTTTTATCTCCTATATCCATTTAATATCCTACGTACATGAGCAAAATAGTATAGGCAATAAATTAATCAAAACATAAATAAGTAAGTAATGCACAAATTAGGATGATTTATACAACAACAATATAATTTTTATGTAGTCACAAAAAAACCTAAACAGAGAGATGAGGCATTCAATACTTAAGTTTCATCCTTGCAAAGAACTATCTACCAGATCTTTCATGTTTACAAGTCGAACAAAGGACTATATACCAGATCTTTCATTTGAGACAAATTAACTTACATTTCATCAAACATATAATAATCAAGTCATAAATCACAACAACGGAGATGCAGGGAAACAAATGGTTAAACGAAAAACTTAAGATCAGATATACACTTAGCAAATTTTAGCATGTGCCACTAAATCAACAAACACAAAGACTTCAACAATAACGTAAAATCAGCTAAATATAGTGAACAACATATAATATAACATAAACCAACATATATTGAAGAATCTAAAACAACTAACTAAGAATAGACTTGCTTTCAAAGAATCAACAGAAAATTTTGAAAAAATGGAGACTAACATCAGCAATTTGTTTGAAGTATCAACGAAATTGTTTGAATATTGGGTTTCTGCCTTACATAAACCCCTCAACTTAAAATATTAACTCAATTTGTAAATGTAGTCTCCAATTTTTCAAAACCCTTTAATGGAATTTCTGTAACCCAGTTGTTATTCTTTAGAAATTTTCAAAACCCTTTAATGGAATTTGTGATTTTGAACATATATAGTACACACACTACAAATTAGAGATTGTGGGAGCTCAGAAAACAAGAAATACGAAGAGAAATAAAAAAAACCTACCACTGGATGAACAGCTCCAAAACGTCCGATGAACACCAACCGTGCCGATGAACAACTTCTGTGGAGCAGATAGACAATGCGGACTGAATCTTCCAACAAGATGAAGAAGTTTGTGGGAGAAATCGTACCTCCATCGGCGGCGGCAAGCTCTTAGCCGTACCTCTGTCTCTCTCCGATTCTTAGGGTAGGCGTACCTCGGTCTCTCTGTCTCTCTTAGCCGTACCTCTGTCTCTCTGCGATTCTTAGGGCGGCAAGCTCTTAGCCGTAGAGGAGCTTCTGCAATGAAGAAGTAATTCTTAGGGCGGCAAGCTCTTAGCTGTAGAGGGAAATGGGTTTTCTCGGGATTTTTAGAGGAGTTTAGAGGAGTTTAGAGGAGTTAATGGGTAGGCGGTGAAGTTTAGAGGGAAATATTATAATTTTTGGAGTAAAATTTTAACTTTCGCGGGATTTTTATTTTTTCCCTAAAATAAGCGTTGCCATAGGTAGTCTATTGCCATGCTTAAAAAAACCGTCTCAATACGAACTCTATAGCGACGGTTTCTATGCTAATACCACACTTTATTTTAATAATTGTCCTACTACGTCAAAATATATATTGCCATGGTTAAAACCATCGCAATAATTAGTATATTGCGACGGTTCTGTAACCGTCGCGAAAGAACCGTGGCAATATACCAAATTTCTAGTAGTGATAGTATGAGTTTTCCATCAAAGTGACAAGCAACTACCTCACTATATCTCCAACTAAAGCCTCAAACTTAGGTGGACAGAGGGTGAAATCATAAAAAATTCAAGCTCATTATATATAGCAAGGAGTGAGTATTCAACTATACGGCACTCAACAAGAAAGCTACTAAACACAAACTAAAGCAATGTATAAGTCATGCCACAATTTCTCAAGTCATGATGACACTTATTGTGGTCCACTAATAGGCAATCCAACCTGTAATCAAGAACAGAAAGTAATAGTTTAAGGTCATAAATAAGTAGAAACAATAAATCAACAATAGAAGACAAAAGAGAACACAAAAAATATATGTACATAAATAAAATCACTCTCAGAACTTAGAAGTTACTACTACAAAGCCACTAATAATGAGTGCAAGTCTCAAAAGTAGACGAAAAGTATGTATAAATGCAGACTGACTTGTCACATATATCAAAAGACAAGCAACAAAAATATTGAAAGAGTTGGGCAATGATTTAGGAAGTTGTGTGCTCGCCCGCACCTCTAGAGGCTGGTTGTTACAGGCTTGAATATCCGCAGTGGTGATATAATGATCCTTAAGATCATTTTTCAAATTTTTTTAAAAATTACCAATTTAAGAGCGACTAAAGAATGCCAACCCCTTCATGAACCAACGAACTCCCTCTGCCTTAGTGGGTATCAGTGACAAAGCATGTCAAGACAACTGATACAACCTAACCTTATACTCAACTACGGTCATGCCACCCTGGGTAAAGGTCTCAAATCTAGATCGCTCTCCTCTCTAACAACCCAAGGGATGACTTTCTCCTGAAAATCCTAGAGAACACCTCCCACTCAACTGGTGGGGACCCTTCTGTCCTGGAATGCATATAGGACCGCCAACACTCCCAAGCCGATCCTCTCAATTATAAAGCCATAAATCTAACCCCACGTGAATCCACTAGTCCCGTGGCCTCTAACATCTCATAACTCAATGTAAGGAAATTATAAGCATCCTCTACTTTATCGCCCTAGAACTGAGGTGGTTTCATCTTCTGAAATCGTTTATATCTCTAATGATCATCAGCTGCCAATATCGGCTCATGGGTAACCTGAGCCGGAGGAAACATCTGAGTTCGCGTATCAACTAACACATGCTGAGGCATATAACGTGGCTGGCCCACCGAAGCTGAATGGTATCTTCCACATAATGTGATGACCTAGTAGGTCAATTATGTGTTTCTATATTATTTTTCTATTCTAAGCGTTTATATAGCGACCTCGAACTTATTGTGACCTATCGGGACTATTGAAATTGCTAGGGGTATTTTGATTGGGAATTATACAAGTTTACAGGTTAGTGAGAAGTTAAAACTGCTAAAATAAGTTTTCTAATAGAACCCTAGTAAACAATCTCCGAATGGGATTTTGACAGTTCCATTAGCTCCAGAATGGCCGATTTGTGCTAAGAGGGTTCTTTTGAGCACGAAGGGTTCCAGTGCAATTTTGAGCTAAAAGTTGCAAAATGAATTCAACCGGAAATTAAAAAGGGTATTTCTATAAAAACCTTGCATAACATGCTTGATATCAAGCTTATGGTGTGGTTAGCTCTAGAATGCCGAAAATAGTCTAAGATGACCCTCTTTCAGTTGACAGGGTCATCCGATTGCATTTTGACCCCCTTAGTTCCTTTAGCTAAATTTATCTAGAAAGAAGTGAAGTGCTTTTTCCATAGAAGGCTCCGTTAGGAAATCTAACTGCAGCGTTAGATTTGAAATGTTGAAATTAGTGTGGTTACACTATTCGTTTGTGGAAAACGAACATCGGACGCCTCAGGAATGGCCTGATGAAATTTGGGACTTAGCTGGTGCATCACCCGACAAGTTAACCCTCCGTATTCACTGACGGTGCTAGCGCAATCACGGGGTTACATGTGAGGTCTCCACGTTCGTGGAGAGGCCTCCGCATTTTCAAAGAAGGGAAAAGTGCCTAGGCCTCCACGTTCAAAGGGGCTCAATCCGCATTAGCGGAGAAGGACCTTGAGGTCTATAAATAGGAACCATCCTTCGTGATCAGCTTATTCTCCAACATTCATCAGCTCGTATCTTGATTTATACAAGTCCATTTTTGGCAATCCAAAGGTCCACGTGACTCAGAATGTTTCTAGGTATATTGTGGTGAAGTTAGTTTCAAGATTTGATGGTAATTCGAGGTAAAATTTTGGTTTTAGCTATTATTGCTCTTGTTTTTGGGGAAAGCTTGGTATGTTGATTTTATAACCGAATCTTGACCGAATTGAACAACATTTTAGCCTAAATTGTTCTACCTCTTGAGGAGAACATGATGGTTATTTGGATGTTGGCTGTAGTTTACCGATTATCAAGAATTTAGACCGAGAAAGTTTTGAAAAGAATGTTCTCCCTATAACATTTTCAATTTCGTTTTAAGA
Source organism: Solanum rostratum (assembly GCA_029948455.1). Taxonomy (NCBI): domain Eukaryota; kingdom Viridiplantae; phylum Streptophyta; class Magnoliopsida; order Solanales; family Solanaceae; genus Solanum; species Solanum rostratum. Next base: position 32,158,382 of record CM057055.1, on the reverse strand, counting down.
AGATTCTTGATCTTCTATGGCCCGTTTGAGGATAAATTTTTGGCTGTAGGTTTGGGATATCGTTGGGGTCATCTTTGGAATGTTCATTTGGGATTCAGGCACGGGGCCCATTTTTCACATTTATGCCCTTTTTTCCTACTTTCACCCATTCCCTGAGATAATACAACCAAACTGATTGTGTTGACGTTATGACATATATTTTAACAACAGAGCAGCTTCGGGGACTATTAGGAAAGGAAAAAAACGTTGTGTATGATTCAGAGTCGAGGCAACATTTTCCAGGTAGGTTAAGCTTTCCCTAAATGTTATATTGAGTGGAGTTATTTGTATCTTGAGCCTAAAATGTATATGAGATGCTAGTTGTGCCTAGTATGTGTAATATATGCCTTTGTGAGATAGTACTCAACTTTGTTAGCTATAATACTATAAATCTGATGCTTTTCGGTAATAGTGACCGGTAGGGACGCCTGCTAAGGACCGTGTATGGGTTGATACTATGGAACAAGTGTGTATTCTGATCTAACCTTTGTCTGTGGGAGTATAATACTTGATATTGTGAGATAAAATGATTTTGAGACTACTTGTTAAATATTTGCCATGCTATGACTAAGTCTGATAGAATATGATTACATTAGGCATAGTTGTTGTAGATAATTACGAGATCCCGATCGTTGTTGAGCTTTACTCTTATTATTTGTGAAGGTTTAGGCTATTATGTGTTTGGGGCCTGGTAGGCCAAATTTACAAAGATTTCATCTGCATACATTCTGTTACACTGATGTTAGCTGGTACTCTGAGTTCTACATATACCCTAGGAATAAGTGTTATTGTGATTTAGGACAGATGATACGATTGGGGGATCTGGATCCGATTAGGCTAGAGAGAGGGAGATTTTCTGATACTGCGCTCTTATATCTAGATGACATACCCTGTAATCCAAGTCTCCCGTGGCCACGTCCCAGTGTTTAAGACCCGGGGTAACGCGCCCTGTGATCCCATTCTCCGGTGGTTACGTCCGAGTTTCTAAGATCAGGGTGCTGATTCTAAAAGGGGTTTGAGCACTCAAAAGAATATTTACACCCCAAAACAAAAGGAGAATTGTCCCAACTTCACAACACTAAGAAAAAAGAAAAATATCACCATCCTAATATCTCAATATCCAAACATAATATCACATAACAAAGACTCTAATAAACTCACCTCCACCTAAAAAAACATTAAGAACAATATATCTAAAAACACAAAAGTAAGGAGTGAGTTTAAGAGTACCCCTGGTCAATTAGTCTGCGTTGGTGGCTAAGGAGCTGAAGAAGTTGTAGAAAGAGCATTTGTGCCCCAGATTCCAAGGAGATGTCTCCAAAGTAGACACTAGAGTAGTGGGCTCACGTTCAACTACGTGTGACTTTGATTATACAAGCTCTAGCTCCAAAATATTACAGGATCCGCTCTTCCCTATCATTGATTTGTCTTGGGGTGACGCCTAAGTAATAAGAGCAATAATGGCCTCCTTCATCTCCATTCTCTCAACATGCTTTTCCAGAAGGATATCAACCCCTAGTTTCTCCTCATCAGTCTTTGAGGAAGAGACAATGTTCTTGCTCTCAACCTCCATCCCTAGAACAACACTTGCACCCGCCTCAGGAGGGACGCCACCGAACCCATAAAGTAATGATATCAATGAATTTCAGCTTCGTTATATCTATCATCAATGTAGAAATATCAGCCTTCATAGCTATAATATTAGCACTGGCACCATTCTTTGATTGCAAAGCCTCCAATTGGGTTGTCAAAGCGTCTAATCTAGCCCTGTGGCCCTTTACGCTCACCGCCAACTTGTCCAACCTAAACTATTACTCCTTAAGGAGTTCTCTCTACTTCTTTCCCTCTTATGAAATAAGGTCCAAAATAGCCGCAAATGCCGTCTCTATCAGTGATGAAATGTAGGATTCGACTTGTGCCACTCAGTGTCTGTAGATATTGCTAACTAGGTCAAATGACAGATGATGACCTTAGTAGTTAGAGGTCGGGTTGTGGAAGCCAAAAGCTCGGGCTGGCTAGGTGCAAAAGATAAAGGGACCAGAGTAGGAGAAGATAGGGTCAGAGTAGGAGAGGAAGGCATACATGGCTTATGTGTCGGCTTTGATGAACCGATCTCTAACATCTAACATCAACCACTGATGTAGTGTCAACTAACTTCTTCCTCACTCTTTCTTACTTATCCCTCTAAAACTCAGCCTCAATGCATCTAATATAGTTGAAATTGTTGGAGTTATCTCGACATCGATCGTCCAAACACATATCTCATATAAGGCCGTGATGAGGCTAGTGAACAATAAAGTAGTCTGCTGCTATTTATCCCTCATAAAATCTATGGGGATATAATCAACCTAAGGTTTAGTTTTCGGTGATCTATAATGCACCCAACCAATGCTGCTTTGTGATGATGAAGAATTGATTCATTTTGAGATGTCATACAGTTGCTAGTAATAAAATCGAACCACAATCAAGCAGGTATGTTCAACTCCTTCTTCTCAATCACCACTCCCTCCTCTAGCTATGATGGGGTTGCATTGCTAATCAACAAGACCAACCACCCTTTGAGATCATCCAAAGTGGTTTTTTCCAATTATGTCAACCAAATCATGACAAGTGTGAAATGTATAACTCAGTAAATCATCGATTTCTGTTTTAGTACGCGACACAGGTACACCTCAGACTTCCACCACATCGATTGGCTTATAAATGATCTTTTCCCAGCCCTTGCTCTTGGGTACCAACCTAACATATGCTTTGTATAACTCACATACCTAATTGGGGTCATAAAGGTCTTAAGGTGTAGTAAAATATTAGAATTTATGAAATTTTATGGTTCCCCATGCCTTAGTGTACCTTTCGACTACACCAAACATAGAGAGTCTCTACTCGTCTAATATAGTCCTCAAACTGATAACTTTGAAATAGTTAAGGTGGCGCAGTGCAAAAATTTCTCAAATAGCTCAATAAGTCTCAAGGAGTAGATCATGGGCCGCTTTTTATCTCTCTTCAGTACAACATCATTTTGTGGTTTGCTCAACCAGAGTAGGCTCATGCACATGTGTCTTTGACCCCGCTTTATCGTCTTCTTAGTTTTTCCAGTAAACATCCAACAACTCCTCTTCCTCACTCCCAAGGTCACCTTGTTCAATAACTTTTCGTTTACCCTAACCTTCTCCTTCTTTATGGTGCCTTTGTTCTCTTGGTTCTTCTCCGCCCCTTGCTATAGTGCCACAGCCACACAAGCGGCTCTTGATCCTCCACAAGAAAATTGGGTGATCTTGGCATGGCATATCTGTAAAACATAGCAAAAACATGTGTCAGAAGCAATATGTGAAAAACAATGCAAAAAGAACCCCCAGAAAAAAAGTAGACCGGCTATAATAAATTATCCCACCGAACACATTTAACGGTTAAATTGACCATCGCTGAATGTTGTAGAAACTCATGCCTTAAGGGAAAGGGATTGTCAATTTCCATGATGGATGTCTACATTTGGCATATTGCCAAATCAATTTGGTGGTCAAATTAACCGCTGCCGAATTCGTCAGTGTCCACGGGATCCAAGGATGACAAAAAGAGCAATGTATGTGACCATTTGGGGGATTGTCGAATCAGTTTGGTGGTGAAATTAACCATTACTGAATTTGATTGGTTATCCAAATTTCCCATAAAAACAAATCTCAACAAGGAATCAACAATATGGGAAAAATTTCACAATGCATGCCACACATTTAATCATCAAAACAAAATATCTCCACCTACAACACCCAAACTTCACCTAACACGCACAAATTCAACCAAACGATGACATTACCCTTAAAAAAGATGTCACCCACTCTACCATCAGACAAGTTCAAGCTTCTTGGACAAATTCGAGTTACTCAGACTTCACCCAACATCATAACATGTACGACAAACCAACTAATCACCCAACCATTTCCTCATTCAAGCTCAAATAATCACAACACATAATTATCTCACATATTGATCATGACCAAACTAAATTGACTCACATTGCAAACCACTACGACAATTAGGAACCAAGAATATTAATCACATGCTTGACCAACAAATTAGACATGGTCAATTTCATTCTTGAATCAAATTATTCACCAATAATACACATAGCCTCCACCAGAGACCCAGGGTTTCCAACCTACAATTTCAACAATGAATAACATCCAATTACAAGTAATTTTCACAAAATATAATGACTCACATGATTAAACAACCAATTTCAACCCATATAAAGATCAAGAGTTCAAAAAACTAAGAGAAAGGCCGAAGAACATACTAAAATGGCTGCTAAGAGACAAAGAGGATGACTTTGAAACTCAAATGGTGAAAAAGTGATTCAGTTTAGTCAAAGTGAAAGGTGAGAAAGTAAAAAAGTAAAAAAAGAAATACTTTAAATTGAATTAAAGTTGGTTAGGTGGTGAAGTTCTGCGATGCCGGCTTACACCACTAAACATATTTGGTGATGCACTGAATGTGTACCAGACCGCCTAAACTTACAGACTTTAAGGCCCAATTTAATGCACCTAAATGCGGTCTCACTATGCATCACCAAACAACTTTATCGGTGCGCCGAATGACATCTTTGATCACTAAAATTTACAAAAACCCTAGGGCCAAAATTTGACCCAAAAGGCGGTGCAGATTGGGGTCATCGAGTAAATTTGGCGATCACAAAATATTGACCTGGCATCGCCGATTGATCCCTTCTCAAAATTTTCACTTTTGTGAACCTGCACACACAACACATATTATCGAAAACCATTAAAACCATTGTTGCCTCCAAAGAAGTTCCTTTTTAGTATTGTGGCATGAGGTTGCAAGCTTTTAAGGCCTCACTCACGTACACCACTTCAACTAATCTCACGTCTGATATTTCTCCAAAATAGTTTTTCAACCTTTTCATATTCACTTTGAATCTTTCCCCCTTTTCGTTTTCCACTTTGATGGCCCCATTTCTCAGCACTTTCCATACTCTAAATGGACCAGACCACCTAGACTTCAACTTGCCCAGAAATAATTGTAACCTTGAATTGTAGAGCAACACCAAATCGCCCACTCGAAATTCACATTGAAAGATCTTCATGTCATGCCATCTTTTCATTTTTTCCTTATATATTGCAACATTTGCATTAGCTTCCAACGTAAAATCCTCCATTAGGTGCAATTGAGAAAAATGAGCATTAGCCGCATTGTTCCAATCAAGGTTCAATTTCTTCAGGGCCTATAATGCCTTGTGTTCCAGATCAATAGTCAAGTGACGAGCCTTTCCAAACATGCATTTGTATGGAGACATGGTGATTGGAATTTTAAATGCCATACGATAGGCCCACAAAGTATCATAGAGTTTTCTTGACCAACTGGTCTTATTTGCACTTACTGTTTTTGCAAGGATGCTTTTGATTTCCTAATTTGAGACTTCCACCTGACCAATAGTCTGAGGATGGTAGAGTGTTTCCACCCTATGCTTGATACCATATTAACTAAGTAATGAAGTAAACATCCTATTGCAAAAATGAGATCCCTCGTCCATGATGATTGCCCTTGGTGTTCCAAACAGGGTGAGAATGTTTTTCTTCAAGAAATTTATCACCACCTTTTCATCATTGGTGGGTAGTGAAACAGCCTCAAACCATTTTGAGACATAATTAACAACCACTAAGATATATCGTGTAACACCCCACACATTGAAAAGTTTGGAAAATGTGAAAATTGCGGACATTCTAAGAAAGACTAGTGTTACGAGCTAGTCCATGACTCATGGAGTGGACCACGAATGGTAGAAAGTCTTGTGGTTAAGGTCCTGTGGTTGGTGAAAAAGTTTGTTTACTGGAAGTCATACTATGAGGAACATTATGGGTCATACTACTTTATATGGCTCATAGTTTAAAGTCATGCATGGGACCTTGCGAGAGGAAAGTTTTTCTAAGTGTGGGAGTGATTTACAGAAGGGTTCTACGCTCCGTAAATGGAAATATGGACCATACATAGGTTTTATGGTTCTGAAGTGTAATTTTCAATAGCTCAATTTTGGGTACCATGCAATGCATGAGCAAGAGTACGATCCGTACTCTAGCGTACAATCCAAAAAATTGGTTTCATAGATGAGTACGACAATTTTTAAGTGAAGGGATCTTTGGTCATTTTCAATCCATTTAACTCCTAAACTACGTCATTTTGACTCTTTCTAAACTAAATTAACCAACTCAACTCCTATAAAACTTATTCATGTTTTATTGTAATTCATTCATTTTGAAAACCTCTACCAAATTTCCAAAATTTCTCTCTCTAAGAAAGGGAACCTATTACAGCTAGGGGTTTAGCTTTTTCTAAGGGATTTTCAGGTCTTTCATCACCAATTTCTAAGGTTCTTCACTTAAGGTACGTAGGACATCATTCATGGATTAGATTCATCTATGAAGCCCGACCCAGTTCTCCCTTTTTCTCAAAGTTTGAGTATGGATTTTTGTGATGACGTTCCAAATGATTGGATTATCATTATTATATGGTTATTATATCTATTTATGCATGAACAATGAAGAATTATATGATTTCTGATTTCCAAGTGAATTAAAGTGATTTGAAATATACGATGATTAGGGCTTGTTAAATTGATGTGGGTTCCTCACTAATGATTCAAATTAATTTCAATTGCATGATTCCTAAACGATTTTAATCTAATTTCACGATTTTAGCTAAATAGTTGATTAACCCAGACATGGTCCTAAATTTCCTATGACAAAGTTACGATTTTCAGGAATATGATTTTAAGTATGAAAAATATGTTTTAATGAGAATGATGATGATGCTGCAATGATTAGGGTGACTTATGACCCTAAATATTGATGATATGATCAGTATACCCACACTATATTCAAAGTTATGTAAGTGGACTATTCCTATGACGTGAGATATTCTTGATGAGGTCATGATACTTATTTTACAAGTTACAAAAGTATGAGTTTGATAATGTATGAATTATGTTTAAAGATATGTATATGAATGATTATGTATTCCGCAGGGTTTGACTTAGCACCAAATGAGCTTGTGTAAGAGGGACTATCTCTAGGGCTCCTTATATAAATTCTCAAGTCTCATAATTATGCACCAACTTAGGTTAATGATTATATGCCTATAGGCTAGCTAATGGATCCATTTAGCATTATGTTCATATGATTCTCACTATGCTAGAATAGATCCTAAAGGATGGGGTCTTTATGTACATGTGATTCTCACAATGCTAGCATAGAGCCTATAGGGTGAGAGTCAAGTATACCTTGGCAAAGTAGACTCCACTTTTGCTCGGTGTAGAGGGAACATCAAGATTCTATGTAATAATACGCATCGTCTTATTGTCAGTTATGGTCTTATTCCCACATGTATATTAGGTGATGAAAGTTTTATGATGCTTCCATTCATATTTTGAAACATGCATTGATCATTCGTTTCTTGTCTTTATTCTATTGATTATGACTTTGCATATTCCTATATGTTATGATGTTCCTTGATGCATGACATACCTACATCTTAGTACATTCCAAGTACTAACGATACTTCTTCACCTGCATGACCCAACTGTGTAGGGATAAGCGATGATGAGACTTCCTCCATTTCGTGGCTAGAGTTGGATTGTGCTTTTGAGATAGTTTGTGCATTCCCATGCTTCGGGGACAATAATTTTTCATGTTATGCTTTCATGTTTGAGACATTATGTTTTCACTTGTTATTCTATCTTTAGGGTGAGCTAGTAACATGTTCTAAACCTCGCCAATTCTATGATGGAGAGGCTTGTTTTGGAGTAAAGATGTTGTAATTTCCATAGGGGAAACCTTGACTTTGATATTAATTTGTTTCGCTTGCTTACTCTCTTATGACTTCCTCACTTTACCTTATGTATGCTTATGATATGAACAAGAGGCTCGGATGGGACACCTTTAGGTGTCACATTCGCCATGTCCCAGCTAGGCCCAAGGTTTAGGTCGTGAAAAACTTGGTTTAGAGCATAAGGTTTGTAAGCATCCTAGGCAGTCAAACATGCCGCGTTAAGTAGAGTCTTGCTCATTGGTGTAAAGCATGCCACATCCATGAGCGAGGGGATATGAGACATTTAGAGAATCTTTATTTCTTTTGTGATCTATGTCGTGACTTCAATACTGTTATTTTGTAACCCTTGTCATTTGATATTTTCAAAAAATTCCTCCATGACGTGCTCCATTGCCTAGGGGAACTGATGCTAATGAGGACCAAGTTCCTCACGCCGACCAAGTGACTAATGAAGAGTTTAGGTCTGCTATACTATGTTTGCTCAAGTTTTTGCTTCTCCAAAGACTCCTACCCCGGCTTCAAAGGTGAGGGAATTTTCAATAATGAATCCTCCGGAGTTCCATGTTCAAGGTGAATAAGTGATTTTGCTCAATCATACCACAAAATAAAATAGAGATATGGCAGTCATCATAAGCCTAATTACCCAACTAAGAGCCGGGGTCGAATCCATAGGGAACAATGCGAGGACGATTGAGATGACTAAGGACTATGAAATACTAATTTGAATTCGAGCAGCGAACCCAACTATCATAAAAAAAAGGTTAAGCTACCAACATAAATTAGGGAAAAAAGGACCCAGGGCAAGGATATGTCAAGCAAGGGATCAAAGTATATGAGGAAATGGGAAATCAATTAGAACTCAAACGATCCATTACACACAACTTCATACAACTCCTATGGGTTGCTCGTAACTATAATCTGTAATTGGATGAAAGTAGCATTCTATATGAACCCAGTAAGGTCTTATATGCCAAATCACATTAGAGACTCATTAGGACCTATGCAATTAATTAGTAAACCTTTCTAAAACCTTAGTTGATTGAACTCCAAGCAAGGCACTTAACCTATTAACATAAATCCATGACTATCACACAAATCCTCTACTTTGATTACTCAGTTTCATGAAATAACCAATTATCTAAGCTAGATTCAAGTTCTGACCTAAAATTATCAATTATAAATGAAGGTAAGCATGAACCGATAAATCAATTAAGCACAATAGAAGCAATTAAGGGAAAAACCCACTTGATTTACAAGAATATATTCAAATAAGTGTAAAAGCAAAGGCATAAATCAATACCCACTTACAAATCCAAATCCAAATCTCATTACATCTACAATTAATGAACTATAAAGCATGGGAAGTAAGAGTGAGTGAAAGATTTTACAATGGAAGCTCACACTCCTCAATCCCCAAAAGAAATTGTAGAAAACTTTCCTTCAATCCTCACCCAAAACTAAAATTCTCTCCTTAGGTGTATTCTTCCTTCAACGTGTGTTGGATGAATGATGAATAATGAACTATGAGTCCCCACAAGAGCTGAGAGTGTTTACTGTGAAATTGGGATCAAAATGATGAAATTCCAAATCTTCCCAAGCGTCAGTAACATCAATACTTTATGTTCGCAAAGGGTTTTACCGCATTCGCCGAGGTCAATATCAATTAGACCTCCACACCTGCGCCTGTCCAATACATGTTCTTGGTATACAAACGTCTACTGCTTCGTGTTTGTTGGTCTGATGACCACGTTCACGGAGCAAACATGTGTGCAGATACTTCTTTTCCTTTTTAAGCTCAATTTTTCTCCAATTTAGCTCCAAACTACATTCTGTCCAACAAAACTCTTCGTAAAGCATAAGTACCAAAAATGTACACCATTCATAGTATGATTAGCCTCAATCCTTTAGATTAACAATAAAAAATCATAAGAAATAGAGTCACAAATGAGTGTTAATTCACTACTAATTAATACCCCCAACTTAAGACATTGCTTGTCCTCAAGCAAAACAAAACCAAACACAAGAGGAAATCAAGTTATGCACAACACAATCCCATCTCACATTCATCCACTAAACTATGTCTATGACTTTGATTGGTACCAATAATCAGCACAAGCATGTGATTTTCTAGTCAAGCAACATCGTCAAGTTCAAAAGCACCCTTTTCAAAGACAATCAATCTCCAAGAATAATCAAGCAACAATAAAAATTTTCAAGAAATGACTCAAATCTCTAGTCAACCAAATGATTCCACTTGACTGAACTTTGAAAGATATCAATTTCACCGATCCATCGCAATTTCATGTCCTCACAAAAAGAAACAATGTCCCAAAACACACAAAAATATTTACTAAACAAAGGATAAGGACTCAAATACTCTCACTCACTAAAGAAGATCTTATGTGCACACTGTCACACCATAGGCTTGTCAATATTTTCAATCAACATTGACTCAACTTCATTTGGTTATGTCTTTATCAAGCTTGTAAGGTAGGTTTCGGGTAGGTCTATCATATAATAGTGACTAGACCCTCCTTAAATTCTACACACAAATTTCCACTCTTTTCTTCAAATTTCACACCAATGGACATCTCAACTTTTCTCCTCCAATCTTGATGTCCCACATGCAACCATTTTCAACTTTTTCAAGGAATTAAATTTTTTATTTTATTTTATTTCACATATTTTTTAAAACACTTCTTTATTTCTTTTCTTTCCTTCACTCATCACTTTTTTCAAAATAACCTCTCAAGTGATATACATCCTTCCTTATCCTCCCACATCGGCCCCAACTCAGGTTTAAAGCCTCTATTATCACAAGTAATTCAAGTTCAAGGAGGGAACAAGGGTTCAAAAATAGGGTTGTGTTTCCAAAAAAAGCTGAGGCTTGTAATTAGGTTGCCAACAAAAAGGTTAAGGCTCAAAAGGGGATACGAAGGATACATTTAATGCAGAGGTGGGCTTTTTAGGCTAAGTAGACTTCTAAAATAGACCAAAGAATGCTTAAGGTCATTTTTCCGACCAAACTCCATCAAGACCAACATTTCAAGACTAATCGGGCAAGTTCTAGGTAGCACAAATGAGCACAAGGAATTACATCAAAAACTCACCATACCTGACATGCAAACTAGTTGGGAAAGGTTCAATTTCACTTCCAAGTCAAACACAAGGGACTCAATTTATCAAAATATCCATCTAGCAAGAAAGAGTCACAAAAAGAGTCAAAGTGTTGTCCCAAAATCATTCCATTTAAAAAACTACCTTTTAAAGCTAAAACATTAGGAGGGGTATTATTCTTTCACAAGGCACAACACTACTAAATCTACTAGTGCTAAACAAATCAAAATCTCACATTTGGGTATCAACGAGATCAATGGCTACTCAGACTTCACCGAAGACAATAATCAACTCACACATTCACAATCGATGATTTACCCTTAAGAATGTCGTCACTCAATCCATCATAGGGAATCGCCAATCACCCACGAACTAAAATAAGACACTAAGAAACACAATAAAATAAAATCAAGAAGCTACTAAACTATATGAAAACTACAACAATCTAGAAACACAAGAAACTAATAAATCAGACAAAATAACTAATCCAACACAATATATATAAGCTCGACAAGGGCACACCAGAGTCAAAATAATCCAAGCCTGACAAGAGCACATCAATATTAAACTAAACAACTCAAGTATAACCAAATGCAGACTATCACTCGAGAAATTAGAATATACAAGTCAAAACATCTTATGGGAGCATCCCTAACTAAAAATGGTAATGTGTCCTCACAGTACAATCACACAATAAAAAGAGAATATAAGGGATTCTCAAAAGGCAGTCGCTCTAAACTGGATGCTGAGGGGGAAGCTAAGTCAATATCAGCATCAGATGAATTGGACCCACACAAATGGCTAAGCCTAGTGATCATCTTGCTCATGAATTTTCTTGTCTCCTTTTCATGCTCTCTGAACTTCCTCTGCCGATGTTTGATCTTACCTGTCATCAACTCATATGCTCAAGTCTATCACTCATAGCCCTCAAATAAGTAGAACTGAAATGAATATTGGCTGATCATCACTGGATGTTCCCGGTGGGTAGTGGGGAGGCCTACAACTAGCTTCCTAATCTGAGAATCCATCCTATATATATGGGAGGAAAGATAGCACATGGTGCGACCAAACTGAAGAGGTCCTGTGGTAGTAAAAGGCCCTACAATAGTTGTGGCTGAACTACCAAGCACTGAATTTTGGCTTAGTGAATTGGCTAAAAGAGGGATACAAAATGTCAATTTTTCTCTTCATCTGCACTCCCTGGATAGCTACCCATGCCTCATATCATTTCCTCATGATTAAGGAGTGTAAAACAAAACTCTCGGTCCTCTTTTAGGACATCTCAGTGATCTGATCAACAACCACCTGCCCAACATTCATCTGCATCCTGTCCATGAGGGCAGCATGACAAGTGCACAATTCAAAGAGACCTCCGTATCATGTCTCAAAAGGGATGACTCTGATATAGATTATAGAAAGCCAAGACTTATGCTTGACTATGAAATCATGCGAGTCAACCCCTCTATGCAATGTAAACCACTCCAGGAGCACCCCATAATGCAACTTTTCCACCAGCCATTGGCTTCCCTATTCTCAAAACTATTCTTTGTAAACCCTGTTGTCTGCATCTAGCAATCTATAGATAACATTTTTCATAGCTGGGCTAAAGTCAACTTTTACACCTCTAATTGTAGTGACCATCGATTCTCCAAAATTAGTCTCCATGGCATTGACATAGAATTCATCAATGATGGTGTTGTTGGATTTAATCGGCTCATCAGCAAAACAAATCCAAAAAAAGCATGAAGCCTGCCAAAGAAATTTGATATTTTCTCCTCAAGTTTTTCCAAGAAAATCCCATTTCCCTTCAAAACTGCTCGACCCAAGTATTCATTTATACTTTCCGACACATGTTGCCGATAGGAACCTACTTGCATCATAGTACTCTCGGTGTAAAAAACCTAATTCTTGGATGTCATATTTTTAGCCAAATAGACCTACAAATAAAGCCAACTTTTTATAAACTCATGAAGACACTTAAAACAAAGTATTAGGAATTATTTAAGACAAAGTAAATAATAGAAATAGGTTTGAGTGCTGTTGTGCAAAGCTACTATTGTCGGAATAGTATACTGAATAACTTCACGTTTACGGCAAGATAGGTGCATTTACGGAGTTCTAGAAACTAAATTCTCCATATTTGTGGAAGTTCGACCACATTTGAGGAGAAAAATAGTATCCAGAGCTTCCGCGTTCACGGCCCTATGTCTGCATTCATGGAGAACGTCTCCTTGCAAAAATTTCTAAATTCATTGGGGAATTTCAGCAAATAGGTGGGGGTATACTTTTATGTAACAATTTCAACAAAGAAGCTACCCCAAACTCGTTCCCAACGTCAGAGAATCACTACCCAAGAAAACACACAACCATAAAATCCAATCATCCATTCAAAACACCAAATATTTGTCAGAAGAATTCAAGAGGTAAAGCATCAATTTTTCTCATAATTTCACGCCAAAGAAACTAATATGGAGAAGGCCTCAAAAGTTATACCATTTCACATCTTGACTAGAACGTAAAGATGTCATGGTTGCATAATGTTCTTACCAAGAAAATAAACATGGAGAAGAGTTTTGGTGTACACACCTTGGAATGGAGTGTCAAAAAGAGAGGAAAAAGAGAAGCTTGAACTTGCAAATTTTGAAGTGCAAAAATTTTGGTCTTTTGTTTCCTCCAAGGCGTGTTCTCTTGTTCTTGTTAATGGGAAAAGTCTGAGAGGATATGTCTCTTCAATACCTGGCACCTATTAGCTTTTTGTGCCCGCAGACACATGGCGCATCCATGCCCTATTTGGTTCCAATGCTTTACTTTTGTAGAAAGAAAGCACGTTCACAGTAGTTCACTGCCTTGACTACCGCATTCATGGAGCACAATGAAGTGCTCGACTAGGTAGACTTTCTGGAATATTTGGAGATACTCAGGCCTAATTCAGCTATCCGCTGTTTTTATTGCGTGACACTTGAAGCCCAAAAGACTTTCTTGAAATATTTTGAGGATTAGTCAAAATTCAAAAATTAAATCTAAAGTAAAAATTGAAAATACAAAATTAAACTTTTGAACAATGATGGGTAGCCTCCTATCGAGCATACAATTTAATGTGGCAATGCGACACTAGATGCATCAGCCTTTTGTGTTTCCACTTTGAGGCAATGAGTCTTCTTCCCAACTTCAAATCAATCTTTCGGATAAATTCATGGGGACAATTTGAGACCATAAAAAATTTCATTCGGTCTCTCCACTTTGAGGATTTAAATTTCCTACGCAACTTCACATCATTTTTCCTTTTGGGCACGTCGGGCATGAGTGAGAACATCAAGAGGCTCTTTGCACATCGAATTCAAAAATTCTGGTCTTTCAAGCAAATGACACTATCACTTTTTAATGAACTAAAGTTTTCGTAAATGATCATTTTTGCTTCTTCTTGCAACTTCAGTATCATTTTCTTGATTTTGTCATATAGGATGATTATTGGCTTAGATGGCATGCACTCGCCCAAGGTTAATTCTATATTAAGCACTCTCCTTTCTTCTTGAGACTGCAACTCATCCCTTTTGGCCATTTGATACGGAGCCTTACGTACCCCCATACCTTTTCTCACATTGGCCTTCAAAGTTACAATTTCAAATTCGGATTGAACCATCCCATGACATCAAGCAATGAGCTTATGTTAGAGTTCATCCTTTATGTTAAGTAATAGGTCTCTTAGCATCATACCATTACCAAGTCTTTCAAAAAAGTCCATGAGCCAAGCTTGACTCACAACACCAATCTCTCCATTAATGTCCTCAACGCACACGTTTGCCCACCATGAGGCCTTCCACATTGGGGACAAGGGTCATAGGCATAGGGCTCACAACCACAGAGCAAAATTTCAGCACAAGTTGCCATGTAACAAAAACACAAAAAGAACACACATACAAATATTCACAAATTGAATCAAAACTAGTAGACTACATGTCCCAAATAAATTAAATATGTCAATTGTTCTTATAATGCCGACATTTTTTATGTCGCTCAATCATACCCCAAAACAAATAAAAGATATGGCAGTCGCCATCAACATAATTACACAACTAAGATTTGGGGTGTAAGCTATTAGGAACAATGCAAGGACGATTGAGATGACTAAGGACTACGAGATACTAGTCTAAATTCGAGCAGCGGACAAAATAATCACTAAGAAAAAGGGAAGATTAAGCTACCAACTAAAATTTAGAAAAAAAAGGAATGGACGCAAGGATATGTCAAGGAAGGGACCAAAGGATATAAAGTAATGGGAAATCAATTAGAACTCGAATGATTCACTGCAGATAACTTAATACAATCCTTATTGGTAGGCTAGATTGCTTGCAACTACAATCCCCAATCGGATGAAAGTTCAGTTCCATATGAACCTAGTAAAGTTTCATAGTCTGAATCACAGTAGCAACTCATTAGGACCTATGAAATTAATTATCAAGCCTTTCTTAAACACTAGTCGATTGAACCCCAAGCTAGGCATTCAACCAATCAACATAAATCCATGACTATCGTACAAACCCTCCACTTTCATTACTCACTTTCATGAAACAACTGAAGAGCTAAGTTAGATTCAAGTTCGCAACCTTAAATCATCAATTATAAATAAAGATAAGAATGACCCATAAATTACTTAAGAAGAACAGAAGCTTTTAAGGGAAAAACCCACTTGATTTGCAAGAATATATTCAACTAAGTGTAAAAGGAAAGGTTTAAACAATACCCGCATACAAATCTAAATTCAAATCTCATTACATCTACAATTAATGAACTATAAAGCATGAAAAGTAAGAGGGAGTGAAAGATTTTAAAATATATGCTCACACTCTTCAAACCCCAAAAGAAATTGTAAAAAACTTGCCCTTCAATCCTCACCAAAAACTAAAATTCTCTCTTTAGGTATGTTCTTCCTTCAATGTGTGTTGAATGACAGTTGAATAATGAACTATGAATCTCCTGCAGGGTTGAGAGTGTTTGTGAAATTGGGATCAAAATGGTGAAATTCCAAATCTTCCCAGGCATTAGTGACATCAACACTCTACGTTCACAAAGTGTTTGACTGCGTTAGTGGAGGTCAACATCAATTAGACCTCCAATTCTGCACCTATCCAATACAAGTTCGTGGTATACAAACTTTTAGTGCTCCACGTTCGTGGAGAAAAAATGTGTGCCAGGTACTTCTTTTCCCTTTTTACACTCCATGTTTCTCCAATTTAGCTCCAAACTTCATTCTCTCTAGCAAAATTCCTTGTATAGCGTAAGTACCAGAAATGTATACTATTCAATGCATAATTATCCTCATTCCTTTAAAAGAACAAAACAAAATCATAAGAAATCGATCCATAAATGAATTTAAATTTTCCACTCATCAATGACGATCCATAAGAGTATATTGATAAGATTTACAAGGTGGTGGATATTATGGGGGTATCATCCGAGGAGAAGGCCAATTGGTGGCTTATCAACTTAAGGGAGTTGTACAAGTTTGGTTCATACAATGGAAGTATGAAAAGGCTTAAGAAGGTTCCATTAATTGGGAGAAGTGTAAGGCCACTTTCCTTGATCGTTTCTTCCCACTTGAACTACGGAAAGCTACAGTGATGGAGTTCATGAATTTTAGGCAAGGTTGTATGAATGTGAGGAAGTATGCCCTCAAATGCAAAAATTTTTCCAAGTATGCCCCTTATTTGTTTGCTGACTCTAGGGCCCGCATAAAGGTTGTGTCCAATTTGGTAAAAAAGGAGTGTAAAGCCGCAATGCTCTTCAAGGAGATGGATATTTCTTGGCTCATGTCATATGCCGAACAGGTGGAGAGTGAATAACTTCAAATGATGAGGATGAGGGAGTGAAAAAAGGCTCATTTTGATGGTGGATCTTTACATACTAAGACTCGTGGTGGTTGTTTCAAACAAGTCCAAGGGTCATCCAAAGGTGCTCCTCAAAGTTTAATAAGGATATGGTGTCTAACCCTAAGGCTCAAGTTGATGGTCTTAAGGGTGGTGGTGCTATTCCTCCTGGATGTCCTAAGTGGGAGGATCCATGTTAATTATTTCTTTAGAGGAATATGTAACTGCCCAAACCTAGGTCCTAGTCGTAACACGACAAATGAGGAACTCGGAGGTAAATCTAACAAGCCTCTTGGCATTCATAAAGCATATCATTGGTAATTACGTAAAGATAAGATGGAAAACTAAGGGAAACATGGCCAAGGTCCATAACATAAAATCATAATGGGATAAAAGAACAAGATACAACCATAGCATGTCTCTAACAATACCTCTAACATAGACTTGGCGACAGCTAAGACATGTTCAAGCTCACCCTCAAATACAAGCGTAGCAAAAGAAATTATAAACCTGAAAATTAAAATGACTTAATACATAAATCTAGAAAGAAAACTAGGTTGTCATCCCCGAACTAGAGGACTCACCAACTCTCATATTCAACGATCCAAAGCTAGCCATGTGGAGGATATCAAGGAGCCTTGGTCCCTACATGGTTAAATCATGTACGCATGGAAGTATACATCAGTATTTGGAATCAACTGATATATAGGTATGTAATGCTTGACATGGAAATAATGATGAAATGATTCATGCTAAATCTCATGTTAAAATTATATATTTACAAGGACATTAGTAAGTCATAATAAAGCCAATATCAATTAAACATCAAAAGACAACTTTAAAAAGAACTTAGTAGGGTGCATGGATGAACATATGGACAAATAAGGAAATCATATAAACTTGGGACATACATGAATTTTGTTGGGATTCAAATCATATACCATAGGAGAAACATCTTTGAAGCATGAGGAGGATATACATACATGTGATCATTTGACACATTAATTTAGCCATAGAACTTGAGATGATGCATATAAAAAACAAAGAACGTACAATTACTTGAATGCATGATAAGGCACATAACCTAGGTTAGTGAGAAAACACATGTTGTTATGAATAGTTAAAATATTAATATCCTTGAGTGAACAATACATCACTTTAGATACCATTTATTTATGAAAGAAATATTAGTAATCATAAGGGAGACCACCTTACGTATATGACGACATAGTCATATACCTTTAGGAGATATACGATTTGGGAGCAACAAGGAACCATAACTTATGTGAGAAAACCATTTGATCTTGACAAAAAAAATGAGACTTAGGAACTTCAAAATACCTTTGGACATAATATGAAGGAACCATCATAAATTATCATAGAAGGGCACCTTGGGGATATGAGGAGAACATGAACATATGTGAGAGCATCCTTCAACTGACATAAACCAAGTGAGCTAAACCATGGAGTCCAAATGTTTCCCCTACACCAAAAGAAAGAGCGAGATCACTTCCCAAGGTGTCCTTCTAAGAATCCTAAGTGGATCCACTAAAGCTAACTAGTGAGAAAGCCTCTACTTATGGGTGGTCTAGAAATCAACCTCTGCTAGTGGGTGACTCCTATTACCAACAGTGGCTAGTAGTTATAGGACAATGCAATTCTATTAACAGTCTTCTAACGGGGAGCTTCCATATTCATCCCAAGGTCCACTCGGTCTAAGTAAAACTCTCACAAAATAATCATAAGCATGAATCATAGAGGCTTTTAATATGGAGAGGTATTATACTAACCCTTCCCATAAGAATTTAGGACATTAATCATCATCATAAGGATAGATTTTAAGTCGTTTCTATTCCTCTACTAACGGGCTATCACCACATCATAATCATAGCTAGGTGGCAGAACTCACATTTCAATCATTCATTCATTCTTGTCTTTAATACCATTCTAGGAGCATGTCATATCACGGGATATCTCATGATGCAATACAATAATACAAGTAAATTAGTTTTAAGATCTTAAAACTTGAAGGAAATATGCATACTCATATGTATCCATGACAACCAACCCATACTTGAGGTAACCCATTAACCAATTCAGGAACCCTTTACTTGAAATCAATAAGATATATGAATCAATACAGCAATTCATGAAATTCATGTGATTTAGACTTGATTTATATACAATAATAATAAATGAAGTATGAATTTAAGTAAAATTAAGCTAAGTAAAATCAAGCAAGCTTCCATCAACTTCATAACCCAAAATTCCATAAGTAAGTAAAAATCATAAACTATGACAGAATCGTGAAAATTTACTAGCTATTCATGTACAAGAGTAGTAGGATTCATCAATTTAAGAGACAATTTAAGGAATCCATATCATGATCTTCATGACCCCTAAATTTTCTTGTAAGGAAGTCCCAAATAAGTTTATAAATTTGAATTAAAACAACTTAGTTTATAGTTTTTCATGCATATAGGTGGTAAAATCAACCAATTTAGAACCAAATTTAAGAAATCTATCAAATATATCTAAAACCCTTACTTCCATAATATAATAATTCAAGACATAGCGTCCTTTCAATGAAATTAAATATTATTTTATAATAATATAGTCTAGCTCTTACCAATAAATTTATAATATAAGCATTTGGAATCATAATATGAAAATCCTTGAAGAATTGCATACCTGGAATTAAGGAATAGAGTAGAAAATACTTTGGCTCTCCTTAGGTGAAAGGAACCCATGAACGAAACCCAATTACCTCGGCGGAAGAACTATGGAAGAACCTTGATTTGAGAAGAAGAACATGAAACCTTAGGTTGGTCTTCTCTTGAACTTCAGGAAGAAAAACTTGAGAGAGTTAAAATTTTTTTGGGGTGTATAATTTTGGAATGGTGGGTAAAAGGGTTGTATAGGCATATTTCAAGGACCACATAGGCTTAAAATTACATAGTTTAGGAAAAAGATTGATGTAAACTTACAAAAAAGACCTTTATTAATATAGCAAACCAAACTATGAATGCCCGTTTACGGGCTATAAAAGGAATTACGACCCGTACTGTTGTTCATAGACCAAAATCTAGAAATCATTATTTCATGCCCCAAAATCTCGAACCATCCTACGATCCGTAGAAGGGATTATGAGCGGTAAAATTCCATTCTTACTTAATCAAAATTCCAATCTCTAGACCCCAATTACGATCATACATTACGACCCGTAAATAATATCATGACCTATAATCCTTTCAATATTTCCTTTCCGGACTTTAATTTTTCCCAAGAACAATCCCCGATCCGCAAGGCTTGTGTACAGTCCGTGAACTAGACCACAACCCGTACTTAGGTCTTGTAGTTTCATTCTAGTGACCAAGTTTCAACTTTTTTCCTTACTGTCAACTTCAACCTTACGGGGAGTTAAGATACCCCCCATTGAGAACATTCGTCTCTGATCGCAAATCAAGCTAGCACGATAAGGGAAAAATGAACGTTTAACAAACCATCACGAATTCAATAGGTAAGTCAAAAAACAATTTCATACAAAGTTTTAAATCAATAATATTTATATTATTTCAAATGCATATATAACATATTTTCGTGATTGCACATAAGATTGTAATCAAATCCAACTTCATGAATATGCATGTACAATGAAAAACAAGTCAAGTCTAAAATAAATGATGCATGGGGATGAACATCAAGACAATCATTTTAACAATGCCTCAATGAATCCCCATTCACCCAAACATCGACTATAACACCACTATTATCATTTTCAAAGAAACACATGCATACAGGGCGAAGCATTTAAAGCTCTTTCTCTTCCTTTCCTATTGCCCACCAGGCGATCCCTCTTCTTGTGTCCCAACTTACCACATTCAAAGAAATCTTCTTGTCCCATGAAATACTCCCTTAAATTCATTCCACCACACTTGTCACAAGTAGGATAGGTGTTTCTCTCCTTCTTGCTCCGGGGCTTGAAAGTCCTAGTAGATGACGATCCACCCTCATCAAAATGGGCCCTCATTGACTCTCTTGCTCCCCTTCTCATATTTCATCCTTAATTTGTTCTATATAAGTCATAAGCCTTGAAATATGCATTTCCTTTACCAAGATAGTAGTCTAACACTCTTGGATAAGTGAATCGGATAATCTAACATAAATTTGCTCATTCTAGCACGGGGGTCGGCAAACAATGATAGAGCATATTTGGAGGGTTGGGTGAACTTGAGGAAATATTCCCTCACACTCATATTCCCTTGATTAAGGTTAATAAATTCTTGTATTTTGGCTTCCCTCAACTCCAAGGGAAAGAAGCAATCTAGGAATGCATGTTTGAAATCTCCCTATTAGATAGGTCCCCAAGCATCATCCGTCTCACCTTTCCATTATGTGTGCCGTATGTGAGGCACTCCTTTTAGTTGGAAGGCCACCAAATTTTCCCTTTTCTCAGAAGTCACTCCTAAAACAACCAACAAATTTTGAACTTTATCCACAAACTCTTGAGGATCTTCCTCCACCTTTGATCTATGAAACTCGAGAGGGTTCATCCTAGCAAAGTCCCTCAATCTAGAGGCTGGAATGGGAGAATTTAAAATGTTAGCACCTTGGTTATCTTGATTGGTCATAGTTTGTGGCTACATAGTGAGAGCGACTCGAATTTTGCGTGAGTCAGTTCGTCATCTCGAGGGGCTTGAGGCATTCTTCTTGGAGGCATTACCAAGAAAAATCACAAAGAATGTTCTGTTAGATATAGGGAGCCTTAGGAAAACTCTAAGGAATGACATAGATCATTAAAGAAGTGAGACAATTCCTAAGGGCCTTAAAGCCTCCTACTCATAAATGTGGCATGCCTCCCACCCATGAGTAAGACTCTATTCGAGGTGATATATTAGACTATGAGAATCATTTCAAAACCTCATTCTCTAATACCAAGTTTATAATGGCCCAAGCCTAGGGCCTAGTCTTAAGACCAACGAGCCTATTAGCATTCACAATCCGTATCATTAGTAATGACGTAAAGATAAGCTGGAAACCTAAGGGAAATAAGGAAAGGTGCACAACCTAAAACCATAATGAGATAAAAAAACTTGATACAACCATAGCATGTGTCCAACAATACCTCTAACATATACTTGGCAGGGGGCTAAGACATGTTCAAACTCACCCTCCACTATAAGCATAGCAAAAGAAATTATAAAATTGAATACTAAAATGTCTTAATACATAAATTGAGAAAGAAAACTATGATGTCATCCCCGAACTAGAGGACTCACCTACTCTCGTCTTCAATGGTCCAAAGCTTGACACATAGAGGATATCGAGGAGCGTCAGTCCCTACATAGTTAAATCATGTAGGCACAGAAGTATGCATCAACACTTTGAATGTACTAGTATGTAGGTATGCAATGCATGACATGGAAACAATGATGAAATGATTCATGCAAAAGTTGATGTTAAAATCATACATTTACAAGGGAATTAGTAAATCATAATCAAACCAGTATCATTTAAACATCAAAAAACAACTTTATAAAGAATTTACTAGGGTGCATGGATGAACATAATAATGAATAAGGAAATCATATAAACTTGGAACATATATGAATTGTTGAAATTTAAAACATATGCCGTAGGAGAAACATCTTTGAAGCAAGAGGAGAACATACATACATATGATCATTTGACACATTACTTTAGCTATAGAATATGAGATAATGCATATGAAAAATAAAGAACGTACCATTACTTGGATGCATGATAAGACACATAAACTTAGATTAGTGAGGAAACACATGTTGTTATGACTAGTTAAAATATTAATATCCTTGGGTGAACAATGCATCACTTTAGATGAAATACTATGTATTTTTTAAAGGAATATTGGTAATCATAATGGACACCATCTTACACACATGACGACATAATCATATACCTTTGGGAGTAACAAGGAACCATACTTTATGTGAGAAAACCATTCGAACTTGCGAAACAATGTGTCTTAGGAACTTTAAAATACCTTTAGACATAATATGAAGCGACCATCATAAATCATCATAGAAGGGCACCCTGGAAACATAAGGAGACCATGCACATATGTGAGAGCAACCTTTAACCAACATAACCATATGAGCTAAACCATGGAGTCCCAATGTTTCTCCTTTATCGAAAGAAAGGGGGAGATCACTTGCCTAGGTGTCCTCCTAGGATTCCTAAGTGTATCCACTAAAGCTAACTAGTTAGAAAGCCTCCAGTAATGGGTGGTCTAGAAATCAACTTCTACTAGCGGGTGACTCCTATTCTTTACTATGACACATAGTTATGGGATTGTGAGATTCTACTAATAGTCTCATGCCTCTTCTGGGGAGCTTCCGCATTCATCCCAAGGTCCACTCGATGCAAAGTAAAACTCTCACGCAATAATTATAAGCTTGAATCATAAAGGCTTTTAATATGGAGAGCTATTTTACTAACCCTTCCCATAAGCATTTGGGATATTAATCATCATCATAAGGATAGCTTCTAGGTCTTTTCGATTCCAATACTAATGGGCTATCATCATCTCATAATCATAGCTAGGTGAGAGAACTAACATTTCAATCATTTCTTTATTCTTGACTTTAATTTCCATTCGAGGAGAGTGTCATGTGATGGAATATCTCATGACACAATACAATAATACAAGTAAATTAGCTTTGATCTTAAAAGATGAAGAAAATATGCATACTTATATGTATCTATGACAACCAACCTATTCTTGAGGCAACCCATAAACAAATTCACGAACCCATTACATAAAATCAATAAGATAGATGAGTCAATACACCAATTCATGAAATTCATGTGATTTAGACTTGATTCATATACAATAATAAAAAAAGAAGCATGGATTTATGTAAAATCAAGCAATCCTCCTTCAACTTCATAACCCGAAATTCAATAAGTAAAAATCATAAATAGTAATGGAATTGTGAAAATTAGTAGCAATTCATGTACAAGAGTAGTAGGATTCATCAATTTAAGAGATAATTTAAGGAACCCATATCATAATCTTCATGACCCTAAATTTTCTTGTTAGGAAATCCCAAATAAACACATAAATTTCAAGTAAAACAACTTAGTTTATAGTTTTTCATGTATATAGGTAGTGTAATCCACCAATTTAGAACCAAATTCAGGAAACCCATCAAATATCTCTAAAACACTAACTTCCATAATATAAGAATTCAAAACATAACATCATTCCCATGAAATCAAACATTATTTCATAATAGTATAGGCTAGCTGACACCAATAACATTATAATATAAGCATTTGTAATCATAGTATAAAAATCCATGAAGAATTGAATACATGGAAATAAGGAATGGAGTAGAAATACTTTATTCATGGGTGAAAGGAACCCATGGATGAAGCCTGCATACCTTGGTGGAAGAACTATGGAAGAACCTTTATTTGAGAAGAAGAACTTGATACCCTAGGTTGATCTTCCCTTAAACTTAAGGATGAAAAACTTCAGAGAGTTAAAATATTTTTTGGGTTGAATAATTTTTGAATGGAGGGTAAAGGGGTTGTAGAGGCATATTTTAAGGACCACATAGGCTTAAAAAATTGAAGTTTAGGACTAAAATTAATGGAAATTTACTAAGAAAAGCCCTTCACTAAATTGGTCAAACCAAACTATAAATGCCCATTTACGGGCCGTAAAAGAAAGTATGTGTACTGTTGTTTGTAGACCAAGATCCAAAACTCATTATTTGAGGCCCAAAATCATGAACCATCTCACAATCCGTAGAATGGATCATGACATGTATAAACCCATCATAGTTGTTTTCCATATTTAATCAAAATTTCAATCTCCATGGGGTCCCCAAATACGATCACACATTAGAACTCGTGAACAATAACACGACCCATAATCATTTTCGTATTTCCTTTTCGAACAACAATGTTTTTCCAAGACCAATCCCTACTGCACGAGGCCTGTGTACGGTGTGTGAACTAAACTGACCCGTACTTAGGTCTCTGGTTTTATTCCAGTGATCAAATTTCAGCTTCTCTCCTTAGTTTCAATTTCAAACTTATGGGGTGTTACAGAACGGGTGCTTGTTATGGTTGTGGAAAGATGGGACACAAGACCTTTGAGTGTCCTACCATCTCTAATAAAGGGAAAGAAGGGCATCCACTAGGTCAAATGGTTCAAATAGAGCAAGTGCAACAAGGTTCCCAAGCTTAAGGAGGTAATCCATATGGTAATCAATTCTATGCTTTGCATCTAGGCAAGAGGTTGAAGAGTCTCCTGATGTGGTTATGAGTATGTTATATGAGTCTTTGATCCTGATGTGCACCTTTGCTTGACCCTAGTTCTAACATTTCTTTTGTTACTCCTTACATTTCCATAAAATTTGATGTCACTCCCAAGTCTTATTAGAACCTTATTCGATTTATACACTTATTGGTGAGTCGATCCTAGCCAAGAAAGTCTACAGAAATTATCCCGTGTTGGTCTTGTATAAAGTCTTTCCATGTGATATTGTTGAGATTGATATGATCCATTTTGACGTTATTATTAGTATGGACTGGTTGCATGCATCTTATGCTTCTATTGACTATAGAACCCACAGGGTCACATTTCAAGTTTCTGATGAGTCCATCCTTGAGTGAAAGGGAACAAATTTGGTGTTCAAGGGTAAATTTGTCTCCTATGTAAAGGCTATGAAAATTATTTTTAAAGGGTGCATATATTATATTGTTTAAGTTATGAATGTTGAGTCCGATATTCTTACTCTTGATTCGCTTCCTCTTGTTAATGAGTTCCCCGATGTCTTACCCGATGACTTGCTTGGTATTCATCCTAAAAGAGAAATTGACTTTGGCATTGATCTTTCACCAAAAAATTGACCTATTTCGATACCTCCATATCGAATGGCGCTAGCAGAGTTGAACGAACTGAAGAAACAATTAAGAGACTTGCTTAATAAAGGTTACATAAGGACTACTATATCTCCATGGGTTCTTCCGTATTTTCTTTACAATGAAGAAAGATAGTTCACTTCGGATATGTGTGGATTATCAGCAATTGAACTGTCACTGTCACCACCCAAAATAGATCGTAGTAAAAGAAAGAGAATTAAAGCGGAAACCATCTCATACATAACATAACAATTAATCCAAAATCTGGGGTCACGAGTACAAGATTATCTAAAACAATACTGAAACGTAAATACAACAGTCTCGAAAGAAAAACACAATACTGCTACAAAATATCTGATACATAGTCTGAGAGAAAAGAATAAAACAGGATCTAAAGATCCATAACGGCTTGGAATTTGAGCCTCACCATGGAAACATGGATGGTAAGGATAGCACTCGGATGAAAAGATCAACTACCCTGTCCTGTACCCTATGCACAATCTACAGGGAAGAAACAAAGTACTGGTGCATACACCGAAATGTACCCAACCGGTTCAACCGATTGGGTAAGAGAAATCAAATCAAGTATATAACAATGAAAAACCTTTTCCCTGCACCCAAAAGGTTAGAACAAGATAAAAATGTATACAAAAATAATGGCTAAAATATCCTTAAAAACCCATAAGGCCATATAACCATAATAAGGAATATAATGCATGGCTCGTCAAATCCAAATAGCAGCGGTGTCGCAGCCTTGCCATTTGCCTGTTGTCAAGGAATATCAGAATGCCACAACCTTGCCACCTGCCCATGGTCAAGTAATAACACGATGCTAAGTCCTTGCCACTTGCCCCTATTCAAGGTATATGAAGTATGAATTTTACCCTTACCTCCTGCCCGGGTCAAGGGGGTGGTGCCAAAGTGAATCATAATGCCCTTGCCTCCTACCAGGGTCAAGGGATGTTACAGGCCACACAAAAAAGATATAAATCAATAGTGCAATCCAAATATGCATGTAACCATATAAAATAACATTACAACAAGAATATTGAGCCATGGAACTCATAATGATCATATACACCCAAGGAATAATATCATGTGTCATGGGTAATGCCCATGCCATCGTTATATTTTTTATCATCATAATTATATCAATAATCAAGAGTGCCAATAATATCAGATCTTACTCGTCCCAAGTATGCAAGAATTTCAATAATATACAAATATGACTGCTATCGGACCTAACTCGCCCAAACAATACCAGTATATCAGTAATACTGGGCCTTACTCGTCCCAACTAATCTCACAAGTCTCATTTGGTCACCTTCCATCAAAAGTCCTCATCACTCCATCATTACAGATCTCAGATTATCATTAAGATTAAAATTATACCATAATTCAGCTTAACAGAATCACTTTCCGTCATCATCCCAACACATCAACTAAATTACACAATTATCCTTCTAAATCTCACAGTTATCACATGAACAAGATCAATAGCTCAAATTCAGTCCCAAAAGGTTAAACAAACCTACCTCGATGCCGAAATTACACTCGGATAAGCTTTCAATCAACTCAAATCCTGAAATCAATCCTCCAATTTGATCAACCATCATCAACAATAGTTACCACTCATCAAGAGAAGCATTTTTCTACCCGTACTGGCAAAATTTAGGCTTAGGGGCAAAATGATCAAAATTAGGGATAAAATCTAAAAGTTCCAAATCCGGAAATTGGTTTCAAAATCAAGTTCAACTCAAAAAATAGAGTTCATGGAAGAAAATCCTATTAAAATCAAGCTTAAATTGAATGAGAAATAAATATTTAAAGTTTGGAAATCATAGTCTAAAAATCCCCCAATTTATGACATTTAATTCATGAAATTTAGGACAAAAACAAAATAAAACTTATGGAAAATGATCAATATAATGTTAAAACACTTACCCAGAAAAATCCTTCAGAAACCACCTTTCAAAATCTCCCAAAAAGCTTTACAAGTTCGAAAATGGAGTAAAAATGGGGTCTCTTGGGTTTTTAAAAACAAAATGTGAAATACTCTCCACGAACGTGGGACCAGGTCCACGAACGCAGAGCATAATTGCTTACCACTCCGCGATCACGAAGAACAGGTCCGCAAATGCTGAGAAGAACAGTGCCTGCACCAGATATCAGCAAAATCAACAACCTAAGTCCACTTTTACTACTCGGAATGGACCCCCAAAACTCATTCAAACTCAAAATTTCAAAGACTTTGCATGTATCCATATCAGAAACAACGATCCAAACAGAATCATCAGAAGTCAATTTTAAGGCCTTCTCACCACATTTACCGATTCAAGTCAATAAAACTAGTTTAAAACTCAAAATACCAAAACTGTCCTGAACAACTCCAAAAATTATGACAAGACCATTTCCAGTGTTAGTTTCACCATCCGGAACTACTGAGACTATCAGAATTTTGATCTGAGCTTTCGAACTCCAAATGTAGACCAAAGTCAAACTTTGGTTCCGAAGACAACTAAAATTAAAACTTTGGGCATATAAATCTCATTTTAACTCCAAATTCAGTTCTGCAACTTCTTGTAGTCTAGTTTTCATACTTCGGAGCTAATGGAAATGATGGATTCCCAATCAAACCTTCGAAACATAGAATGGCATGAAAGCTCACTTTTTTTCCCTAAACATAAGCTTCCAAAAGTGCCAAATTTCATAATTTCAACTTCTAGAACTTAGAATTTCAATTCCAACAACTCAAATAGTTCAAATTAATTCCAAATCAACTTACGAAAGAGTAAAAAAGTAAATTTCATAGATAATGCCAAAAATGAGCAACTAGGTCATTACATTATTTACCACTAAAAAATATGTTCATCCTTGAACATAAGGAAAAGAAGAGTACCTGAAGCCTCAAAAAGGCTAGGATATCTGGCCCGCATGTCAGATTGCGACTCCCAAGTAGCCTCATCAACAGAATGGTGCCACCACTAGACCTGACAGAAGGTATATCTTTGGATCTCAATCTATGGACCTGCCTGTCCAATATAGCTATAAGCTACTCCATGAAGGACAAATCTGGACCTAACTCAACAGAGTCATGACAAATCACATGGGACTCAACTAGAATGTTTTGGCAGAGCATAGAAACAAGAAAAATAGGATGGACAAAAGATAATCTTAGTGGTAAAGCCAACTCATA
Source organism: Solanum rostratum (assembly GCA_029948455.1). Classification (NCBI taxonomy): domain Eukaryota; kingdom Viridiplantae; phylum Streptophyta; class Magnoliopsida; order Solanales; family Solanaceae; genus Solanum; species Solanum rostratum. Next base: position 32,129,414 of record CM057055.1, on the reverse strand, counting down.
GGCTACCTCACTAACTCTTCTCAAAATTTTAAAAGGGCCAATGAACCTAGGACTAAGCTTTCCCCTCTTCTCGAATCTCATCACACCCTTCATGGGTGAAACCTTTAGCCAAACACTGTCACCAATAGAGAACTCAAGAGGCTTAACCCTCTTATCAACATAACTCTTCTAACGACTCTAGGCTGTATAAAGTCTACTCTGAATCAGTCAGACCCGGTCCATGGCATCTTGAAGCAAAATCAACACCTAACACCTCAACCAAACCTGATTCAAACCATGTAATGGGTGATATACACCTCCAACCATACAAGGCCTCAAATGGTGTCACATGGATGCTGAAATGGTAATTGTTGTTATATGCAAACTCTGCCAATGGCAAGGGCTAGTCCCACCGGGCCTCAAAATCAATAACACGAGCCCTAAGCATGTCCTCCAACACCTGAATGATGCACACTAACTGACCATTAGTCTGAGGGTCAAAGGTTGAACTCAAATTTACTCTGGTACCCAAATTACGCTGTAGAGCCCGCCAAAAGTTAGAACTGAACACAGACCCTCTGTATGATACTATAGACAGAAGTACACCATGAGAGTTGACAATGTCCCGAACATATAGTCTGGCCAACTGCTCTGCAGTGTAGCCAGTCTTCACTGGTATGAAGTGTGCTAACTTGGTTAATCGATCAACAACCACCCAAACTAAATCAAACTTGCCCAAAGCCATTGGGAAACCTATAATAAAGTCCATAGTCACTCTCCCCCACTTCAACTTGGGAATGGGCATCCTTTGCATTGATCTACCGGGCTTTTTGATACTCATATTTCACCTGTTGACAATTCAAAAACTTTGCCACGAACTCGGCTATGTCTTTCCTCATGCCAAACCACAAAAATGCTATTTAAGATCATGGTAAATCTTAGCCACACCAGGATGAAAAGATTACCTAGCATAATATCAATCTCACCCAGTCCCCAGCTTTAGGCACATATACACTACCATTAACCCTCAAAACACCATCAGAATCAATAAGAGCTATCTTGGCCTCACGTCTTAACACTTTGTCATGAATTATGCATAATCTGGGGTCCTCAAACTGATGAGCACATATCTGATCAAGCAAGGAAGACCTAGCCTCAACGAAGGCCAAAATACTCTGAGGAGGAAAAATGTCCAAATGGAACATCTGCCTAGCCGATGACTGAGCCTCTAGAGCTACAAGACTCTTATCAGCCCTCAAGAATGCCAAACCCCCCATACTAGTATCCTTCCGTCTTAAAGCATCTGCCAACACATTGGCTTTTCCAGGGTGATATAGGATAAAGATATCATAATCTTTAAGCAACTCCAACCATATACGCCGTCTCATGTTTAGATTAGGCTGAGTAAAGATGTATTTGAGACTCTAGTGATTAGTAAAGATCTCATAATGCACCCTATAAAGGTAATGTCAACACAACTTCAGCACAAACCTAACCGCAACTAAGTCCAAGTCATGGGTAGGGTAGTTCTTCTCATGCACCTTCAACTATCTAGAAGCGTAGGACACCTTCCCCTTTTGCATTAATACACCACCCAAACCCACACTTGAAGCATCACAATATACCACAAATGGAACTCCTTCCTCGGGAAAATCAAGAATAGGTGCTGAAGTCAACAAATCCTTGTGTTTTTGAAAGATCGCCTCAAAATCATCTTACTATTGAAAGGCCACATCCTTCTGAGTGAATCTAGTCAAGGGGGATGCTACAGATTAAAAACCCTAAACAAAATATCGATAATACCCTACTAAACCAAGGAAACTCTAAATCTCAGTCACCGAAGTAGGCCTATCCTACTCACGGACAGCTGTTACCTTGGCCAGATCTACCATAATGCCCTCTTTTGACACAACATAGCCAAGAAATGCTACAGACTCAAGCCAAAACTCACACTTTGAGGACTTAACTTCTCTTCTCTCAATCTTTGGAGTACAATCCTCAAGTGTTGAACATGATCTGCCTCACTCTTGGAATAAACAAAGATATTATCTATGAACACAATCATAAGGATTTCTAAATAGGGCTTAAACACTTGGTTCATCAACTCCATAAAAGCAGCCAGGGTATTAGTCAACCCGAATGACATAACCATAAACTCATAATGCCTATAATGGGTTCGAAAAGCCATACTGAGGATTTCAGATTCCCGAACTCTCAATTGATGATAATTGGAATCTCAAGTCAATCTTTATGAATACCGAGGCACCCTGCAACAGGTCAAAAAGATCATAATACGAGACAAGGGATACTTGTTCTTGATGGTCACTTTGTTAGGCTTACAATAGTCAATACGCATACGAATATTTTCATCCTTCTCCTGCACGAATAATGTAGGAGCACCCTAGGGAGATATACTCGAATGAATAAAGTCCTTCTTCAATAGATCTTCCAATTGTTCCTTTAACTCATTCAATACAACTGGGGCCATCCGATAATGAGCAATAGATATTGACTTAGTGCCCCGATCTACATCAATAGAAAAGTCAATATGATGATCATGAGGGACACCAGGCTAATCAGTCGAAAATACATCCATAAACTCTCTAGAAACCTTGGTAGTCTCCAATGATAGGGACTCTTGAGAAACAACCCAAGCATGAACTAAATATGCCAAACACCCCTTCCTCATCAATTGACAAGCTGCATATAAGAAATAACACCCTTAGGATAGGAATTAGGTGCTCCAGTCCACATCAACGGAGGCAAATCGGGGCAAGATAAGGTCACGGTGTTCACATGCCAATCAAGAATAACATGATAAGGCTAAAACCAGTCCACACACAATATTATATCAAAATCTATCATATCCAACAATATAAGATCAACAACAATATCTCTCCACATAAAAGTCACAACTCAACCATAATAAACCAGACTCACCACTAAAGATTCACCTATCGGGGTGGATACACATATAGGCTCAGCAAGCGACTCACACATAATATCAATATTAGAAGAAAAATTGGATGACACATATGAATAAGTAGAGCATGGATCAAATAAAATTGAAGCTGAATTGTGGCACACTAGAACCATACCTATGATGACTGCATCTGAAGTTTCTGCCTTGATTTTGTTAGGAATAACATAGCAAACTCTACGACTACCACTAGCCTGTGGGCTTCCATGGACACCACCTCTCCCTGTACAATGACTTTCTCTAGAACCACCCCTCATGCCCTAAGACGTGTCTCTGGCCATCGCCTGAGGTCTTAAAGTCTTAGTAGGAAACACCCGATATGGACAATGGTTGGAAAAGTGCCCAAACTTATCACAAACAAAATAAGAACTAGGTCTCGCCCTTAAGATGACTGTGTTAAAGAACCACCACACCTAGCTAAACTAATGGAACTATCATGACTTATCTGTGTAGGCCTATATCTGTCAACACTGTTATATTTTGGAAGAGCTGCCTAAATTATCTGACCCTAATAGCTCTATCTCTGAATATCTCTATCCTATGGCGAGTGGCGATTAAACTTTCTATTTCGATGGAACCTCTTCCCGCCACCTTGTCTATCCTTCTTGATGTGCTCTATCATATGAGCATGATCCACAACACTCTGAAAAGTGCCACCAGCCAACACTAAGGAAGCTGTAGCCTCCTGAAGATACCTTTCCAAACCCCTTGGGAAACTGTCAAATCCTCTGAAACTTTGTAGGAATACTAGATAGAACATATCTAGATAAGGCATGGAATCTAGCCTCATAATTTGAAATCAACATAGAGCCCTACTGCAGTCGATAAAACTCATCTCTATCGCTGTCTTGGAGGCTGTATGGCATGAAACATTCAAAAAATATCTTGTTGAACAAAGCCTAAGTCATAGTAGGAGATCTAACAGGTCGACGAGCTACCACTGACCTTTACAACTCCCTATCAAGGCCGATGAACTGGTATGAAGTGTAGGCAACCCCATGCAACTCAAGAATAACCAGGTTACAAACTAATTCTAGCACTCTGATAAAAAATCATAAGCTCTATTTCTAGGAGTGCCATCAAATCGAGATGAAGCCAACCGCACGAACTTCTCAAAACTCTTTTGCTCCACTGTAGACATGGCTGGACCGGTAAAAGGTAGTGGCACCATAAACAAGAGGGATGCAATATATGGAGCAATAAACAAATTCTAAAGCTAAGTACTCGAACTCAATCTAAATACCTGAAATGGAGTAATAACAGTCGTAGGAGGGTCAACTAGAGCCAAGATGGACCAACGTGAATCATAGTTAGCTCAGGTGGAGCAGTCAAAGAACCAACTGGTGTGGTAGAAACCGATATCTCAACAGTAGTAGGGGCTAGAGGAGCTCCCTCCAATCTTGACAATAACCTCAGAAGTAGCTCCTGAACTAACGGTGTAGGGGATGGAGCTGAAGAAGGTGGAATAGAATCAGTAGGCTCCTCTAGCACCATAGTAGGCTCTAGATAATCCAATCGGGTCTATCCCCTGGATAGAGCTTTCCCCTAGAAATCCTTTGACCCGTGGCCCTATCACGAGCTCTGCCTCGACCTTGAATAAGAGTCACATCAGCTAACTAAGGCTTTCCTACTGAGTGGCAGGATCAAGTAATTAACATCAATGTAGAAGATGTAGATTAGACACATTCAAAGTAGGTAACATAAAGAATTTCACGAGTAGAGGCAAGATGTGAAAAATTTTCTATCAAGCATCCCGTTGCATCTAAAAGATAGGTGTGGATGTCTACACACCTATCCATGAGACACTACTAGACACCCTGCTCTTTACTTATGAGCCCGCCGAACCTAGAGCTCTGATACCAAACTTGTCACAACCCAAAATATATCGCAACTAAAGAAAGAGAATTAGAGCGGAAAACATCTCATACATGACATAATAATTCACCCAAAATTTGGAGTAATGAATACAAGAGCATCTAAAATAATACAGAAAGATAATACAACTATCTCAAAAGATTTTAGGTCTAAAGATCCACGGTGACTCGAAGTTTGAGCCTCACCGCTAAGATTTGGATGGTAATGATAACACTTAGATGAAAAGAAAAACTACCATATTTTGTACCCTGTGCACGATCTTCAGAGAGGAAAAAAGCAACTGGGTAAGAGAAATTGAATCAAGTATGTCATAATGAAGAACCCTATTCTTGCATCCAAAAAGGTTAGCATAAAATAAAGATGTACACAAAACTAATGGGCTAAAATATCCTCAAGAACCCATAAGTCCATATAATCATAATGAGAAATAGAATACACAACTCGTCGAATCCAAATATCAAGGGTGTCGCAGCCTTGCCACCTATGAGTCCTTGTATTTCTCCTCTTCCATATATATACATAGGGTGCCATGTCATATAAGACATATATGATTTTGGGTAGAACCCAAGGATACCAAGGTTGTCAATAAGTGGTAATGTCAAGGACCTAAAGTTTTAAACCAAAGCAATACCTTAATACATATTCGGGATTAAAGAAATGACCCTACTGGCACCTCGCCCTTTTCAGAAGGTTTAAATTAGGTTTCACATTCTTAATGGGACTTAAAGTGTATAATTTGCTAATACGAGATTTTCAACGTTACTTTAATAGTACAAAGGTCATACATTAACTTTTCGAATCAAGAAAGTTGCAAGATAAAGGTTGGCCAAAGCTACCGTAAGTTTCTTTAGGAAATCCTTCTTAAATTTTAGTCAAATGCATCAGACCACATACCAAAATATATAAAGGGTTAGAAGGTCCATGAACTATCATATTGAAGGTCTACGAGTCTAGTTTGCAACGCATAAAACTTTGCATCAAACCGATCTCAAAATAAAAAGTTATGAGAATTTTACTGTGACTGCCTGAGCATGAAATTGGGTCATCGGTCAGGTCGGGTCAACCCACCTAGATGTCGGCTAACTTGAGCTTTTCAAAGCTTAAATCATTTCTAGTTCATCCCAAACAACATATAAACTGAAGATAAAGTTCCCTCAAGGCACCAAGGTGATTTGGGTAAGTTTTTTGCATTTCTACCATTAAAATTCGTCCTCGTACCTAGAAATGCATGCCTCACGCTTTGTAATTGTTTTCCCCTCCTATTAGCTATGTTTGGGGCAGTTTTTGGGCTGTGAAAGAGTGTTTTTCCTACTAGTTATTCTTGGATTGCAGCTCGTGTGTTCAGGTAATAATCTTGGGGATCCTTTATGGTCCTTTTTATGATGTTTTACAAACATTTCCTCGCGTAAAAAATATTTGTTCAATCTGGTCATTAATACTAAATTTTGGACTATTTGTAGGTGTCTTTAAGCTGTGTATATATAGTTGTTGTGAATTCGGATGTAAGTAACAACTCTCGTGAAGAAACTTTTGGTAATAAGACGTCTAATAGGAAGGTATGCTAAGGCTAAGCTCCGTCCCTCCTTTTAGCATGAAATCCGAGAAGTTTCCCAAAATGTGTAATGCGATATCTTATTGTTTTTTTTGCTAGAAAGACCTTCTGTTGAAGGCATTGTGATTGCAATTGAGTTATTTTCATGATGGTATTAGGTTGAAGTTCCATTCGTTCGCTTAAACTAGACATTCAATATCTATATATCATTTTGTCGGGTTTCCTGGTTACCTATCCATATGTTCGAGGTGTTCTATTCTTGGTGTAGTGTAATTAAAATAAATGTACATTACGAAGGGAATGTAGTATTCATAATTATTCCTTCTTCCATACAAAAAAAATAACTGAAGCACTTAACATGTAACACGTTGATTTCCAATAATCTCTAGCGTGATGCTCCTATTTAAACTACTAAGGAACTTAATTCTATATAAATACTTTCCTTTACTAATTGACATGGGACCAAGTATAAGCATTATTTAAAACACCTTTATGAACATTTTCAAGTTGAAATGTTCATTCTAAATATTGAGTTAGGTTGTCAAACTTACTCAATAGACATGTAGGATTCTACAAATCGGGTGTATATGCTATGATAATGATTATGATGCTATGAGAATAAGTGTACCAATGAGCCAAGATTGGATAAATTTATGATAAGGCCTACTAAGTGCATTCAATATTCATATCATACATTGCACGTTATGTATGGACTTCGACCTATAATAGGAGGTATGGAGTCCATTTTCCTAAATGATATATATATATATATATATATATCGTACAGATGGCCATAGGTTGGCAAATATGATGATATGATGTCAGTCAGCTACTGGAAAGGACCTCTATTACCAACATTTACTTGAGTATGTCATGCATTTAAATCTATGTATATGTATTCAGGACATGTGATACTCGAACATACCATGCACATTTGATAACTAGGAGGTTGATTTTTGTCCATTAAGGTTACTTGAGTGTTGGTTATAGGTGGTATTTCTATTACCCTTTTTACTACGGTTATCTATGGGTTTACATTCTACCTTACATACCAGTACACGTTTATGCATACTAATGTCCTGTTTCCTGGGGATGTTGCATTTTATCTCGTGAGTGCAGGTTCAGGTAGGAACTCTGATCGACCCCTCCACTAGAAGCCCAGTTCAGCTGTAAATTGGTAAGCTCTACTTCTTCTTGAAGCTTTCACATGATACTTATTTTTTGTTGTACAGTTGGGTACAGTCAGGGCCCTGTCCCAGTAGTATTAGCAGTTCTGTTAGAGGCTATTGTGGACATGTTTTTGTGGGTTGGTTCTTTTGTGCCTTTTAGTCTCCAGTCATAAGATTAGCATGTATATATAGTGTGTGTTTGTACCTCTGTTGTTGCAGCCTTGTCGGCTAGCTAGTACTTTATCGTTTTGGTTTACTTATCTTGATGTACATGGTTTGTTGTTGATTAGGTCATGAACTAAACGGTCCCGACTTAGTTTTTCAAACGTGATGCTGCCCGATTTTCTTCTGGTCCCTAGTCTAATTAACTAGCATGTTTAGTGGCTTATCCAACCCATAATGGTATTGAGTGTCAGTCACGCCTCCCCTCTTTTTGGGGAGTGAAAAACATAGTATCAAAGCATGTCGTGTCCATGGAGTCCATAATGCCATGTCGAGTAGAGTCTTGCTTATGGGTGTGTTGTGCACCACACTTATAATTAGGAGGCTATGAGGCATTTAGGGATGGTTACCTTTCTTTCACTTAATAGATCGTGCTATAGAGCAAAGTTATAGGAACACATGAAATCTTAATCGTGCTTTGTGGTTTCTTTTATTTCTCAGGCTATCTATATTCAGTAGATGGCACAACGTGAGGTAGATATAGATCCGATAGAAGGTACCAGTTGTACGTTAGTTTCTTTACTTGGCTCCTTCAGTATTTATAGGGTCCAGTTCTAGTGAGGAACCATAGGACTTTATAGACCATATGTATAGAGTATTGAGGGTGATGCATGCCTCTATCACTGAGGCAGTGGAGTTGGCTTTTTTACACTACGTGATGTCGCCATCTTGTGGTACGAGGCGTGGGAGAGATCCAGAAGACCTGATGCTCTGCCAGCAGAGTGGGAGGACTTCTCTGAGGCATTTTTAGCCCATTACTTACCACAGAAGGTGCGGGAGGCTCGTCTTGACCATTTTATCAGTTTGAGGTAGAGGAATATTTGTTTAGGAGAATATAGCCTTAGGTTTAATTCTTTGTCTAGGTATGCACCAGATATTATACGTACCATGAGTGCTAGAGTTCATCGTTATGTGGATTTATTTGGGGATCATTTGATTAGAGACTACAAGATATCCTCTTTACAGTTTGGTGTAGATATTGCTCATATTTTAGCTTTTGCTCAGACTACAAAGGACCTTTCTTGTTGGATTCGTGATACCCGTAGAGATAGGGAGAAAAATAAGATGGCTTATACTATGGGGCCTTATAGGGATCCACGTTGCGATTTTAGGCCTTCATTTCACCGATATCCACATCCGTCAGCGGGTAGTTCCTCGCCACAGATACAGGGCCAGCGATTTGATTATTATATTCAGTTAAGGCTAGGGCAGACATCACGCAAGCTTGAGAGCCATCGACATGAGTGCTTTGTACAAATGAGACAACCTACTCCTCCATGTGCAAAATGCGGTAAGCTTCATAGTGGGTGGTGTAAAAAGGATAGCCATACAAAGCTTAGTAATTAGAATTTTTTTGAAGTTGATTTATTGATTGGAGGGATAAAAGGTATATCCTTAAAAATCACAATTTATGACGTAGTAGTACAACCAAGGCATGTCTAGATACATTCGCGGATGAATGTTCTTAGGGGGGGGGGGAGAGGGGAGAGTGTGAGACCTCATGTTTCTCGTCTTCCATATATACACATAGGGTGGCATGTCATTTAAGACATGTATGATTTTGGGTAGAACCTAAGGATATTAAGGCTGCCAATAAGTGGTAATGTCAAGGACCTAACGTTTTAAGCCAAAGGAATACCCTAACTACACATTCAAGATTAAAGAAATTGCCCGAGTGTGCCACTTTTCGGGAAGTATAAATTAGGTTTCTCATTCCGGATGGGACTAAATTCTACTAATGGATTTTTTAAAGGTTCTTTTTATAGCAAAAAGGTCATAAATTAAGTTTTGAAATCAAGAAAGTTATAAGATAAAGGTTGGCCAAAGCTACCGTAAGTTTCTTTAAGAAACCCTTCTAAAATTTGGGTCAAATATATAAGGCCATATCTCCCAAATATAAGGTCCTAGAAGGTCCATGACCTAGAAAAGTGAAGACTATTAGTCTAGTTTGCAACTCACAAAATCGTGCATCAAACTGATCTCAAAATATAAAGTTATGACATTTTTACTGGGATTGCGTGAGCAGGAAATCGGGTCATGGGTCGGGTCTGGTCAACCCACCTACATGTCTCAAATCAGTTCTATTTCATCCCAAACAACATATAAACTGATGTTAAAGTTCCCTCAAGGTACCAAGGTTATTTGGATAAGTTTTTCTCATTTCTACCATTAAAATTCGTCCTCGTGCCTAGAAATGCGTGTCTTAAGCTTTACAATTGTTTTCCCCTCCTATTAGCTATGCTTAGGGCTATTTATGGTCTGTAAAAGAGTGGTGTTCCTACTGGTTATTCTTGGTTTGCAGCTGGTGTGTTCAGGTAATAATCTTGGGGCTCCTTTACGGTTATTTTTTTCGAAGTTTTACAGAGATTTTCTCTCGTAAATACTATTTGCCAAATCTGGTCATTAATGCTAAATTCTGGACTGTTTATTGGTGTCTTTAACTGCACATATATAATTGTTATGATGCATAGGATGTAAGGAACAACTCTCATGAAGAAACTTTAGGCAATAGGATGTCCGTTTGGAAGGTATCTTAAGGCTAATCGCAGTCCCTCCTTTTAAGGATGAAATCTAGGAAGTTTCCCAAAATGTCAAATGCGATATCTTAATATTCTATTGCTAGAAAGACCTTTTGTGAAAGACATTGTGATTGCAGCTGAGTTATTTTTATGATGGTATTAGGTTAAAATTCCATTCGTTCGCTTAAACTGGACATTCAATATCTATATATCATTTTGTTGATTTCCTGGCTACCTAACCATATGTTCGAGGTGTTTCTCTTCTTGGTGTAGTGTCATTAAAATAAATGTAGATTATGAAGGGAATAAAGTATTCATAATCAGCCATCTTCTATAGAAAAAAATATAACTGAATCACTTAACAAGTAACACGCTGATTTCTAATAATCTCTAGCGTAATGCTCCTATTTAAACTACTAAGGCACTTAATTCTGTTTAAATACTTTCTTTTACTAATTGACATGGGACCAAGTATAAGCATTATGTAAAGCACCTTCATGAACATTTTCATGTTAAGGCTTCATTGTAAATATTGAGTTAAGTTGTCAAACATATTCAAAAGACATGTAAGATTCCACAAATTGGGTATATATGCTACGACAGTGATTATGATGCTATGAGAATAAGTGTACTAATGAGCGAAGATTGGCTAAATTTATGTTAAGGCCTACTATGTGCATTCAATATTCATATCATACATTGCACATTATGTATGGACTTCGAGCTATAATCGGAGGTATGGTGCCTATTTGGCCAAATGATATATATTATGTATATGGTACAAATGGCCACAGGTTGGTAAATATGATGTTGATCAGCTATTAAAAAGGACCACCATTGCTAGCATTTGGTTGGGTATGTCATGCATTTGCATCTATGTATATGTATTCACAACATGCGACACTCGAGCATACCATGCATAGATGTTGATTTTTGGCCATTAAGATTACTTGAGTGGTGGTTACAGGTGGTATTTCTATTACCGTTTTTACTACTGTTATCTAAGGTTTTACATTCTGCCTTACATACCAGTATACATTTATTTGTACGGGTGTCCTATTGGCTAGAGACGCTGTATTTTATCTAGTGCGTGCAGGTTCGGGTAGGGACTCTGATTAACACCTCCACTAGGAGCCCAGTTCAGCTGTGAGTTGGTAAGCTCCACTTCTCCCTGGAGCTTTCACAGGATGCTTACTTTTTCTTATAAAGTTTGGTATAGTCGGGGCCCTGTCCCGGCTATATTGGTGGTTTTCTTAGAGGCTAATGTTGACATGTTATTATGGGTTGGTTCTTTTGTGCCTTTCAGTCTCTAGTCATAAGATTGACATGTATATATAGTGTGTGGCTGTACCTCTATTTTTTTAGCCTTGTTGGCTAGCTAGGACTTTATCGTTTTGGTTTACTTATCTTGATATACATGATTTGTAGTTCACCAGGTCATGACCCAAATGGTCTTGGCTTAGTTTTTCAAATGTTCTGCTGCCCCATTTTCTTCTGGTCCCTAGTCTAGTTAATTAACATGTTTAGTGACTTACTGGCCAATAATGGTATAGAGTGGTAGTCGCGTCTCCCCTCTTTTTGGGGCGTAACACCACCTGCCCTTGGTCAAGGAGTATCAAAACACCACAACCTTGCCACCTACCCATAGTGAAGTAATAATATGATGCTAAGTCCTTGCCACCTGCTTGTAGTCAAGGTATATGAAGCATGAATCTCACCCTTACCTCCTGCTTGGCTCAAAAGGGTGGTGCCAAAGTTAATCATAATGCCCTTTCCTCCTACCCATGTCAATGGATGTTACAGGACACACACAATAGATACAAATCATCGATGTAATCCAATTATACATGTAGCCATATAAAATAATATTACATCAAGAATACTGAGTCATGAAACTCATAATGGTCATATATACGCATGGAATAATATCATGCGTCACAACTAATGCCCAGACCATCATCATATTTTTTATCATCATAATTATATCAGTAATCAAGAGTGTCAATAATATTGGACCTTACTTATCCCAAGTATTCAAGAGTTTCAATAATATATAAATATGACTGTTATCGTCCCTAACTCGCCCCAACAATACAAGTATCTCAATAATATCGGGCCTTACTTGTCCAAATTGATCTCACAAGTCTCATTTAGTCACATTCCATCACAATTCCTTATTATTCAAAATCACTTTCCATCATAATCCCAACACATCAACTCCATTACACAATTATCCTTCTAAATATCAAAGTTATCACATGAACAAGATCAATGAATCAAATCAGTCCCAAAAGGTTAGCTGAATCTATCTCGATGCCAAGACCGCACTCGATAAGCTTTCAATCAACTCAAATCCTCAAATTGATCCTCCAATTTGATAAACCACTATCAATGATAGTTACTACTCATCAAGAGAAGCATTTTGATACTCGTATTGACATAATTTAAGCTTAGGGGAAAATGGTCAAAATTAGTGCTAAAATTTGAAAGTCCTGAATCTAAAAATTAATTTTGAAATCAAGTTCTACTTGAAAAATAGAGTTCATGGATGAAAATCCAATTAAAATCAAGCCTAAATTGAATGAGAAATAAATAGTTAAAGTTCAAAAATAATAGTTTAAAAATCCCCCAATTTAAGACATTTAATTCATAAAATTTAGGACAAAAATAAGATAAAACTTATGAAAAATGATTAATGTAACGCTAAAAGCACTTACCCAACAAAATCCTTCGAAAATCTCCTTTCAAAATCACCCAAAAAGCTTGGCAAGTTCAAAAATGGAGTATAAATGGTGTCTCTCGGGTTTTTAAAAATGAACAGTGAAATGCTCTTCGCAAACACAGGACCAGTTCCGCGAAAGCGGAGCCTAAGAAAGCCTAACTCTCCACGAACGCGTGGACTAGGTCCACGAATTTAGAGAAAAATAGTGCCTGGACCAGATATCAGCAAAATCAGCATCCTAAGTCTAATTTTTCTACTCAGAATGGACCCCCGAAACTCATCCGAACATAGAAATTCAAAAACTTTATATGTATCCATACCAAAAAAGTGATCCAAACTCAACATAATCATGAGATATCAGTTTTGAGGCCTCCTTGCAAAACTTATTAATTTAAGTCAATAAAACTAGTGTAAAACTCAAAATATAAAAACTGCCCTCAGCAACTCCCATAGTTATGACAAAATCATTTTAGCGTTAGTTTCACCATTCGGAACTACTAGAACTGTCTGAAATTCAATAAGAGCTTCTAAATGTTGACCAAAGTCAATATTTAGTTCCGGAAATGACTAAAATCACAACATTGGGCCTAAAAACCTTAGTTTAACTCCAAATTCAATTTTGCAACTTTCTGTAGTCCAGTTTTGACAATCCAAAGCTAATGGAATTGATTGGTCCCCGATGCGACCTCCAAAACTCAAAATGACACGAAAACTCACTTTTTTCCTAACTTAAGCCTCCAAAAGTTCCAAACTTCATACTTTCAATTTTTAAAAGTTAGAATTTCAATTCCAACGATTCAAATAGTTCAAATTTAGGCCAAAGCAACTCACAAAAGGTTAAAATAGTAAATTTCACATATAATGCCAAAAATGACCAACCAGGTCATTCCAGTGACTATAAAAAATAAGTTTCCACTTTCGAGGATTGATTATATATTTGATGAACTACAAGGTTCAAGATATTTTTATTAGATTTATCTTCAATTTTGATATCACCAATTGTGGTTGAAGGATGAGGACATTCTAAAGATGACAAATAGAACTCGATATGGTCATTTCAAATTTTTGGTTATGTTATTTGGTCTAACAAAAGCTCTCGCCACTTTCTTGAATTTGAAGATTAGGTTCTTCAAACTATATTTGAATATGTTCATTGTTGTGTTTGAAGATGATATATTGATTTATACACGAGATGTAAAGGAGCATGAGGACCATTTGCGGATTGTGTTGCAAACATTAAAGGATAGGCAACTTTTTCCCAAGTTTAGTAAGTGTGATTTCGGCTAAGAGAGGTATCTTTTTCTTGGCCACATTCTTTTGGCTGATGGTATTTAAGTTGATCCAAAGAAGACTGAGGAGGTAATGAATCAACATAGTGTATTATCTCCTTCTAATATTAGGAGATTTTTGTATTTGGCTGGTTCTTATAGAAGATTTGTTGAAGGGTTTTCTTCCATTGTCTCTCCTTTGACTAAACTGGCCCAAAAAAGGTGAAATTTCAATGGTTCGACAAATGTGAGAAAAGTTTCCAAATATTAAAAGATCATCTTACTTCAGCTCCTATTTTGACCTTGCCCAAAGGTCAGGAAAGTTTTGTTTTTTAATATGATTCCTTATTAATAGGCTTGACTTGTGTGTTGATGCAACATGAAAAGGTCATTGCCTATGCTCAAGGTAATTGAAGGTACATGATAGAAACTATCTGACTCATGAGCTTAAGTTATTGGCTGTTGTATTTGTATTAATAATTTGGCATATTATTTCTATAGGGCGCGTGATGATATATTCACCGATCACAAGAGTTTGCAACATGTGTTTATCTAAAGGAATTTGAACCTAAGGCAAAGTAGGTTCTTGGATCTTTTATGGGACTATGATATGAGTGTGATGTATCACACCGACAAGGCTAACATTGTAGCTAATGCACTTAGTAGAGTGTCTATGGGATGCTTGCATATGTTGAGGATGGGAAGAAAAAGCTAGTTAAAGAAGTGCACTGTTTGTCTCGTTTGGGTGTAAGGTTGAATAGCTTGAATAATGGTGGTGTACTTGTATAAAATTGGGCGGAATCGTCTTTGACAATGGAGGTTAAAGCAAAAAAAGATATGGATCCTACCTAGGTTGAGTTGAAGAAGTTAATGGTTGGTAAAAGATATTAAGGTCTTCTCACAAGGGGGAGATAGAGTGTTTCATTACCAAGGGCAGTTGTGTGTCCCAAATGTAGATGGCCTAAGAGAAAAGATACTTGATGAGGCTCATAATTCTATGTATTCTATTCATCTAGGATCCACAAAAATATATAGAGATTTGAGAGAGGTGTATTGGTGAAATGTTAGAAGAAAGAGATAGCAAGGAGTTTGATGAGGTATTTAAATTGTAAACAAGTGAAGGTGGAACAACAAAGATTGGGTGGTTTGGCTCCAGACATTGAGATACCTACTTGAAAATGGGAGGAAGTGAATATGGACTTCATCATGGGTTTGCCAAATACTAGGAAGAAAATGACTTAATATGGGTGTTTATTGATAGAATAACGAAAACAACCCACTTTTTATTGGTGAAAACTTCTTATCGTGCCAAAGATTATGCTAGAGTCTACATTCAAGAGTTGGTAAGTTGAATGGTACTCAATTTACTTCAATTTTTTGAGGTCTTTCCAAAAAGGCCTCTGCACAACGGTGAAGCTAAGTACCGCATTTCATCCTCAAACAGATGGACAAGCCAAAAGGATAGTCCAAATGTTGGAAGATATGTTGAGGGAATGTCTGTTTGATTTCAAAGGTGGTTGGGATGATCAATTACTTATTATTGAATTTTCTTACTATAACGACCAGACCTTGGAGCCTAGTCGAAACACAACAAATGAGGTACCTGAAGTGCCTCACCTAAGCCATCTTAAACATATCAAGCATGCATATGCATTCAATTAAAACATTTGCAGAAAGTAAGGGGAAATGGACTATGGAACTTTCTAAAGAAATGATTCAACATTAAGAAACAACATGATAACTAACATACTATATCCATAATCATACCAACTAATACATAAGCGGATGAAATCTGTACGATCAGTTTTCATCAATAGAAAAGACTCCATAGTTATGCAAATTAGAAAGTAAGTGCTTCAAAATGGACGTAAATACATCATCTCATAAATTAAAAATACAAGCTAGAAGGAAAATGGTAGTCCTAAACTATGGGCTCACCACAAATAAAAGTGCTAGTCTTGAATGTTGATTACTCGCAACAAGCTAGTAGACAAGTGTCTGTCCCTACATTCTTAAATCATCTAGGCAAAATATGCATTAATACATGAGAATGTAATAAGTATGTGAGATGCAATGCATGTATGAAATTGTAATACCATTATTCACAAATATAACATATGAGTATGTATGAGATGAATGATACATAAAGTGAGCTTAAGCATGCACAATGAATATAGCTCAATATGAATAAGAGGCAACGCATGAGAAATCAAATGTAATGGAAACATATCATAGGATCATAAACTTGTGAGAGAATACCTTAACTGACATATCAGACCATGTGAGGTACTATATAGAATCCGACATAACCCCCTACATTGGCACGGGGAGACCACTTACTGGGTGGAACTCTGTCAACTTCGCATGCATCTCAATAACGTAAATTGCCTGTATGGATCCACTAGTCTTGCCTACAAAGGCACTTGTGACACATATATAAGATCATAAACTTGTAGGAGAAGACCTCAACTGACATGTAAGACCATGTGAGCTACTATATAAAATCCAACATAATCCCCTACATTGGCACCGGGAGATTAGTTGCTCAGTGGAACTCCGTGAACTTTGCATGAATCTTAATAACGTAAATGGCCTATATGGATCCACTAGCCTTACTTACAAAGGCTCCTATGGTGGCACATAATTAGGGTTTATGAGATTTAGCTTTAACGGACCATGCCTCAAATAACGGAATGAATTCCAATCTCAAGTCCATTCGATGCTAAGTCATCCCATAGAATCTTTAAAATAATAATTAGAATCATAAGTAACAATCATAGTAGTAGTTCAAACTTTAGGAACCACCAACTGAGTATTGTTCTTTCATCTTGGGGACCTTTCTCAAACATCTTTAGGACACTTGTCAACATGGTTATATCTTTGACAAATCGTTACTTTAAAACTTAACTTTAATACCCTAATCATCATAAATCATACAAAGCTTTACTTGAAAACTAGGTGGGCTAGGCTTTTAAATGGAACAATCATAAATCTTGAAAATATATTTCTTTAGAAACATGTAAAATAGTTCACATCATATCAACAACAAAACTCGTCATTGGGGTATTCATAAATAGCTTAAATATATGCATATACTTAGTAAAATATTATAAGGCATCATTAAAATCATTTAATAACATAATTTAACATGCAACCATCATAAGCATGCACAATATCTTAACAGAACTTAAAGAAAAAATGAAATACTTAATAAAGGCCTTTATGGGTGAAAGGGTACCCTAGGTTTGGTGAAGAACGAATTTGGAACCTTTGGTGAAAAACTTTGAAACACTAGATTTGCCTTGCCCCTTCCTTGAGAGAGTATTGCCTTAGAGTCCTTCCACGCTTAGACATTTATTTGACTTTTCTGGACTATATATAGAAGAATATATATAGGTCGTGCTTTGTTCTACGAGCTGTGTCGGTGACACGTAGGCCACTTTTAAGAAAACTCCAAATTTCCTTCATGTTAAGGACTTCATCCACGACCCTTCTACAATCCGTTGTTCCATTCACAGGCCGTCAAAGGGTGTGTGGGTTACCCCACATGTGGAAATTTTTTCCTTTTCCTGAAGTCCATGTCTAAGGGTCGAACCCATGGGCCTATCTCCACCTATGTGCTATAAGTCACCCTCATAAACTTGACTTTAGGTCACCCCCATGCTACAACTTTTGGCTTCATTCAATCTAACCTCCAACCTATCCAACTGATGGAACTCTCTTGCTAATTCTTTCTTGCTATCCACCACATGAGCCACACTCTTCATAGACACCATACGTAGGGCATCGACCACAACATTAGATTTGCCGTAATGGTAATGCACGTTCATATCATAATCCTTGAGGAACTCCAACCATATCCTTTGCCTTAAACTTAGATCTCATTGGGTGAACACATATTTGATCTCATTGGGTGGACACATATTGGAGACTCTTGTGGTCGGTGAACATATCTATATGAACCCCACACAAATAGTGATGCCATATCTTCAAGACAAACATCATGACCGCTAACTTGAGATCATGGGTGGGGTAATTCCAGTCGTGAAACTTTTGTTGCCAAGAAGCATATGTGATGACCTTGCCATTTTACATCAAGACACACCCCAAGACGACTCTTGAAGCATCACAATACACAACAAACCTTTCTAACCCTTCCGGTAGAGTCAAATAGTAGTGGATGTAAGCTTATCTTTCAAAGATTGGAAGCTTCTTTCACATGCATTGGTCCATACAAATTTGGCCTTTTTTTGGGTCAACTTTGTCAAAGCAGAAGGAATTGAAGAGAAACCGTATACGAATCTCAGATAGTAACCTTCCAAGCCCAAGAAACTCCTAATATCCATTGGTCAAGGTTCTAAGGAAATTTCTATCACCTCCATCTTTTTCAGATCCACTTTAATGCCTTTGCCCGATATCACTTGCCCTAAGAATTCCACCTCCTTCAACAAAAATTTAAATTTGTTGAACTTGGCAAATAGCCTTCCTTCCGTTAATGTTTGCAACACTACCCCTTAGATTCTTAGCATGCTCCTCTTCACTCCAAGAAAAAATAAAAATATCATCATGAACAACGCTACAAACATGTCGAGGTAGGGTTTAAAGACCCTATTAATAAGATCCATGAATATTTTCAGAGCATTAGTTAGGCCGAAGGATATCACCACAAATTGACAGTGTTTGTATCTTATCTTGAATGCCATTTTAGGAATATCTCATTCCCTTACCTTAAATTGATGATACCTAGATCGAAGGTTAATTTTTTAGAAGTGACTAGCCCCTTTTAGTTGATCAAATAGGTCATTTATCCTTGGAAAAGGATACTTGTTCTTCACGGTGACTTTATTGAGTTGCCTATAGTCAATACACATTCTAAGTGAGCCATCCTTCTTCCTCTCAAACAACACCGGTGCACCCTAAGGCGACATACTAGGCCATACAAATCCCTTCTCCAGTAAGTCTTTCAACTGGTCCTTTAACTCTTTCAACTCTGCCGGGGCCATTCAGTAGGGAGGAATGGAAAAGGGTTTTGTATTGAGGAAGAGGTCTATACCGAAATCAATCTACCGCTTGGGAGGGACACAGGGGAAGTTCATCTAGAAAGACATCGAGAAACTCATTGACCACCGAAACTGACTCAATAGGAGAGACTTTAGACTCGACATCCCTAACCCACACAAGATGATAAATACAACCTTTTCAAATCAACCTTTGAGCCTTAATAAAAGAGATGAACCCACTCTTGACTACAAAATCATGACCCTCCCACTTAAGGATGGGTTCATTCGGGAATGGGAACCTAACCTTACGAGTCCTACAATCAATTGTGGCATGATATACATGTAACCAATCCATCCCAAGAATGATGTCAAAGTCTACCATGTCTAGTTCAACAAAATCACAAGGCAAAGATTTATTCAATATAGAAACTGAACAATCCCTATAAACTCTTTTAGCAAGAATGGACTCACTGACAGGGGTAGACACCTCAAAGGGTTCACATAACAATTCGTGACACATACGAAGCCGATTAGCAATGAATGGAGTAATGAAAGAAAGAATGGCACCCGGTTCCAATATAGCATATACATCAAGGTTGTGGATCTTTAACGTACTGGTTACGACGTCGGGCACCTCTCAACCCCTTGTCTACCTTGAAGAGCATAAAATCAGTTGTGACATAGAGCACCTCCTTGTGGACCACTTTGTGCCCGTCGGTCAACATGAGCACCTTGTCCTTGAATATGACCATCCCTACCCTTGAATTGGCACTCCAAAACATTGTGGCCTATTTTGCCACACGCAAAGCAATCACACATATCTTTGTAGAATCTACCTACATGTTTTTATTGCACCTTCTGAACCAAGGAACAATTGGACTACCATTTCCACCTTGAGCCCTAGGGTTGGACACCATATCATTAGCAAATCCTTGGCCTTGGGCATTAGAAGACCCTTTGCCTTAGAATTTGTTGCCTTGTTGGAAATGACCACCTTTAATACCTTGGAATCCACTATCAGGCCGAGCCCTCTTGGACTTCCCCACCCGACTCTTTCTAAGCTTCTCTCCCTGAAGTTCTTTGGTGTATGTCATCAGCCAGGATATGTCCATATCCCTAATGATAATGGCGGTGCGACACTTTTTATTTATCAAGTCCGTCACACCAAAACAAACTTGTGCATCGTTGCCGTAGCATTGGCAAAGAAGTGGGGAGCATACTTTGGAAGATCATTGAATTGAAGGGAGTATTCATGAACACTTATTGAACCTTGCTTGAGGTTCATGAACTCCTTCATCTTTGCTTCACTTAGCTCAACTGGAAAGAAGTGGTCAAGGAAGGTAACTTTGAATTATTCCCCAGGAATGGGCTCATCATCCATCCTCTCCATCTTCCATTGATTGTACCATGTTTGATCGACGCTTCTAGCCCTCAAGTTGGTAGGCCGCTAATTTCACTTTCTCTTCCAAACTACCCGCATTATACCAAGACCTTGTACACCTCGTTGATAAACTCTTGGGGGTCATCTTCTACCTTTGAGCCATAGAACTTTGGGGATTCATCCTTGTGAAATCCCTCACCCTTGAGGCTGAGGTAGGAGCATGAGGAGCTTGAACTCCTTGATTGGCCATGGTCTTTGACACAAGGGTGAGCACGTTCTAATATTTGGTGTGGGTGACTCCTTCTCCTTTTTCTTAGGGAGCTTGTGGGGCTGATTCACCCTCGGGTGTTGGAGCTCTTTGTGCCATTTATCTCAGCAGCATAATGTAAAAGAGAAAAATACCACCCATTAGATACAGGAAACCTTATTCCAAATCTAAAGCACGACATAGATTGTGAAGAAATGAAGTATTTTCTAAAACACCTGATAGCCTCTCATTCATAGTTATGGTGCAGTTCACAACCATGAACAAGACTCTACCCGACGTGGCGTGTTGGATTTCAAAGGACTATTTACAAACCTAGTGCTCTTATACCAAGCTTTGTCATGCCCTAAGCCAAAGGCCTAGACATGACATGACGAATGCGAACCCGAGGGATCCCATACCTAGCATATCCTTGGTTTCGCAGAAGCATGAAAAAACAACAAACAAATAACACATAAATATAAGGGAAATAGGGTGTTGGACTCACATTATGGGGATGTTGTGGGGAAGATGATTAACATGAATCACAAAGCAAATAATTTCTATGGGGAGGGTAAGTATGACTCATGCTGTGGAGGAAATTAGGCACTTAGGACTTTCACCTCATCCATAAAATAAGTATTTAACACAAAAGGGGAATAAGGGACTAAGGGAAATCTTTTCATAGTACAAAATCATAAGAAGTCAAGATCAAAAGTACATAGCATAACCATATCATACAACACCTCTATCATGAATAGAATGAGGGCCAGGACATCTTCCGGACTCAACCTCAAGGGATAGTATCCAAAATAGACAAGATCTAAATAAAGCATGAATGTAAGTGGATGTTATCCTCGAAAGTGGAGGACTCACCAATAACCAGTAGTCGCTCGAACCATCTAGTCACGTGGAGGAGGATGGAAAGGAACTCCGGTCCCTACATGGTTAGATCATGTAGGAAAAATGTATGCATTATAACTTGGAATATACTTAGTATGCAGGATGCATAGGCAACAAGGAACATAAGTCAGAATTAGGCAATATGTATAATCATAATCAATGGATATAAACTCAATATGTCATGCATGCTCAATGCCATGGTTAAATATACATGAGGAATCATTAAGTCATTTAACATAGTATACATATATGAAGGCACCATAACCAACATGTAAGACCAAGCGAGCTACTACATGGAATCCCGATATTTACTCCACACTTAGCTAGAAATGGTCTACTTTTGCAAGGTAAACCAAACACAAACCTTATGGGAACTCCACCTTATTCAGAAAGAACTTCATAATCACCTTTTGGGAAGACCATCCATTTGAGTATACACATCTTAATAACCTTATAGGAACACCACCCTTTTGGGCATTTGATTTACATATGTCGTAGGGGAATACCACACATTTTGGTAAATCATGCAACTTAAGCTATATGGATCCATTAGCTAATTCATAAACCTATGGTGGCGGCATAGTTATGGGACAATGGTTATCTACCAAGGTCCGCTCTGTGCTAGGTCATAGTCCCAAGGAATACTCAAATTATACTTATAGCCATGATATGCCAAACATCATAATATCATAGTATTTTTATAGAGTTGCTCATCAAAACCAAAGCTTCTTAACATCAATATAAGGCTTCATAACTTTCATAACTTTCATAATATTCTCATGTCTCATAACATGCATAATAGCCCTTTTAACATTCTTATCGTTCATAGTTTCATATAACTTGCCATAAAGCCATAACAATCATAGAAGCTTGGTATACATCTTTTTTTAAATCATGGTGGGTTCATGTAAAAAATTTAAAACCACAAAAATCATGAGTAAATGCCATGAGAGTTACAAAATAGAATCACTTATTAATTATTCAAAGAACCTACCAAAACATAGTAAAACTTGGTTAGGTATCACCAAACGCTTATTTAAATCATAGATTTCACATGGGTTTTCAAAGTTTAATCTTATACAAAGGTGTATTACCATAAAATACATCATATTATCATCATACAAAAGGGTTCATAAAATCCCTATGTAATTTCATAACATGGGAAATCATAAAGGAGATGAGGAATGGTTGAGCTTGTCAAGGGAAGATCTCTGCAGTAAAAACCCACATACCTTAGTGATAGAAGATGGAAAGAAAACCTTGGAAAATGATGGGAAATTTGGAACCCTAGCTTGCACCTTTTTGCTTAAACCATGGGGAGTTTGAGATTTTTTTAGAACTTAAAGGATTTTAGGATGGGGTGGAATGGAGTAAATTAGGGTTTTGAATGCTGGTAAGGGGCCCTTTGAAGGTCAAAACGACATAGTATAGGCATTAGACAATAGGAAAGGTCAAATTTTCCCCTTTTAAAATTTTATCTGATAGGACCACAAGACCTCATTCATGGGCCATGGTCCAATTTAGGGGCCGTACACAGGGGTTTCATCTAATGTCATTTTAGACTTTTAGAAACTATTTTCTGGTTCACATTCCACGACACAACTTATGGCTCATAAGTCTTTTTACAGGTCGTCTGATTAGTCGTACATTGAATCCCAAAAATCTGAAATTTCATCAAGTTGGCCATGATTCCACTAATGCTAAATACGGCTCGTAGAAGCCCTCGTAACAATTGACACCCAGAAAATTTTCTAGGACTTTTTTCTTGCACTTTTTTTACTTCTCATAGGTGGGGCCTTACCCCTAAAGTCATCAAAAGTCATATGCTGATGTTAGAAGAAAAGACCTAGAGTTTGATGAAGGTGATTGCGTGTGTTTGAAGGTTTCAACTAGGAAAGAAGTAATGTGTTTTGACAAAAAGGGTAAATTTAGTCCTAGATATGTGTGAGATTATGAGGTTATGAAAAGAATTGGGAAGGTATCATATGAACTAGATTTACCTATAGAGTTAGCTATATTTCATTTGGTGTCCCATGTGCCAATGTTTAGAAAATTTATGGGTGATCCTCATTCTATTGTTCCATTGAAGGATATGACTATTGAGGAGGATTTGACCTATCAAGAAGTAACAGGTGAGATTTTTGATTGGCAAGTGAAGATGCTTAGAAATAAAGAAGTGGCGTCCATCAAAGTGTAATGGAGGAACCAACAAGTTAAGACCGCTATTAGTGAAGTGGAGGCAGGCATAATGAAACAATGTCATTACCTATTTCCTTCTATTCAAGCTTAGGTGCCTGAATATGATCTATTACTCTAAATTCTCACGAATATGTGTTTCCTTTTCATATTGTATGCGTGCATGATCATACGACTATTCTTGAATAATTGTTGATGCATAAATTTGATGCTTTTATGAAAATGATGATTAAGTTGCATTTTTGCATTCATGTTGTGATGTTGGTTATGCTTCTATTTTACTCAAGCTTGCTTTTGTCTCATTCGAAGATGAATGATCCTAAGGGGACAATATTAGATCACCCTACATGTTGAAAAGTCTAGAAAATGGGAGAGTCACAAAAAATCTGAGCAACGCTATTGTTATGAGCCAGTCTACGGCTTGTGGACTAGACTATAGGCCATAGAAGGGTCTTGTAGCTGAGGTTCTATAGTTGGTGAAAATTTTTGGTTACTAGGATTCATACCATGAGGAAGCCTATGGGTCATACTCCTTTATACAACTCATATTTTAAAGTCATCAATGGGACCCCTATGAGAGGAAATATTTCTAAGTTTAGGAGTGATCTACGGAAAGATTCTACGATCCATAAATAGAACTACGGACCATACATGGGTTTCGTGGTTCTCAAGTGTAATTTCTAGTAGCTCAATTTATGGAGCTATGAAATGCACGAGCAAGAGTACAAGCCGTATTCCGGTGTACAGTCCATAAAAGTGGTTTCATAAATGGGTCGGACAATTTTTAAGCGAAGGAATCTTTGTTCATTTTAAATCTGTTTAACTCCTAAAATACATCATTTTGACCCTTCTAAACTAACTTTACCATCTCAACTCCTATAAAATGTATTCCTATTTCATTCTAATTCATTCACTCTCAAAACCTATCCAAAATTTCTAAAATTTCTCTCTCTAAACAAGGGATTACATTGAAGATAGGGTTTCAATTTTTGCTAAGCATTTCTAGGTCTTTCATTTCAAATTTCTAAAGTTCTTCACTTAAGGTATGTAGGGCTTCATTCATGGATTAGATTCATTGACGAAGACCAACTCAATTATCCCTTTTTCTCAAAGTTTGAGCATGGATTTCTATAGGTTTTGTTGATGATATTCCAAATAATTAGATTATGATTATTACATAGTTATTATACATACTTATGCAAGAATTGTGAAGAATTATATGATTTTCTAGTCAATTAAAGTAATTTCAAGTATATGATGATGAGGGCTTGTTAAATTGATGTGGGCTCCTTTACTAATGATTTAAATTGATTTCAATTGCATGATTCCTATATTATTTTCATGTTATTCCATGATTATAACTCAATTTTTCTTTAACCCACAAATGGCCCTAATTTCTGTAATGTTGTCGTTCTTCGTACACATATGGGATCAATTTGGTGAGTTCTAATGTGGTGGTATTAATCTCTAGGTATCCAAAGGTAATTATATATGGTTTAGAGGTCATAAGACATCTCTTACATCGATCTAAGACCAAAGGATTCTAATCAGCTAAGTTTTGGTGTGAATCCGTATATGGTAAACTTCAAATAGTCATATATTTAATCACATAATTAATTAGGTAACCAACTACCTACGAATTTGTAGATCATTGAAACAGCTTTCCAATGCATCCAATTTCGTTGTGTTCCTTGTTTAGAGTGAAAAGGTATGACTATTTTGCTGAAGCATGTTTGGACTGTCAAAAAGGGTGACGATCAATTTGACCACTAAATGCATTCTGTACCACATAATTAGTCGTTGAATTGCTCTGAAATGTTTCAAAAATTGTCAAAAAAGGCCTTTTGAAGGACCTATTATGGTTCGGTGATGGGACCCCTAGACTACTGATTTCGCCACCGGGACACTTCAAAACATTATTCTTTCACTCTTGATGATATTTATACCTTTCCAATAAAGGGTTTCGACCCATTAAACCCACACACACTCTTTTAAGACATTTTATCTTTAATTCTCCCCAAAACAATCTTCTCTAGATCCGCCATTCAATCTCACGATTTAAAGGACTCCCTTTGGATTTCAAGATTTCAAGTGAAGCCCACAAGCCTTCCTCAAGTTTCATTCAAGAACTCTCAAGACTTAAGGTATGTGGGTCTTTCATCCATAGATCCTTCCACACATGGAGCAAAAAAATCATCTTCTACAAATTTCTCTAAAATTGACAGTTGATTTTTTTATGGATATTTCTCATTACTCCTATTATGCATAAGATATGTTGAGATTCATTATCTAGTGAGTTGAATTGCAGGATCTTTCAAGGGTTTTCTATTATGAGCTATTTTATGATATTCAAAGATATGAATGTTATGATACCATGAGACACTATGAAGTTGCACTAGTGTATGAGATGAAATCCATGTTTCCATGTCTATATTTGGAAGATGATATGTAAGATTGTAATGGGTTATTTAATGAAAAATTAAATTGATGATTTTTATTACATGTCTTAACGTATAATTTCTAAATAACGAGGGTTCAATCATATGCTATGAAAGTTTATGGAAGGTTATAGATTTTAAGATGGATTTTCTGATACCAAAATTAAGGGTTTTACTATTATGATGATTGGTTGTTTTGAATGGTTCACCAGTAATCATGTTTTACTTTATGCATGTCCTATACTCTTGAATTTCATAATTTTAAGTCCATATGCATAAAACCACCAAATTTTGGAGTTAAGGCTATATGATAAAATGTCTCATGTATGATAAAAAGGATTTGCTATGTGCTTACAAGTTCATGAAGATTATTAATCTTGAGAACTTCTTACAACGTTTAAGAAAGGTCATTAAATGATGTTTTAATGAGGACCGGAGGCTTATGAGATATTCTATATTTATTATTGAATTATTAAAAGTTCCCAATGAATAAATGTTGATGGTAAAGGATCTCCCATATTGTTAATGAATGAATGATGATTGTAGAGGATATCCCATCTAGTTAAAGAATGAATGTTTGATGGTGGAGGATCTCCCATCGAAGGAGTGAATAAGGAGTTATCCTATGACTTTAACTTTATGAAATCAATGGGTTGGGGATTGGATAAATTCCCTCCCCCGTTATTTGGAACGATCTTAATGATATGATTCTATGTCTTATGATTTCTACTCTTGTGAGAGCACTACCTAGAAATAAGTGGACTATAGGTGAATACCCAAGCCCCGAAACTACGTGCCACCTAGTTAAAGGAATTAGAGGCGATTACCCCAATCCTTAAGAGGCTAGTACCCTAAAGATAAGGGCTTGAGGTGAGCGCCGAGTCCGAGGGCTTGAGGCGAGTACCCGAGTCTAAGAACTAGAGGCGAGTACTTGGTTCACACAAGTCTTAGTGGATCCACTTAGGAATTAGGAGGTGCACCTTGGCAAATTGTCTTTCCTGTTTCTTTTAGTGTACGAGAAACATCGGGACTCTACCGATTAGCTCACGTGGTTTATGTCAGTTAGGGCCTCTCTCACTATGTCTTATGAATTTTCCAAAGGCTTATGGTATATCTCACTTTTTGACATGTGGTTCTCTCAGATATGTTCATTTTCTCTCCATGTCCCCAAGATATCCTTTTATGATGATTTATGATGGTTCCTTCATATTTTATCCAAAATATATGCGGGTGGTTCAAGGCTTGCATAAATTATTATTTTACAATTTCAAATGATTTTCTCTCATATGCTTATGGTTCCTTGTTACTACTAATGCTATTTCTCATAAAGGTACATGACTTTTTCTAATATGTATGGTGTCCTTCATTATGATTACTAATGTTTCATTTATAGTAAGATGGTTCCTTCTTGTCGTAAAAATATTGTTTTCTTAAAACCTATGGCTATTTTACTTATGCATGATAACCTATGTTCTTTAGTATTCCAAGTTTAAGAGTTCAATCATGAAATCAATTAAGTGTCCATTCCTTACTTTCCACATGTATCATGTTATGTGGCATGTCTTGAGAAATGTATAAATGATTGTATTGTTCACTAGTTTATGGCTTATGTTTTGTGCATTGCATGCATACATGCTAGAAAATTCAAAGTACTAACACATACTTTTGCTTACATGATTTCACCATGTAGGGACTAGGGCTCCTCAATATCTTTCACGTGACTAGTTGGTTTGGTTAAAGATTTCTATTGGTGAATCCTCCATTTCGCGGATAAAAACAATTTTCATTCATGTTTATGTTAAGACTTGTCTATTTCAGATATTTACTTTTGAGCGTGAGCTCGGGAGATGTCTTGACCCCCATACTCATGTTAGAGGTGTCGTTTGATGGATATATGTTATGAGCTTGACTCCTATTATGCTTTTGTAATTATGGAAGATGTCCTTTAGTCCCTATCTCTTTATGTGTTGTTGAATGGGATGGCATGTGATGGAAGTCCTAAGCCCCGACCAGCCCCATAGCATGAGTCATACTTACCTCTCCCTTAGTCTTACTTGCTATGTGATCATGCAAATCCCTTCCCCTATCAATCCTAACAGCTTAAACAAAAATCCCCGCTTCCCTTAGAATTTATTGGTTTGTTGATTATTTATGATTCCACAACTAAGGATTTGGTACCTATGCTCAAAGGCTTGTTTGGGTCCTGTTAAGTTCCCCATTCGTTGTGTCACGTTTAGGCCCCAGACTTGGGTTATGACAATTTCATATGACAAAGTTATGATTTTTATGAATATGATTTTAAGTATAAAAATATGTGTTAATGACAATGATGATGATAATGGTATGATGATGAGGGTGACTTACGACCTAAATGTTGATGATAGAATGATAAGATAGGGAGTATATCCACAGTATAGGAAAAGTTATGTAAATGGACTATTCCTATGATATCAGATGTTTTCATGAGGTCAGGATGCTTATTTACAAGCTACGAAAGTATGATTTTGATAAAGTATAAATTATGTTTAAAGCTAGGTATATGCATGACTATGTATTCTGTGGGGTTGACTAAGCACCGAATGAGCTTGTGTAAAGGAGACTATCCCCAAGGATCCTTATATAAATCCTCAAGTCTCATAACTACGTGCCATCTTATGTTGATGATTATGTAACTATAATGCTAGCTGATGGATCCATTTAGAATTATGTTTATGTGATTCTCACTATGCGAGAATAGAGCCTAAAGGATAGGATTTTTATATACATGGTGATTCTCTGTGTGCTAGGATAGATCCTATAGGGTGAGGGTTGAGTCTACATTGGCAAAGTAGACTCTTCTTTTGCTCAGTACAAAGAGAACATAGGGATTCCATGTAATAATCCACATGGTCTTATTGTCAGTTATGATCTTATTCCTACATATGTATGCTAGGTGATGAATGTTTTATGATGCTTCCATTCATGGTTTTAAACATGCATTAATCATTCATATCTTATCCTCATTCTATTAATTATGATTATGCTTATTGCTATTATGTTATGATATTGCTTGATTTATGACATACCTACATACTTAGTACATTCCACATACTAATGCATACTTCTTTTCCTACATGATCTAACTATGTAGGGATGGGCGACACTGAGACTATTCCTCCATTTCGCGGCTATAGTTTGATTGTGCTTTGAAGATAATTGGTGAGTTTCCATGCCTCAGGGACAAGCCTTCATCATTTTATGATTTCACATTGATACTTCATGTTCTCACTTGCTATTCTATCCTGAGGGTGAGCTAGTAGCATGACCTGACCCCATTAAGATGTGTAGAGGCATGTTTTGGACTAACGATGTTGTAATTCCCCTAAGGGAAACTATGACTTTGATATTGATATTTCTGCTTTCTTACTCTCGTATGAATCGCTTACTTTACCTTATGTATGCTTACGATATGAATAAGAGGCTTGAATGGGGTGCCTTCAGATGTGACATTCGTGGTGTCACGGCTTGGCCCTAAGTTTGGGTTGTGACTTATTGGTTCCAAAATAAACTCACAAATGGACCCATGAAGTCTAAACCCCACACATCAAACAATTCAAATTAAAAAAATAGGAGATAAAGGAAAAATCATGTTTTTGAGAAATATTACCTTGCATTTGGCATTGTGGACAAGCCTTGAAAAAGGCATTTCATCACGATAAAGCCCTAGAAATAAATACCCACTTTGCAACACTTTGGCCACCATATGAATGCCTCCATGGAGACCACCAACTGAGGGGGTGTGACATGCATTAAGAAAGTCGTTCATCAACACCTCTGGAATACATCTTCACAGCAAATTATTAGTACATTCTCTAAACCAAAAGGGTTCATCACAATAATATCTTTTCACATCGAACAAGAATCTCTTCTTTTGGTTGTGGTTCAACGCATTCAGCAAAATTTCACATAAAGATAATTTGTATAATTGGCATACCAGGGCACTTGTCTTTGTGAAACATCCACAAAAATATCATCTGGAAATGAATCATAAATTTCATTGCCTCCCTCATCAATCACATTTGGCTCAAGATGAGAAAGGTAATCAACCACTTCATTTTCACACCCCTTTCGATCTTTCACCTAAAAATCAAATTCTTGAAGCAATGGAATTCACCGAATCAACCTTGATTTGCATCTTTCTTCACCATTAAGTACTACAAGGCAGCATGATTGCATAAATACCACAACTTTGGACCCAAGGAGATATGCCCCAAACTTTTCAAATGCATAAAAAACTACAATAAGCTATTTTTCCATTATGACGTAATTTTTCTGGGCCATATGTAATGTCTTAGATGCATAATAAACTAGGTAGAAAAATTTTTCTTTCTTTTGATTGAGCACCGCACCCTAAGCACACCCACAAGCATCACACATAACCTCAAATGGGAGTTCCCAACCAGGGCCAAAATAATTGGGGTTGTCATAAGCCTTTCTTTCAAATCATTAAAAGCTTTCAAACATGATTCTTTGAAGTCAAATAGATTATCTTTCTCAAGGAGCTTACATAAGGGTCATGACCCGATCTCGGTTATGATGGCACCTATTAGATCCCACCAACAAGCAAGCCACTTACCCAACCTTAGGGTACCTATCTTAAATACTAGTCACAAATATAATAGATACAACACATAAGCAACAAAACCTATTCAAAACCTAGAAGTCTACTGTACAGAGCTACAATAGACATAAGCATGCACCCATATACATACATAACAATAACCACAATATACATTATCTAGCATGCTCCTGCAAATACAAGCCACTATACTTTACAAGGCCAATGTCCGGATAAAAAAATGACAATCAAAATGGAGGGAGAGTACAAAGTAGCTAGAGCTGCTGGTGCTCACTAAGGGTCTCTTGAATGCTCGCGAACGCCTAACAATTAACGATAATGGTTATAACATAGATCTGCACCATGGGAAGATACAAAAATGTTGGGGATGAGTACCAGAAAAATGCACTCCGTAGGCAATAACGGTCAACTCTCAAAAATAGAGAACCACAATAAATATAGCAAATCGAACTCCGATCAAGGATTAGGCATGTCTAGAGAATCACCAAACCGTAACTTAATTAACCCAAGTGATATACAATGAAACCGATTGATAAAATATGAGTGGCCCTATACCACAAGTGTCACTGGACTGAGATAAAGTGTTGTACGTGGGTGCAAGGCCCTAATATCTATGCTTATATACTAATTGGGCCCCCATAAGCCCTGATGGTACACCCACGCCCAATCTAACTAATAGAATCACAATGGAACCCAACGCGCAATACCACAAGATCTAGAGGTCAAGTTGTACTTGGGTGTAAGGCCCTAATGTCTAAGCTTGAACACCCCATATGCCCCCATAAGCCTAGAGGGTACACCCATGCATAATCCGAGTGTGTATAGGTGTGTGGATCCATTGGTAATCATTTCATGACCTAATCTTTGACATGATGGCACCCGTCAAATCCAACCTATAAGCAATCCAATTACCCAACTTCCCAGGGCACCTGTCACGCCTCAAATAGAGGGGAGGCACGACTGGCACCCGATACCATTATTGGTCGGGTAAGCCATTAAACATGCTAGTTAACTAAACTAGGGACCATAAGAAAATCGGGCAACATAATGTTTAGAAAAACTAAGTCGAGACCATTTAGGTCATGACCTGGTCAACAGCAAATCATGTACATCAAGATACGTAAACCAAAACGATAAAGTACTAGCTAGCCGATAGGGTTGCCACAATAGAGACACAGGCACACATTATATATACATGTCAATCTTATGACTGGAGACTGAAAGGCACAAAAGGACCAACCCACAATAACATCTCCACAATACCCTTTAAGAGAATCACTAACACTGTCGGGACATGGGTCCGACTATGCCTAGTTGTACAACAAAAAGTAAGAATCTTGTGAAAGCTACAGGAAGAGGTGGAACATACCAACTCACAGCTGAACGGGGCTCCTAGTGGAGGGGTAAATCAGAACCTCGACCTGAACCTGCACGCACAAAATAAAATACAGCGTCCCTAGGTAAAAGGACGTTATTACGAATAAACATGTACTGGTATGTAAGGTAGGAAGAAAAATCATAGATAATCGTAGTAAAAAGGTTAATAGAAATACCACTTGTAACAAAAACTCAAGTAGCCTTAAGGGCCAACAAGAAACCTCCTAGTGATCAAATATGCATGGTAGGCTCGAGTATCGCATGTAGTGAATACATATATATAAATGCAAATGCATGACATACCCAACCAAACACTAGAAATGGTGGTCCTTTCCAGTAGCTAACCGGCATCATGTTTGCCAACATGTGGCCATAAAGGTGCTTTACATAATGCTTATACTTGGTCCCATTCCCTTTGAAAAAATTCATAAAGGTGCTTTACATAATTCTTATACTTGGTCCTATGTCAATTAGTAAAGGAACGTATTTAAACAGAATTAAGTGCCTTAGTAGTTTGAATATGAGCATTACACTAGAGATTATTGGAAATCAACGCGTTACTTGTTAAGTGCTTCAATTATATTTTTTGTATAGAAGAAGGACTGATTATGAAAACTACATTCCCTTCGTAGTCTAGATTTATTTTAATGGCACTAAATCAAAAAGGGAAGCATCGCAAACATATGGATAGGTAGTCAGGAAAACCGACGAAATGATATATAGATATTGAATATCCAGTTTAAGCGAACGAATGGAATTTCAACCTAATACCATCGTGAAAATAACTTAGCTGTAATCTCAGTGCCTTTCACAGAAGGTCTTTCTAGCAACAAGATAATAAGATATTGCATTTGACGTTTTGGGAAACTTCCAGAATTTTTTGCTAAAAGGAGGGGCAGAGCTTAGCCTAAACATACCTTCCCAATGGACGTCCCATTGCCCAATGTTTCTTCGCGAGAGTTGTCCCTTACGTCCTAAGCTTCGCAACAACTATATATACACAGCTTAAAGACACCTATACACAAACCAAAATTTAGCATTAATAACTAGATTCGGCAAAGAGCATTTACGCGAGGAAATTTCCATAAAACTACGTAAAAATGACCGTAAAAGAGCCCCAAAATTATTACCTGAACACACCAGCTGCAAACCAACAATACCAGAAAGAACACAACCTTTTTTACAGCCCCAAAAAATCCCAAACGCAGCTAATACGAGGGAAAAATAATTGCAAAGCGTAAGGGACACATTTCGAGGCACACAGACAAAATTTAACAGTAAAAATGCGAAAGACTTACACAAATCCCTTTGGTACCTTGAGGGAACTTTTCCTTCAGTTTAAAAACTGCTTGGGGACGAAATGGAACTGATTTGATCTTTAAAAAGCTCAAATTGGCCGACATTAAGGTGGGTCGACCCGACCCAACCCATTATCTGATTTCCTGCTCGGGCAGTCTTGGTAAAACTGTCATAACTTGTTATTGTTAGGTCGGTTTGATGCACGGTTTTATGCGTTAATAACTAGACTCATAGATCTTCAATTTAATAGGTCATGGACCTTCTAACTCCTTATATTTTGGGAGATATCGCCTGTTACATTTGACTAAAATTTAAGAATAACTTCTTAAAAAAACGTACGCTAACCTTGGCCAACCTTTATCTTGCAACTTTCTTCACTCCAAAACATAATGTATGACTTTTGGGCTATTAAAATGACCTTTAAAAAATCTACTATTAGCATATTATAAAATTTTAGTCCCATCCAAAAAGCGAAACCTAATTTAAACCTTCTGAAAAAAGCGAGGTGCAACTCGGGTCAATTCTTTAATCCCGAATGTGTATTTAGAGTAATCCTTTGGCTTAAGACTTTAGGTCCTTGACATTACCACTTATTTTCAGCCTTATTATCCTTAGGTTCTATCCTAAGTCATATATATCTTATATGACACGCCACCTATTTATATAAAAGGCGAGGAACACGGGGTTTCACAGCACCTGTCCTAGCTTTCTAGTAAAGTCCAAAGTGATAAAACAACAATATAATAATTGAAACCGACCTAGAATCTCAAAGTCAGCTGTATAGAATTACAATGTAACACCCCACATCTCATGTGTACTAGTCCTACGCCTATGAAATATGATATGATTTGGTAGGAGGAGCACCAACTTTAAAAGTGCCTAACTTTTGGACTAGAGGGCGATAATTGCGTCAAATGCTTACGACGAGTGAGTCTATATGTGTTTTAAGACAAAGTGAGGAGTGTGCAACCTTAGACAAAGTGAAAGAATGTGAAGTGCTTGTAATACTTAGGAAGCTAACAGGTAAGTCACCTACGTGCTTAGCTTTAATAGGTTAAGAAGACGGAGATGAGGCCTAACACCGAATCTGTTCAAGTTCGATAAAAAATAAAGCCCAAGGTAAGGATGTAATTTTATCCCATGGTTTGGCATTACAAAGGGACAATATAGGCAGCCCTAGATGAATAGGAAAAGGGACAAAGTACATTTACCACACACTTCACAAATAGGGCCCAAACTTAGTGAAAGTAGAAGTAAATATTTGGCAGCAAAGCCCATCAAATTGAAGCGCAATAAGGCCCAAGTGAAAGGGACAAGTTTCTGCATCACCACCTTAATAAAATGAGGCTTAAAATGAAAAAGAATGTCAGCCAAGAGTATCCCATTAAAAGGGATTAAAAACCAGCTCTTTAAGTCATTTTAAACTTAGAAATATTTCAGCTTTCACAAGTTCAGTTGTTGCTCTCTCCTGACTTTGCAAAGCAGCCAAAGCACACCTTTAGGGTTCGTAAAGAATCTCTCAACCTTAAAGGTAAAGGTAAGTAAAGATACTTGTCTATTTAGTATGGTTTCTTCATGAAATATAAGAGAAATAGGCTGGTTATACTTGTGCTAGAATTTTGGACAGCATGTGTTTAAAGGATTGTTGTACACTTTTCTTTTTAATTAAGAGGCTTTTCTCTTATGGGTTGGGTGGATTATGTAGTAATATTGATTTTTTTA
This sequence comes from Solanum rostratum, assembly GCA_029948455.1. NCBI lineage: Eukaryota > Viridiplantae > Streptophyta > Magnoliopsida > Solanales > Solanaceae > Solanum > Solanum rostratum. The sequence continues at coordinate 32,093,950 of CM057055.1, read as the reverse complement.
ACAAGGTTTAGTTCTGTAGTGATGTAAGAAGGCTACTACACCATTTTTATCTTCCGCAAAAATGAGTTCTTGTGTGATATCTTAGTTCCGTACCTAGTAGGGACTTGTAAATTGATAATTGAGAATTGTTGTTGCACGTCCTCCTTCTACTTTGGGACTCCTTTTGGACTTTTCAGGACCCTTTTTATGTGTAAATTTGTTGGAGACAGTTTGGTTGAAGTTGAAACGGGTTTTGGATTGTTGACTTCGAAATGTAGTGGGAAGACGTAATGTTATGCCGCCTACTTGTGTGTTTTGAAGAAATCGTTATGCGTTGTTCTTTGTGAGCTGTTATAACACTGTTATGGGACTAAAAAACAAGCTGGGTATGACATGTATATGAGAATGTGTATTAAAAAATATGATTAGAGGTGAAGAGCTTGAAAGAATACTCTTGGATTAACAATCACAAGCTTGATGCCCGGGCATTATTTTTTTATGAGTTCGGACCGCCAAGACTTGTTTATTAGCAGCTAATACTGGTTTTATCACCTACTATATTGTTGTTAAGTATTTGGAGGAAAAGGAGACTACTTTTAGGTAATAACGACATAGTACAACGAGGTATGTAAGACTACTCGCTTTTGTATTATTTGGCATAAATCTAGGTTCTTCCTTGTCACACAAAGGCACTTACGAACTCCGACATAACTAATAGCCTTGTCCCCACTCTTTAACATTTTTATATGCTCCCATACATAGCCATTGTCAGTTTTGTGTGCATACTTGGACACCAAAGATACATGAGTTTCTTTTTACTAAATAGAGTCCATGTGTTATTTATTCTCCTACACATTTCATTAATTGTGTAACTTTCTTTTCATTGTGGTATTTCCTTGCATGGTTGTTCGTATGTCATATATTATGTCTATACGCCTACAACTCTATATATTAAAACCAGCAAAAGAATTATTTCAAAAGTAAATAAAAGATAATCGAAGTTGCTTATTGATGGGTGGTAACCCAGAGGTGGAAGAATCACCTAAGCATGGGTCGATCCTATATTACGGGGTGTATCTCAGGGGTGAAAGGAAAGCCTAGCATGGGTTGATCCCGATGTTGATTTACCACTGATGAGTTGGTTATCTATATGTTATACTGGGCACAAATTATACAGTAAAGAAATGTAAAGTAATAAAAAGGATATAAAGGACATGGTTCCACAGTATAACTAATGGTGGTCTTTTATTCTTACACAGCAGTTTATGATTTCATGTGAGTTCTTATTTCATATACAATACTTCCTGCCTTACATATTCAATACATTATCTCGTACTGACATCCCATACGAGAGACCTGCATTTCATGATGTAGGTACAGGAGCTACTAGATCTTCCCTGTAGGAGTATAGGATATACAATTGCTGTTACTGAGCTCTAGGTTGCATCGGGGCTTGTGTGTCTAGAGCTTATATTTTTGAATTGTATAGTTGGTCATGAGCGATGCCTATCCCGATCCTCAGAGATATTGTTCCTTATCTAGAGGCTTTATACACTATGTAAAGTGTGGTCATGTATCATATTTTAGATATTGTGGCTCCACCATCCTATTCATCTTTTGGCTTGTTATTACTGTCTACATTCTTGAAAGCATGCTGAATGTGTAAACCCCTTTACGTTGTTCATAGAAAGTGCATGGGTATATATTGGTTCTCCCAAGCGTTTTTGACAACGGGTGCCAGTTCGCCTTAATGGGACTTTGGGAATGACAAAAGTCATATCAAAGCGGGTCATTCTAGGGAGTCTATAAAGCTGTGTCTATGTAGAGTCTTGTTTATGGATGTGTTGTGCACCACATTTATAAGTAGGAGGCTATATGGCATTCAGAAGTTGTCACTTTCTTTTCATTCTTTAGATCGTGCCATAGAGCCAAGCGTTGTAGATTGATTGTTTCTAACCTCTATATTGTTTTGTCCAGCGAGTATGCCAGAAACAAGGAAAAGTAAAGGTAAAGGAAAGGAGGTAAAAGTGGTAGTTGGTATACCCCGTCGGGTGAGACAACAAATTGAGGCCCAAGATAAGTCTCTATCACAAACATCTCCAACTCCTCCAGCTCCTGATGAACCAGGGAGTAGTGAAACTCCTCCAGAACCACCTACCGATGTGACCGTGCAAGACTTGAGAAATGCTGTCCAATTATTGACTCGTATAGTTTCTGGCAAAGGTTAAAGACAAGAAGGTCCAGTTATAGGTGCAAGTGGTGCGAATAGGGCAGCTAGCACAAGGATACGTAACTTCCTTAATTTGGATCCTCCATCTTTTACAGAGTCAGATTCTAATGAAGATCCAGAAGACTTCATCGATCAGATCCAACGCACTTTGGATGTTATGAACGTAAGCAGTACAGAAGCTGTGGAGCTTGCAACATATAGATTTATGGGTATGGCTATATTGTGGTATGTAGTTAGAAGCAATTAAAGGGTATAGATTCACCTACAACTACCTGGAAGGAGTTCAAAGAGGCATTTCATGACCATTACTTGCCATTAGAGACCGGAGAGGCCCGTGTAGATCAGTTTCTAAATCTCCACAAAGGGAATATAAGCATGAGGGAGTATAGCCTTCAATTTTATTCCCTGACCAAGTATGCTCCTAATGTAGTTGCTACTATAGCAGATAGAGTTCATCGATATGTGGATAGGTTGGATTCGTATCTAGTCAGAGACTGTACCATTGCTTATTTGAATAAAGACATGGATATAGCCAGGATGTAAGCATTTGCACAAAATTTGGAGGACCAGAGGAAAAGAAGAAGGACACAAGAGTTAGAAATGGGGCAGTCCAAGAGGGCAAGATCTATGGGGCAGTTTATACTATCCCAAGGTGAGTTTAGGCCTTGGTTTCCTAATAAATCACCTAGGCCATCATCCTCCTACTATGTGGTTAGTGCTCGACCACAACTTCAAGGGTCTAAAGGCAATCAGTTTAGTTAAGGAAGTGAAGGCCAAGGTGCAAGGACAACAGGATATCCGACAAGCCAGCAAATTCCTCATAGGCAGCCTTGCAAATAATGTGGGAGGAGTCATTTACGTACATGTCATATTGGGGCAGATGCTTGTTATTGGTGTGGTGTACCAGGGCATATGATGAGAGATTGCCCGAGGAGATGTATGTGTGATATAACACAACCTACTAGGGCAGCTGTTGCATCATCATCATCAGTTCCGCCATTAGGTAAGGGTCAGCAAGCACCTGCAGGTGGTGGTAGAGGTGTAGAGGGCTAGCTAGCTCTAGCAGACCGCAGAATCGTACTTACGCTCTGGGGAGTCGGCGAAATTTGGAGGCTTCACCCGATCTGGTCATAGGTACATTGCTCATCTTTTCACATAATGTGTATGCATTAATTGACCCTGGTTATACATTATCATATATCACACCAATAGTTGTTGGAAATCTTAAGAGAACACCTAAATTGTTGAACATGCCATTTGAAGTGTCTACACCAATCGCTGAATTTATTATAGCTAGAAAGGTCTATTATAACTGTGCAATAACTGTCTATGACCATGATACATTGGCTGGCCTTGCTGAGCTGGAAATGGTGTTATAATAGGTATGAATTAGTTAGCTTCTTGCTATGCCACTGTGGATTTCCGAACTAAGAGAGTGTATTTCCACTTTCCAAATGAGGTGGTCCTTGAATGGGAAGGCAATGTCAGGGCACCAAAAGGGTAAGTTTGTTTCTTATTTTAAGGCAAGGAAGATGATGTCAAACGGATATATTTTTCATCTAGTTAGAGTAAGGGATATGGAGGCAGAATCACCAACTCTTCAATCTATTCCAGTAGTGAATGAATTTGTTGATGTATTTCCTGAAGATTTTTCGGGGTTATCTCTAGAACGAGTAGATTTTGGCATCGACTTACTTCCCGGAACTCAACCTATTTCTATCCCACCATATAGAATAACCCCGGAAGAATTATGTGAATTAAAAGAGCAATTAAAAGACTTGCTACAGAAGGGTTTTATAAGACCTAGAGTGCTCCCTTGGGTTGCGCCAATATTATTTGTATGTAAAAAAGATGGCAACTTGAGAATGTGTATTGACTACCGCTAATTGAATAGGGTGACAATTAAGAACAAATACCCCCTCCCCAGGATTGATGATTTATTTGATTAGTTATAGGGTGTCAAATGCTTTTCAAAAATTTATTTGAGATAAGGTTATCACCATGTAATGGTGAAGGAGAAAGATATACCCAAGACAACCTTTAGGACATACTATAGTCACTTTTAAATTCTTGTTATGTCATTTGGGTTGACAAATGCACCAGCCATTTTTATGAATTTAATGAACAGGGTATTCAAGACATTCTTTGATGTATTTGTGATAGTATTTATAGATGATATTTTTGTATATTCAAGATCAGAAGAGGACCATGCAAATAACTTACGACAGGTATTACAAGTTCTTCATGATCGACAATTGTATACCAAGTTTTCTAAATGTGAATTTTGGTTAAAATTAGTGGCATTCTTAGGTCATATTGTATGCGATGAAGGAATAAGGGTTGATTCACAAAAGATAGAGGCGGTGAAAGATTGTCCGAGGCCAACAACACCCATAGAAGTTTGAAGCTTCCTAGGGTTGGTAGGTTATTAAAGAAGGTTTATTGAGAGTTTCTTCTATTTCTGCACCTCTAACAAAGTTGACACATAAGGAGACCAAGTTTCAATGTAATGATGCATGTGAAAGGAGCTTCAAAGAGTTGAAAAGCAGGCTAACATTTGCACATGTGCTAGTGCTTCCAAAGGGCACGAAGGAGTATGCGATGTATTGTGATGCTTCAGTAGTTGGCTTAGGGTGTGTACTGACACAACATGGTAAAAGGGTAATTGCTTATGCCTCAAGACAACTGCGACCGCATGAGAGAAACTATCCAACACATGACCTTGAGCTAGTAGCTGTTGTGTTTGCCTTGAAAATATGGTGCCACTATTTGTATGGGGTCCATGTTGACATATATACTGATCATAAGAGCCTATAGTACAAGTTCGTTTGTTGCTCTCTCCTGACTTTGCAAAGTAGCTAAAGCACACCTTTAGGGTTCCTAAAGAAGCCCTCAACCTTGAAGGTAAAGATAAGTAAATATACTTGTCTATTTAGTATGGCGTTTTCATGAAAAACAAGAGAAATAGGTTGGTTATACTTGCGCTTGAATTTTGGACAGCATGTGTTCAAAGGATTGTTTTATACCTTTCTTGTTTATTAAGAGGGTTTTCTCTTCTGGGTTGGCTGGATTATGAAGTAACTTGATGTGTTTAACAATTTTTAGTTCTGTAGTGATGTAAGAAGGCTGCTGCATCATTTTTATCTTCCGCAAAAATGAGTTCTTGTATGATATCTTAATTGCGCTCCTAGTAGGGACTTGTGGACTAGTAATTAGGAATCGTTGTTGCAAGTCCTCCTTCTACTTGTGGACTGTTTTTGGACTTTTTTAGGACCCTTTTTATGTGTAAATATGTTGGAGACAGTTTTGTTGAAGTTGAAATGGGTTTGGGATTGTTGACTTCGAAATGTAGTGAGAAGACATAATGTTATGCCGCCTACTTGTGTGTTGTGTAGAAATTGTTTTGTGTTGTTCTTTGTGAGCTGTTGTAACATTGTTATGGGACTAAACAAAGTTGAATATGACATGTATATGAGAATGTGTATAAGTAAATATGAATAGAGGTAGAGAGGTTGAAAGAATACTGTTGGATTCACAATCACAAGCTTGTTGCCCGGGCACTATTCTTTTTATTAGATTGGACCGCCAAGACATGTTTTTAGCAGCTAATACTGGTTTTATCACCTACTATATTGTATATAAGTATTTGGAGGAAAAGGAGACTACTTCGAGGTAATAACGACGTAGTACAATGAGGTATGTAAGGCTACTGGTTTTCGTATTATTTGGCATGAATTTAGGTTCTTCCCTGGCACACAAAGGTACTTACAAACTCCGACATAACTAATAGCCTTGTCCCCACTCTTTAACATTTTCATATGCTCCCATACATAGCCATTGTCAGTTCTATGTACATACTTGGATACCAAAGATACATGAGTTCCTTTTTACTAAATAAAGTCCATGTGTTGTTTATTCTCCTAAACATTTCATTAATTGTGTAACGCTCTTTTCATTGTGGTATTTCCTTGCATGATTGTTTGTATGTCACATATTATGTCTATTCTCCTACAACTCTATATATTAAAACCACCAAAAGAATCATCTCTAAAGTAAATAATAGATAATCGAAGCTTCTTATTGATGGGTGGTATCCCTGGATTTGAAAAATCACCTAGCATGGGTCGATCCCATATTATAGGGGGTATCCCAGGGGTTAAAGGAAAGCCTAGCATGTGTTGATCCTGATATTGCTTTACCACTGATCAGCTGGTAATCTATATAATATACTACGCACAGATTATACAGTAAAAAAGGTAAAGTAATAAAAAGGACATAAAGTACATGATTCCACAATATTATTAAAGGTGGTCTTTTATCCTTACACACTAGTGTATGATTTTATTTGAGTTCTTATTTCGTATACAATACTTCCTGCCTTACATATTCAGTACATTATCTCGTACTGACGTCCCATACTGGGGACCTGCATTTCATGCTGCGAGTACAGGAGCTAATAGATCTTTCCAGTAGGAGTACAAGATATCCAGTTGTTATTACTGAGCTCCAAGTTGCTTCGGGACTTGTGTGTCTAGAACTTATATTTTTGAATTGTGTAGTTGGTCATCAGGCGGGGCCTTTCCTGATCCTTATAGATATTGTTCCTTATCTAGAGGCTTTGTAGACTATGTAAATTATGTGTGGTCATGTATCGTACTTTAGATATTGTGGCTCCAACGGCCTATACATTTCCTTTTGGCTTGTTATTATTGTCTACTTTCTTAAAAGTATGTTGAATGTGGAAACCCCTTTACAGTGTTCATAGAAAGTGCATGGGTATATATAGGTTCTCCCGAGCCTTGTAGGCAATGGGGGCCAGTCTGCCTTAATGGGATTTTGGGCATAACATACAATAGACCAAAAGCACATAAAGTTGTATATATAACCAAATATATAATACAATATACAAACCGGTAGTACTCCTACAAAAACATAATACTACTGTATAAGGCCAATGTCTAAAACCAAGAGATGACAATCAAAAGAAAGAGACTATGATGAAGCCAGAGCTGCTGGTGCTCACTCAGGAGAAGTCTCTTGTGCTCCCAATATCAGCCATATATAGCCCTTATCAGGCTTCCATGTAATCAGTAGTGCCCAAAAACATTGAATCTACAGTATTCATAGCCAACAATATAGAGTACTACCGCACCATAACACGTACTATGCACATAGGCACAACTAACATGTCATACACATCTCAATTCGATCATACATTGAGTTTCACCCATCCTAAGGTTAGGGAAAGCCTAGCCTACATGGCTTTTAATGCCTCGAACCCCAAATCACTCCAGCCGAGCTTTTCCTCTCCGTATGGCATCCCTATTTTACTCAACTGTGAAAACATAATTCACAATAGTAACATGGTCAGTTTGGCTATTTTATCTTGAGAAATGGGTAAAACTAGGCCAAAAGTTCCTAAAATAGAAAAATAGGAACTATGTTAAAAATTCAAAACAAAATCCCAAAAAATGTTTTCCATGATACCCTGAGTCTACAGTTAAAATTTTAGCCCCAAATGGACCCCAAAAGACCGAGAAAACGCCTTAACAAAAAGTTAAAAACTTTATTGAGAGAACATTCTTTTTAAAACTTTCTTTGTCAAAAATTTTGAAAAACAGACAATTACAACCAACACCCAGCATATCACAGCGTTCCCCCTTGAAAGTAGAATAGTTTAGGCTCAAATTTCAGTTTATTCCATCAAGAATTGCTTGCGAAATCAACACGTAAATTTAAGTTTCAAGAAGGAACTCAACTAAAACAATTAATTCACCTTAAATTATGCACTAAATCCCAAATTCGACTTCACCATGATGTTCCTTGAGAACAACCGGGTCATGTGGACCGTTGGATCATCAAAAAATGGATCCCAAAGTGATTTTTATAGCTGAAACACTTTGGGGATTACGCCTGTTCGCAAAGGTTATGCCCTATAAATAGGCCACCCAAGTCTTCTCCGCGAACGTGGAGGTGAAGGGGCCTGGCCCTTCTCCGCGAATGAGAGAGCCTATTTGTAAATGCAACATTGATCTCAAGAGCTTTGCCACACAAGAACGCGGAGTGTAACTTTTGCTAGTGTTGCACCAGTAATCCCCTATGCTTTTACGGGCCATTCGCAACTCATTCGATGTCCGTTTTATGCAAACGAAAAGTGTAACCACCCAAATTTCAACGTTTTGGATCCAATAGTGTAGTTAGAATTTCCAATGGATTATCCTACAAAAAAAGATAAGGAACCCACTTCTTTCCGGCCAAATTTAGCTAAAAGAACTGAGTGGGTCAAAATTCAACCGGATGACCTCATCAACTGATAGAATGTCATTTCAGACTTGTTTTGATGTTCCGAATCTAACCACGCCATTAGTTTTCCATTCCAAGCACATTTAGCTGAGTTTTTAGAGAAATTCCCTTTTTTGCTTCCGATTGATTTCATTTTGCAAGTTTTAGCTTGAAATCGCACCAAGACCCTCAATCCTTGGACCAACCACTCTCCTAGCACTAATCAGTCGTTTCATAACTAATAGAACTGTTGAAATCCCATTTCGAAGCCGTTTGCAAGGGTTTTGTCAGAAATATCAATTTAGCAGCTTTAGCTTCTCGTTAACTTATAAACTGGCACAATTCTGAACTGAAACACCCAATAACCATCTTGACAGCCCCAAAAGGTTATAAAAGGTTCGAGGTTACTATACAGAATCTCAAATAGCAGAAAAATTACATTAAACATAGAATTAACCTAGCAGGTCATTATAACATCCCCCTCTTATAAGACTTTCATCCGCAAAAGTAAAGTAAACACATACGTGACGGCATACATAGGCCAGGGTGCTGGTGTGGCATCTTGGCCTCTATCTCCCAAATAGTCTCCTCGACCGAATGGTGTCGTCACTGCACCTTAACCATTGGTATGACCATGGAGCGTAACTGCTTCATATCCCTGGCTAAAATGGCCACTGACTCCTCAATGAATGTCAGAGTGTTATCTAACTCAACTGTCTCACACTGCAGCACATGTGACTCATCTAGAATGTACCAGCACAACATCGACACATGGGATACGATATGAATAGCAGAGTAAGCAAGAGGTGGGGCTAACTCATAGGCAACTAACCCAACCCATCTTAAGATCTCAAAAGGTCCAATATACCACAAATTTAACTTACCCCATCACCAAAATAACATGACCCCTTTTCGCGGTGAAACTATCAGGAATACATGGTCTTCGAGCTGAAACTACAAGAATTGGTTCCTACGGTCAACACAACTCTGGTGTAGACTCTAAGCTATCCTCAACCTATCCTGTGTAACTCAGACCCTGGCTAAAGTATCCGGTAGAAAATTCGAACTATACAAACCCGACTTTGTAGACCCAAACAACCTAATAGAAGTATAACATCGCCGACCATACAATGCCTCAAACGAGGCTATGTGAATGCTAGTATCGTAGTAATTATTATAGTCAAACTCAGCTAACGGCTGAAACTAATCCGACAAACTCCCATCCTCTAACACACAAGATCGTAACATATCCTCCAGGACCTGTATGTTGTGCTTGGATTGGGTATCAGTTTGAGGTGAAATATTGTGCTCAAATCAACCCGGGTGCACAAATCTCGCTGAAAAGCCCTCCAAAATCTGGAGGTAAACTGTAAACCTTAGTCAGATATGATAGATGCTTGCACCTTGCTCAGTATTGAAGTGTGCAAACTTAGTCAACTAATCAACTACCTCCCAAATGTCGTCATAACCCCTCAAAGTATGAGGAAGCCTCACAAGGAAGTCCATAGTCACATATTCCCACTTCTACTCAGGAATGGGTAACAACTTAAGTGTCCCACTAGGCCGCTAGTACATAGTTGTTACCTGCTAAAAATTGAAACAACGCAACACATAATCTGCAATATCTCTCCTCGTGCCATCCCACTAGTAGTGCTGCCTCAGATCTCGGTACATCATAGTTGTACCCAGATAAATGTAATATCGAGAATCATGTGCCTCCCGTAGAATCAAATGTGTCAAATACCCAACTCTAGGAACGCATAATCAGCTATCAAATTTGAGTACTCAATCTGAATCAACTATAGCTTGACCCTCAATACCCTGTAACTCTCTATCATGGAGACCTACTAGTGACTCATCCTCGAACTGTCAGGCCCAAATCAGATCAGCCACTAAAGACTGAGCTCAAATAAAGGCCAAAATGTGGCTGGAGTATGAAATATCCAATCGAACCAACCTGTTAGCTAGGGACTAGATGTCTAAAGCTAAAAACTACTCCTCAAGTGCCAAGTATGCTAGGCTACCCATACTCACCGCCTTCTAACTCAAGGAATCTGATACCACGTTTGTCTTGCCCGGATGATATTGAATTGAAATATCATAGTAAGCTAACAACTCAATCCACCATCTTTAGCGGGAATTCAGGTTTCGTTGAGTCATAATATACTGTAAGATCTGGTGGTATGTATAAATATCACCATGTACACCATATAGATAATGTCTCTAGATCTTGATCGCGAACATTCCCGCGGCCAACGCAAGGTCGTGTACGGGGTAGTTACTCTCGTGCGCCCGTAACTGGTGAGAAGCATAAGTGATAACTCAACCTCATTGCATTAATACACAACCTATCCCAATATGGAAGACGTCATAATTTATCACAAAGTTCTCATCTTCAACAAAGAGGGTTAGAATAGGAGCGGTAGTTAGCGACTCCTTCAGCCTTTGAAAGTTGGCCTTATACTCATCAGCGAACATAAAAGGCACATCCTAGCGAGTTAACCTTGTCAATAGAGGCAAAAGTTGAGAAACCCTCAACAAACCATCTATAATATCCTACCAACTCGATAAAACTCTAAACCTTTGTCACTAAAGTAGGCCTAGGCCAGCCACAAATCACCTCGACCTTAGCCAGATCCACCCTAATCCCCTTGCCATACAACATATGACCTAAGAAAGTCAAAGATTCGAGCAATGGCATACAACCTGTGATCCTGGAGTATTTGTAGCACAATATGGAGGTGTTGGGCATGTTACTCTTAACTCGGTAAATATACCAAAATATCATCAATAAAAACCATAACAAACGAGTCCTGGTACAATAAAAATACTTGAGTTATCATGTCCATGAATGATGTAGGGATATTAGTCAACCGAAAAGGCATGACTAATAACTTAAAATGCCCATAACGGCTTTGGAAGACAATCTTCTGAACATCCTCTGCTAGGATCATCAGCTGGTGATACCCTGATGTCAGATCAACCATAGGAAAACACTGAGGCCTCCAACAACTGATCGAACAAATTTTCAATAAACGATAGGGGATAACAATACTTCATTGTCACCTTAAATACACATCAAGAGAGTCCTGCCTTTCTATTTCACAAACAAGACAAGAGTTGTCTAGGGAGAAATACTCAGTCGTATGAATCCCAAATCTAGCAAACTCTGAATCTATGAACTGAGCTCCTTAAGCTCTTCCGGAGCCATCCAATACGGAGGAATAGATATGGGCTTACTACTTAGCTTAGCCTCTATCGCAAAGTCATACAACATAAAATACTTCAAAGTAGAAGTCTTAGCTATCATATCATGCATATGAGCTAAATAAGTTGGACACCCTACTGAAATAAATATTTGAGCCTGAATATAGGATATTATATCCATCAAAACCTCTCATAGATCCCTGCCAAACATTAGGGACATCTTTAGTATCGCCAAGGTGACAGTCTTAGCATAACAATCTAACACCGTATGGTGTGGGGATAACCAATCCATACCAAATATAAGGTCAAAATCCAGCATATCGAGCAATATTAAATCAACCCAATTGTAAAAACCATGAAGAGTAACCACACAACCTCTGCAAACTGGCTTAACCATTAATGAAATCCCCACTTGGGCTGATACCGGAACCCAAGAAGATAGAGGCTCAAGAATTACACCCAGGCAGGAACCATAGTATATATATATATATATATATATATATATATACCTAAGAGAACTTAGAACCTAGCACAAATAAAGCTGAAGTTGGCCATTCACATACCATAATCATACCTGCATGTGATGACCTCAACAAAAGCCTCGGCCTTAGCTAATGTTGGTGCGACATAAAGTTGCCCTAACGACCTCCCCCTCGAACATCACTTCCTTCCTCGGTTATACCGCCCTTGGCAGGCCCTCTAGAACACTATTGATAGCCCTTCGGGCCCTTACACTAATAATCTCGGCATCCACTATTCTAACCCCCTACCCCTTTCTCTTGGTGTAGGAGTTGACCTGGTAGGCTGTGAGGTGGAAAGTGATGTCCAATGCTTTGGACAGTCACTATGCAATTGATCTAGAGGCCAGCACCCAAAACAACCTGATATATCCCTCTCTCTATGGTCATGATCATATTGCCCTAATTCAATTGTCCTGTAACCCTAACTACCTGAAAAAGATGACTCAACTTGCCCTAAAGAACCTGAATCACTCTTACTTTATCTAAGCCCTAGAGGATATAAGGAACCACCTTTGCTAGAAGTACCCTAGCCGTGGTGGCCACCCTTAGAAGCCTGTTATGATGCCTGGTATGGCCGACTGGTCTAACCATGTTGACCTCTCCTCAAAGGACTACCCCTCGACGTTTAAAAATCTATTTGAGAGCTACTGAATTCTCCTTTACGTCTAGCAAGCGTGACGCTGCCCCCTAGGGCCCCACGACTAATCTACTCCTGGGAGAGAGCATGATAAATAATGTCTAGGAAGGACTACCCTGAAGTCAACAATGCATGAGTGCCCATCCTTAGCTAAGGCCTTAACACTCGCACAAAATAGTGAATCCCTCTTCCTCGAGAGGATGAATAGTTATAGTATACCGGGAGAGCTCTTGGAACCTGACCTCATACTGGGACACAATCATTTGTCCCTGCTCAAGTTGCACGAACTAATCCCAGTGATATTCTCTAAACCTCTTGAGCACAAAGCCTCTGTGAATACTTCCCAAGTCATTGGTGCGGCCTCTACTAGCCTGGTATCTCAACAAGTCTGCCACCATATCCTAGAGGTGCCATCAAGCTAATAAGTAGCGAATTCAACGTCTTGGGAATCCAGTAATTGCAAAGCATATAAATGCTCCATGCAAGCTGTCAGAAACTCTTTTGCGTCCTCCTCGCTAGCTCCTGAAAACCTCGACAGGGCTAGTCATAGTATGTACCCAAGTAATCCCTGGTCCAGAAACTACATGGTTCCCTCCAGTTGAGCAGCGACATCCGGAACAACAGGCTCTACTGGTGCCTGGACTAAAGGAGCTGGAACTGCCACCGCACCCTGCTATAGGTCTCCAAGCGCTGAAGGATCTATCCAAGGACTACCTGTACCTACAAGATAACTGCAAAAGTGGCAGGGGGAGCTGGTGCCTCTGGTTTTGGTAGAGCTGGGGCCTCTGGTACTCGCTCCTCGGGCTCAACGGACTGCTCCCTTCTCGGGACTAATCGTGCCGCCCTTCCCCAGCCCCAACCCTGAGCTCGAATAGGCCACTTACGCACCATATTTACAAAGAACCAACGAATTCATATTACCAAACATCGAGGGGCTATTGAAAAAATGCACAATAAGTGTCAATAACATAGGAAAGTTTATAAAACATCCTATGGTCACTTTGAGATGGGGCATGGACGCCTTCGCTTTCATCCACAAGACTCTACTAGATGGTAGCTCTGTACAGCTAAGATCAGTTAACCTCAGGCATAGTACCAACTTGTCACTACTTAGTCTTGGTCATGATGGCGCCTATCGAATTTGACCTACAGGCAAGCCAATTACAAAATTCCTCAGGGCACCTGCCCTAAATCACTAGTCAAAACCTAATAAATACAACGACATAATGAAAACAACCTACCAAGAACCTAGAAGTCAATTGTACAGAGGTACAATAGACATAAGCACACACCTATATACATATATAATAATAACCATAATATATATAACCAGGATTGCTCCTACAAATACAAGCCACTATGTTGTTCAAGGCATATGTTTGGATACAAAAGATGTCTGTTATAAAAAAAGGAGATTGCGAAGTAGCTAAAGTTGTTGGTGCTCACCAAGTGTCTCCTGAACGGTCGCAAACACCCAACAATTAGCAGCCATGGCTAGAACCTGGACAAGCACCATAGGAAGATGTAGAAATATAGTGGATGAGTACCAGAAAAAGGCACCCAGTAGGCATCATCGGTCGACTGAGTGAAATACTATGAACATAAAAGGTTCATATGTAGAGAGCTATAGTAAATCTAGCAAATCTAACTTAGATCAATGAGTAAACATGTAGGGAGAATTACCAAACCTCAGCTGAAAAAACCTAAGTGATGTGTAATGATATTTATTGACAAAATCCGAATTTGCCTATACCGCAAGTGTCATCAGATAGAGATATAGTGTTATATGCAGGTGCAAGGCCCCAATATCTACACCTGTATGACAACGGGGCCCCTATAAGCCCCAAAGATACACCCACGCACAATCTAACTAACAAAATCACAATAGGACCAACTCCCTACATCACATAAACTAGGGTTAAAGTTGTACACCGGTGTAAATCCCTAATTTCTAGGCCAGAATACCCCCTAAGCCCCCATAAGCCAATAGGGTATACCTATGCACAATCAAGTGTGTATAGGTGTGTAAATTCATGGGTAATCAACTGAGTTCCTAACCCAAAGCATTGTAATGGTGGGATGAAGCCCCCATTCGAGAAAGAATCCCTCTAATATCATAGACCCAAGATATAATCAACGAGGTCCTAGACCCAGAATGTAATAAGCGGGGTCCTAGACCCAAGTATCAATAGGTGCTCGGACCTCAAAATTAGAATTCGTGGCATGGACATCATAGACGTGGGATCAAAGACTCGAACTGCGGGGAGCGTCACCCAACAGTCAAACTCTTGAACATGGCCACTAGGTCTTGGATCATGGGAAGTGTTATCCAGGACTTGAGGTATAGGAAAAGTCACCCACTTGACGAGTCTATTCAGATCTGAACCTTTAAAGTCTTATCGTGCCTCAATACAGGAATAATACAAACCAACCACACATAACCATCACCTGCTCATAAAGTAACAAGTCACCCCATCCTCAAGTAGGAAGAACTAGTGCACAACGAATAATAGTAGTATAGAAGAGTGTAAAGTCAGGCCCAACAAGGCCATGTATGCCACAGTCCAGCTAACCATAAGTAATAAGAGTAAAGCAAGGGAAACTATAGTTATATAACAATTATCTACAACAATCAAACCTAACGAAGTCATATCTATGCCAGAATCAAGCCACAACATGGCATATACTCAACAAACAACCTCACTTGTAGAATATCTTAGTAGTATCAGTATAAACACTCAAGAGTTAGGTCAAACTCCGTACCTGCCCCATGGCATCAGCCCTTATCCTCCTTTATTAAGCCTTCTGGTGGTTAACAATGTCAAAACCTAGCTATTATCAAAGTTACAACTAATATAGTCATCAATCCAAGGGGTATGATTGCACAACATCATATACTATGCATACAGAGTACAATATGCCATAACTCACACATATACCACAGCTCAACCCATAACATGCATCTTTCTACATATTCCATCTCAACACGCATACATTTCAACTAAGTCAAAGGTTTAGAGAAGTTTAGCCTACCTGGCAGATGATTCCTCACATCTTGAGTCAATCTACCTGAGCTTTTCCTCTCCTGATTTCTTTTCAATGGTGCTTAGCTATAAAAATACAATTCACAAGGTTATCATAGCTGGTTTGACTGTAAAAGTTCAAGAATCAGGGAAAATGCTAGTAATCATGCCCAAAATGGGAGAGCCCACATGAGAAATCTTCAAAATGTTCCCATAAAATGATCCTCATGTCACCTTGAATCTACAACCAGAAATTTAGGACAAAACAGGTCCCAGAAGGACGAGAAACGACTAAAAATGAGGTTATATTCTTTGCAGGAAAACATTTCTTCCAAAACCTCCTCGGTCAGATTTTATTGAAAAAAAACTAATTATCAAAATCCAAACATACCACCACGTTCCTCTCGGAAAGTAGAAAAACTTAGACTCAAACTTTTCTTAATTCTTTTAAGAATAAACACAAGATACCATAGCGTAAAATTTTCACACTTTTTAGAGAATATAACCATCTAAAACAACAATTTTACCTCTACATATATGCCCAAACCTGAATCTCACACCTCTACAACATTCTTTGCAAAAAGTCGAGTCACATAGCCTTCTGAATCATCAAAATCAGAGTTCCGGAGTGAAAGTTATGCTCTGCTAAAGTCTAGCCTTGAAGTATGTCGTGACCAGCCTTTTAAAGGATGGCACTGCACCACCATTTGGCTTCCACAAACACGGGCCTATGGCTTTCAATGCATCCAGGGCCCCATGAATGCGGAGCCTTGCCTTGTCCTTCTTTCGCAAACGTGCCTATCTCTACAAAAGTGCGGAGGGGTGCCTCTTTTAATGTTGCACCAACAATTCTAAAACCTTCCTTAATTTACGCAGATAAATAGTGCAACCACATGGATTTCAATGTTTCGGATCCAACAGTGCAGTTAGAATTCCCAACAAAGCATCCTATAGAAAAATGAGAGTCCTAGTTCTTTCTGACTAATCTTAGCTAAAAGAATTGAGGGTGTCAAAACACAACCGGAAGCCCCTTACCACCTACAGAAGGTTGTTTTAGGATACTTTTAGTGTTCTGGAGATGACTACACCCTCAGATTTCTGTTCTAAGCACGTTTAGCTAGGTTTTCACAGAAAAGCACTTTTTAGTGTTTGGTTGAACTTATTTTGAAATGTTTTACTTAAATTCATACTGGGACCCTCAAACCTCAGACCAACCACCTCCTAGCCTAATTCGGTTGTTTCAAAACTGATGGAATCATTAGAATTCCATTTCGAGGCCGTTTGCAAATTCTTTATCAGAAAACTTATTTTTACTATTATAACTTTTAGTTAACTAGCAAATCCATATAATTCACAACCAATTCAACCCATAACCATCCCAATAGTCCCAATAAGTCACAGATGGTCCTAGGGTACGATATATGTGCTCAAATAAATAGAATAACCACAGAAGTATAGAAATAACAAACAGGGTCATTACAACAAGTGATTAGAAATCTTTGCAAAATCTTTTATGAATCTTCTATAAAAACCAATATGCCCTGGAAAACTCTTCACTCCCTTGATTGTGGTTGGAGGAGGAAGTTTGGCAATGACATCAACTTTTTCTTGGTCCACTTTTAGGCCACTCTCTGAAATTTTATGTCCAAGAACAATTCCTTCCTTTATCATAAAATGATATTTTTTTCCAATTTAAGACCAAATTATTTTCCACATACTTCTATAGTAGTCTCTCTAATACAATTAGACAACCTTCAAATGTATCACCAACCACCAAAAGTCATCTATGAAAACTTCCATAGAGTCCTCAACCATGTTTGAAAAAATGGAAAGTATACACCTTTGAAAAGTAGCTGGTGCATTACATAACCCAAAAGGCATTGACTTGAGAGAAAACATGCCCTAAAGACACATGAAAGTAGTCAATTCTTGGTCTTTGGGAGCAATAGAGATCTGGTTGTACCCGAAATATCCATCCAAGAAACAATACCAACCTTCACCAACAAGTTTATCTAACATTTGATTTATGAATAGAATGGGAAAATGATCTTTCTAAGTCCATGAATTCGAATGCCAGTAATTCATGCAAACTCACCACCCCATCACTGGTCTTGTTGAATAGGTTGATCTTTTTCATTCTTCGTCACAGTCACATGCCCTTTCTTTGGCACATATTGCACTGGACTTAACCACCTACTATCTGAAAAGAGAAAAACAACTCCGGCATCCAACTACTTGATTATTTCCTTCTTCACAACTTCTTTCATTGGAGGTTTGAGGTGTCTTTGGCTCTCTATAGAAGACTTGCAATCTTTGACTAAATTAATTTCGTGCGAGAAAATTCTCTGAGGGATTAAATTGATATATGTTATTATCCATTTGATTGCAATAATGAACTTTGTCAACACACTTACAAATGCCACCACTCGGTAGTCCGACAAATCAGCCACACAAATAACTAGTAGTGTCTCACCACTACCAAAAAATACATATTGCAAATGAGAAGGAAGTTCCTGAAGATCAAGCTTTGTAGGCTCTTTACTTTGAGGGTTTTGTAGGCGGCGTTTCGCTATTATTCAAATCAAGATCAAACTTCTTGGATTTTTGGAATAAGAACAAGCTCCCGCTCTATCAAGGGCTGCAACCACCTCATCATAATCAACAATAGTATCACCCTCATTATTCAATAACATAACTGCAAGAGATTCACTAAGATTCATCACTTCTTCAACATTAGAAACCGCATCTTTGACCACATCACATAAGAAACAACCTACCACTCTTTTGGTTGCTTCATGGACTTCCAAACATTAAATATGATCTTTTCATCATTGACTCAAAACTTCAATTCACTATATTCAACATCAACTAAAGCTCTTCTGGTGGCTAAAAATGGTATTCCCAAAATAATTAGGATTTCAATAGTAAGCTCATAATAAAGTATGAAAAAGTCAGCTGAAAAAATGAATATGTCCACCTTTACTAGCACATCATACAAAGTACCCCTTAGATTTTTAATAGAACAGTCAACTATCAAGAGCCTCGTAATTGTTGGTGAAGGAGCTTCCAACCTAAGTTGTTTGGATATGGATAGAGGCATCAAATTAACATTCACTCCAAGTCACATAATGCATGTGAAAATTGATAAATACCAATTGTGCAACAGATAGTAAATGCACCAGGGTCCTCTTTCTTAGCCACCAAATTACTTGACATTATCACACTACAATGGTGAGAGGCCTCAATAGTTTCAAATTTAAGATCACTCTTCTTGATGAGTAATTCTTTCATGAACTTTGTGTATCCTAGCATTTTCAAAAGTGCATCCAACAAGGGAACATTCATTGCTATGTTCTTGAACATGGAAAAAATGTTTTGGAACTTTGCATCCTCATTTGCCTTTTTCAATCTTTGTTGAAATGGTGGGTTGATTTTCACCTTTGGAGCACTCAACTGTTGAACACCGGAAGAGTTAGTTTTGCTAGCACTTTTGGACCCTTCCCCCTTCTTAGTTCACAATCACTCCTGGGATTGTCAAGAGTAGGAGCAACATATTTTTTAACCTCTTCAACCTCGTCAACATCAATAACAACATCAACAATCGAAACTTTAACATTATCATGCACATCCATATCAATGATATGAGGCATATCCCCTACTACTTCACCACTCATAGTGATAATAGCCATGCATTGAGGAGTGTCATTGTTTGGATTTACCACCATATCACTAGGCAAACCTCATTTTTGACGAGAATTCAAGTGAGCCAAAATGTTACTTAATTTGGTCTCTAATTTCTTGATAGAAGATGATTGAGATGTGATGATTTGGTTTAATGCCAAAAAATTGGATTTTATTTCCTTCATCACTTTGTCAATCCCCTCAACCTTATTAAGGATTCTAAGGAGCATATCCTTGGGTTAGTAATTTTTCGGAAGAGTAATTAGGATCCTTTGGCTTAACTTGGTCATGAGATGGAACATATCTCTCTCTATCAAACTCAGAATCATGCCAAGTAACATTCTTATTGCGCCATTCTCTTTCCCTCCAATTACCATCTCTCTCATTCATCCAATATTGATTCTCAACTTGCCTTTGAAAGGCTTATTAAGAACCCACCATTTGGTTACCAATATATCAAACTTCTTCATTGTAGAGTGCCTTTAAATTTGCATCCTCATTATTCACCATAACACATACAACATTTACATTTTTATGGCTACCTCTTAGACGAGGTCCCATCACATGCTTAGTAATAAGATTAAGTTGGGTCATCATTTGGGCCATTATTTTATCACGTTCTTGATCTTTTCGAAGAATTTCCTTGGTCACAGATAATGATGCTGAAATAGCTTTGTCTTTTCTTGTATGACATTCTTGATTTGTTTTTTCCATTTGATCTAGCAAAGACGACACTACCATGAATGGTTGCTTCATAATACCATAACCCACAAGTTGGTCAGCTGCTGTTTTCTTAGCATTTTCAAGGCTCCGATAAAATATTTGTAGCAAAATATTATCTGGGAGACCTTGATCTGGACAACATAGTAAAGTCTTTTGAAAATGAAGTCGCGTTTCATGTAAAGGCTCATCATCATGATTTTTACAATTTATAATTTTATCATGAACTTGGAGAATTTTGGATGCCAAAAAGAATCTTTCAAGAAAAGCATCAGTTTGTTATTTAGAGTCACGAGGGAGTTCCATTAACTAATGAGATGCTTCCGTAGTAAGAGAAAAAGGAAACACCTCAACTGAATAGCCTTTTCTGTGATAGCCTAGACAGTGAATAGCTCACACACATCTATAAAAATTCTCAAGTGTTCATGAAGGACTTCATGGGCTCACCCTCGAACAAACCTTTCATTTAGAGTCATTGGAGCATTGGGCTCCTCATGTAGAAGTTTGAGTTACCTCCCAAAAAAGGCAAGTGGATTCCACCTACCCATCCCATATTTATAGCATGCGGTTCTCCATTTTTAAAATCTTCATTCATCATCTCCGCATCACTAGCAACATCTCATTGTTTGCTTCTATTAGCATATAAAGAAATCACCAAAAACACATGACAAAAGATAAAAGGAACAATTACTAAAAAAAAATTCAAAATCACACTACAATGGAAAAATCAAATGCCAATCCCCGACAACGGTGCCATTTTTGACAACGCTCAAACTACTCTCATATCATTGGAAGAGTAGGTGATCGCTGTCAACATAAACAAAACTATAAAGAGTCGAGGTCGATCTCACAAGGACTTGAATTGTTGGATTCTAACTCTGAAGTTATTAATTTAACAAGTTGATTGTAATTTCCTTGAAAATTGATTTGGATTAAATGAAAGTACTACTAATTGCGAGTTTAAACAATTAAACTATAACTAATGGGTGAAAATATGTCAGGAATATGTGTAGTTAATATAATTCCAATGAATGGGTCTCAATTATTGAATCTAATAGCTAGGTTATGTATGGGTAGGTTAGATAGTTGGTAACCACAACCATAGTTAAGTCAATTGTTGCGTATCGGTGTGAATCAATTTAGACTTCACATGCAATTCACATAAGAGCCAAAGTAAAATATGCAAATTAATAGGTAAACAATCTAAAACTTTAGTCAGTTGCTTCTTATTACAATATTTGATACCAATACACGATGCCATGACTATTAAACAATCCTTCTACTCCTACTCATGTTCATGTAATATTCAAAGATCTAAATATGAATATAAGTTTGCAACATTAGATTTACAATTATAACTGAAGGAAAGTATAAACCCACATCATATTAGCACATAACATTCTATTAAACCAAAGAACCACTACAGGAAATTAATATCCAACTATAAAGAACACCCAAAACATAGAGATTTTTAGCCAATCATGCATAAAATAAAACTAGATTCACAATAGGGTAGTCTATGGCTATGAACTTCAGAACCTAGAAGAATTTGGTGCAAATCCTCTTTTCTTCTCTTAATTCTTCCTCCCAAAGCCAAGTATAAGACTCTTGTTCTACAAGTTAGGAATTCTTTGACTGTGATCTTAATTGTGTACTAAGAATGTGTAATTGTGTACTTTAGAAAGTTTCTCGTTCGGCCTTTTAAACCACATACACAAGTACCCTTTATTTACCATCGATGCACCATTCAATAGTCATAATCGAGATCGTCGAACACATTTGACGATCCACCGAATAGTTACATCATGGGTTTTTTGAACCACTTTTAGGTCACTTGGAATCTATAACGTTTGACGACTAAACTGCAGAACTTTGAATCACTTAAGTATTCCACCGCATAGTAACAAGCATTGTGAATTAATAATCAAATTGTGATTCCTTCCTTACCAGGTTCTATAAACTTCAGCAACAACCACCGTACATTGCTGAACCATTTCGGTGATCCACCAAATTATACTTTTTGTTGCCGAGTTGAATATCACATAAGGTGTTTGGCATTGTAAAATTAGGCGGTCACTTGTGCGTGTTTGACGTATCATCAAAAATGTAGGCGATAGCCAACTTTGACCACCTTTTATGCATTTTTGCTCCTTTTGACTTGATTTGCTAGGATTTGTACCTTCATGGACCTTGTTCCTCATTCCTAGCATCTATCACTCATTTAGATCATTATTTAAGGTAAATGGCACATTCAGAACTATATCTTAGATGATTGAAGCTTAATATGAGTCCAAATTATAGACTTATCAATTGATATTCAAGCTGGGTTAGGAGACGAATGTCCGAGTTTAGTCTCGTGTTGGATGTCAGAATAAATTAGTCTCAGATTTCAAATTGAAAGTCAAGCGCAAGATCAAACATCAATTTGGAAGTCAGGTCCTGATCATGAGATTCAAAATGAGTCATATGCCAAGACTCGGTGTTGAAAATTGAGTCTTGGTCATTGTCGGGTATCAGGTGTTGAGGTCAAACATTAGGATTGAATTTTGGGAGTAGGCTTTTGGGTCATGTTCTAGGATAAGAATTGGACTAGGTCCTGGGGCATGAGTTGAGATCATGTCTTAGTTTAGAAGTTATGTTTCAATTTAGATATCAGATGTCGAGATCGGTTGTCAAAGTTGGTCTCGAGTCACGTGTCGTGATGGGACTCCAAATTAGTCATCAAAATTTTTTGTATGATAATTTATAGCGAATAACATGCAAGGCACACTCATAGACACTAGTATTATTATAAAAGTACGAATATAAATGTGGGTTGACCAAAATATCTTTCTAATGTTGAACAACATTTATGCCCTTCTTAATTTATTTTAAAAAAAGGGATAAAATTGTAATCAACCAAACATATTGTCTAGAGTCATATATATATATATATATGTACACATACATACACACAAAGACACACATACTTTGATTTTTGACAATTTTGGTGAAAGAAGGATAGAGAAAAGGTAAAAAAATACCAAGGATGAATATAAATATTGATTGAAAAGAACTATTAAATGTTGCATGATTTTATACCCTTTTAGTCTAATAATACTATATTTTTATTGGTTACTTTAATAAATACAATAAATATCATAATAAAAATATAATTTAAAAGAAATCAACTTCTAAGTTTCAATTTTGAATCAAATGTATTAAAGAAACAACGAAATACCTAGTGAAATTCCACAAGTGGTATTTCGAGAGGGTAGAATTTATGCAGATCTTACCACTACCATATAGATATAGAGAGACTATTTCTAGAAGACCCTCAATTCATAGATATCATCCCCAAAAGTAGAAAAATACTAGATATAGACAAACGACTGGGACGAAAAGCAATCAATAAATTTATAAATATAATAAAAGTAGAAGAATAAATGGCAGACAATAACAATACAATATATAAAGAGATAAAAACTTCTACTAAACATTTACATCACAATGGAAGGACAACATCCTACACTTATTTGTCTATTAACTTCCTACCTTAATGCACGACCTCCATTCCTTTCTATCTAAGGTCATGCCCTTGGTGTATGAAGTTGTGCCATATTCGGTCTAATCACCTTCTCCAATACTTTTTGGCCTACCTCTATCCCTTAACGTAACTCCTAAATCCAACTTCTTGCAACTCCTCATAGGTGCGTCGACACTCCTCTTCTACACATGCCCAAACCATCTCAGTCTCGCTTCTCTCATCTTATCTGCCACAGAGGCCATCCCTAACGTGTCCCAAATGATCTGATTTCTAATGTTATCACACTTGGTATGTCTATACATCTATCTCCACATCCTTATCTCCATAACCTGCATCTTTTGAATTTTTTACTAGCCAAGACTCCTCCCCATATATCCAAGACGGTCTAACTACCATTTCGTAAAACATACATTTAAGTTAGGTGGTATCTTCCTATCACATAATACTCTAGAGGTAAGCTTTCATCTCATCCATGTTGCCCTAATATGTGTATGAAATGATCATCAATATCACCACTACTCTAGATCATGGACCCAAGATGTTTAAATCTTTCTCACTTGGGGATAGATTTAGTGGCAATCCTTACTTCGATGTCGGTTCATCCTTCACAATGTTGAATTTTCACTCCAAGTATTTTATTTTAGTCCTGCTCAATTTGAACTTTCTGAATTCTAGTGTAAGTCTTCAACCTCTAACCTATTAACTTTATCCGTGTCTCATCAAAAATGTATGAAAGAGTTGCTATCAAAATCATAATAGGAAATTTCAAATGGATGTCCTTATTTTTCTTTGAGTGCTTTTGTATTGAAAGTTGTTTGTTCGTGGAAGAAGTTTAAGTCTAACTTAGAAAGAGATTAGACAATTATTACACCTTATTTTAATAGGTTTAGTTTTTTTAGAATTTTCATATTTTCTTGATCTTAAAATATAGATAAAGAGTCATTACACTAAAGTAATGTATTAATTTCATGACAATGAATAAAGTAAACTTTGACCAAAATTATAATCTTACAAAAATTTCATAAAATATCTGGGATATGGAATTCTTTATTAATCATGTGATAACCTTAAAAACCAATTTGAAAATTCTTGCAAGAGTTAATGCTTTACCCCTCCCGATAGTTTCCTTTGGTGTTACTTGATTAGTTTTTTGTTGATGGTTTTGAGAAAAAGGTTAAGAAGTTGGGGACTTTGTGAGTTTTTTAGTTTAAAGATTTAAGTTATTATAAAAGTAGGTTTTGATATCATTTGGAGTTTTGGGTCTCAGAATGGAACTTTGTTAATTTCTTTAGCTCTGAAACATGGAAATTGGTCTACAAAAAGTGTCGAAATCAGATTTGGAGTTCGTATGTGAAATTGAGGTCTTAAGTTGGAAAAGTTTGTTTAAAATGAGTTAGGTTTGACTTTAGTCAGCATTTTGAGTTCACAAGCTAAATTGGGATTTTGATGATTTTGTTGGATTCAGGAGGTAACTTTAGGCCTAGGAGAGGCATTTTCATATTTTTTTGGGATTCCAAGGGCAATTTGGTCTTTCGTGTCCTAAGCAAATTTATCTGTGTTTTATTGGGTTTTGAGTCAAAGAGACCTCATATTCGATTCTTGATGGTTCTATTGAGTCTGAAACATCGGATTTAGTAGGATATAATATATGGTTTGTGTGTAAAAGGTTTTGAAAAAATCTCGAGGGTCTGATAGGAGACTTTGAGAGTTCTTAAAAAATCTTGTTCTAGTGTAATGACTTCCTTCAACGTGATTGGGGTCTCACATCTCGCTATTGTGATGCTCTTCCTTCTGACCTTACGTGAAAGTGGAAGTCTCATCACTATCTCGGTATACTGCATCACTAACTTTTCACTATCGTGGAGGTAATGATTGTGTTAATAAAGGTCATGTTTGTCCTGAACAGAAAATGTCAGAGAACACCCTATTTCTTCCATTTATGAAGTCCAAGAGCTTCGGTGGACGATTTTAGAGTGAAATTTTGTTGGAAAATATTTGGGGTAAGTACTTCTAACTTAAAACCTTGAATTTCCATTATCTGTTTTGTGTTTTGACTTCAATTTCTTCGTTTCGAAATCCAAAATCACCTTAGTTTTTCATAATCTGAATTAGTCATTTTTACCTCGCCTTTTATCAAACTTTTATGAGATTTTCACCCATGATTTTTATTTTTCATATGGAAAATGATCCCATCCTCAATTTAAAGATTCGATATTTTTGATGTTTGATTAATTTTTGGATAATTTTACCCTCGACCCCAATTATGGTAATATGGATATCGATAGACTCCAATTATGGTAATTTCTACATAATTTTTGATATGTATATTAAATTCTTGATAGTGGTTTGACAACTCAGAGATAGTGTTTTTTAGTCAGGCTTTTTATTGGTGTGTTCATGTGGAGTTCAGTCTCTTGGTAGGTTTAGCTAACCCTTTTTTAAGACTGGGTGTAGAGTAATTGAATAATTATATAATTTATTCTATGAGATGGGGTGATATGATTTGTACATGTTGAGAAGTATTAATGTGAAGCCCCTGTTCGAGTTCTTATTTGATTGTGGTTTATGTGGAGATATGTATGTATACTCTATTGTGAATGTGGCTTATGGAGAGAGTGGATACTTGTGAATTGTGACTGAGAATTATGGCTATAGTAGAGACTTGCATACATATTAAGGGGTGAAATTTTGATTGGATATTCTAATAAATCGATGGTCAATTGTGAATAAAAGTGACAATTTTATCATGAAATGATCGAGATTTTGAAAAGCACCATGATATCTATTATGCTTGGAATGATGCATACTCCTTACGCTTGTTGTATTCTCATAAATCCTCATAATGGACATTGTAACACTTGGTAACTTGAGAGTTTTGGCATAAATTTTTTGTAACTTTCAAAACCCATGACCATAAGGAGGTGGCTAGGATATATAAGATATTGTGATTGTGATTGTGATTGAGGTATATGATTTGTGTGGTCCGCATGGGCCCCCCTTATGTTTTGGAGCCTTAGATCAACGAGGGGTATACACGATGAGCTATGCGACATTCTTTATCCCAGCTTACATTGCATACATTGCATCATCATTAATATTATTGTACTGCTGTATTTGAGTGAGATATTGCATTATGATGAGTATTTACCCATTTCTAAGGTATTTGATTATTATATTTATGGAGGCACTTTGCTAGACCTATTTTCTTTATGCAGGTTGAAGCGTTCATTGTTTATCTCATAGTTTATTTGATTCTCTACTCCCAATAAGTTAAACCTACTAGAATATATTATATGTACTCACCACTAACTTCTCATTCTCGCAACTTCCAATCAGGGACTTTCTTGTAGTGATTGAGTCTCGTTCGTGCAGTTGATACTACCCACATCTAATGGTGAGACTCTTGGTTTCGAGTTCTCGTTAGATGTTATCTTCTAATTAGCTGTCTTTATCATACTTTTGAAGACTATATTATGTTCGATTTAGTATTACTTTAGATTCTCTTTCACACTTATGACACCAACTCTTGGATATTTTAGTCTTGTAAACCATTCTCCTTATCTATCTATATATGGTATTGATATGTTTATATATTTTGTGGATTGAGGACTTTTAGTTGTGATTCATTTTGTTTTAGAGAACCTATATCTTCTGTTGAGGCCCCGGTCCATGGCAAGGCAGAGGTCGGAGAGCCACAGGCTAAGGCCTTGTCCTTGCTAGAGGACGGCACTAGTTCAAGGATGGGCTAGAGAGGCCTCACTAGAATCTACTATCAAGACAAAGCCTGCTGTTAAGTCTATGCTTAAGTTTGAGGGGCCACCCCTAGGGCAGCATGAGGATCCAGTTCCTCCTCCTACAATTTTAGACACTACTCTTGGACTTCAAGAGCTACTAGTTCGACTGTTGGTAAGGAGGTTAGAGGTGCTCCTACCACCGATAATCTTCTGGGTACATCAGTTTCTCTTGTGCCTATCAAGCCTATTTTGAGACCTAGTGTTGGATTCAAGACTTCAAGGGCATTCCTAGAGCAATCTATTGCACCACTAAGATTCTTAGCACCACCAATTTCTTCTAGTATTCCTATCATTTTTTGAGCAAAAGAGTTTTGAGAGGTTCTTGAGATTGGATCCTCCTAGGTTCGATGGTACATCAGGAGGTAGGACTTATGACTTCTTGATAGAGTGGCAAGACCGATTGTATAATTTGGGCATCCTTGAGGTTCATGTGGTGAATCACATATCGTATCACTTTACAAGTATGTCTAAGGAATAGTGGAGGTCATTTTTTGCCAATAGGCCAAGCAGTAATCCTATGATGTGTTGGGAGTAGTTCACTAAGCTATTATTTGAGAGATATGTACCTTAAAACCTTTGTAACCACTGCTGAGATTAGTTTGATAGGCTACAATAGGGTCCTATGATCCTGTCTTAGTGTGAGGCTTACTTTCATGAGTTATGTCAATATGTTATGTCTAGTGTTTTCTTTGAATTTGAACGGATTCACAAATTTGTGAAGGGGTTGGCTGATTATTTTTTGGAGGCCACTCCTTCCCTTGTGCTTTCTGGAAGTTTCTTTTAGCGCATTATGTACCATCCTAGGAGGATCGAGAGTATTAGGTAGGCCTAAAAGGGTGGTAGTAAGAGGTCTCGACGTCACGAACACTTTGGCAGTTATGCACGTTGGGCTAGCGACCTTCAAAGGCAGAGCACTCAATGTTACTAGGATTGGTCGATCATGTAGCCATACAGAGCCCTAAGGGTACAAGTAGGCCCAAATTAGCTAAGATTATTCATGGAAGTTTCTCAAGTCCTAGAGAGCGTATAGGTTCTTCAAGTTATTCCTCTCGGGGATAAGGTCCCCTGGTTGCTATATGTGTAATGACTTTGGTCCTTTGGCCAAAGATTGTCCCAGACATGCCCCAACTTCTTTTTTATTGGGTGCACAAATTTCTTAGTCTACACCAGCTCTTACAGCTAGAGGTACTTTATAGAGTGTAAGTAGTAGTACCAGGAGTTCCAAAGGTGGTGCATAAGGGGAGCTTGTGGTGGGTCTCATTCTAGTAGGCAAAGTGTGTTATGCTATTCTATGTGGGGTCGAGGCTGTGAGAGATACCAAGCCTTGGAATACCCCTAGTTCTATTTGTGAAGAACAAAGATGGTTCTATGCGGATGTTTATTGATCATCACCAATTAAACAAAGTTACCATTAAGTATAATTATCCCCTCCCTCAGATAGGTGACTTATTTGATCAGTCATAGGGTGCCTTGATGTTCTCCAAGATTGATTTGCAATTAAGGTATAACAAGTTGAGAGTATGGGAGTCTGACATCTCGATAACTGCTTTAGGGACTTATTATGGGTAATACAAGTCCGTGGTTATGTTATTGAGACAGTCTAATGTACCAATTGCTATTATAGAGTTGATGAACCAGTATTCAGGCCTTATTTATACTATTTTATAATAGGCTTTATCGATGACATCCTCGTTTATTCCAGGAATGAAAGGGACAATGTTTATCACTTAAGGACTATACTTCAAAGGTTGAGACAAAAGAAGATATATACTGAATTCTCCAAATATGAATTCTAGCTCGAATTTGTATCCTTCTAGGGACATGTGATTACAAAAGATGGAATTATGATGGTTTCAGCAAAGGTGCCAACTATTCGAATTGGGTGATACCTACCTCAACTACTGATATCTGAAGTTTTATTAGTTTGGTGGGGAGTTATCAGCTCTTTGTTTAGGGATTCTCCATTATTGCAGCTCTCTTGATCTGACTCACCCAAAAGGACATTCCTTTTTTGTGGACCATGGAGTGTGATGCACGCTTCCAAAAGTTAAAGGAGTTGTTGACTTCGGCACCTATTTTGGCTTTGCCTAAGGGGAGGGTTTCATTTGTGGTCTATTGTAATGCTTCTAGTATGGGTTTGGGTGGTGTATTAGTTCAGGGAGGGAGAGTTATAGCTTATTCTTTTCACCAGTTGAAGGTGTAGGAGATGAAATATCCCATCAATGACTTGGAGCTGGCGTTCATCATATTTGTGTTAAAGATGCGGAGACATCACCTCTATGGGATGCATTATGAGATTTTTATAAATCACCACAGTCTCAAATATATATTCTGTCAACTGAACTTAAGTATAAGGCAACCAGGTGGTTGGAGCCATTAAAGGACTATTATATCTTAATTTTGTATCATCTGGACAAGGCCAACATGGTCGATGATGCTTTGAGTTGGAGGACTTCTAGTATGGGTAGTTCGTCATTGTTGAGGGTAGAGGAGAGGCCCTTGATCTTGGAGATTCAGCCCCTAGCTCATTAGTTGATTTGATGTGATATTTTACCATCTCAAAGTGCCTTTGCCTATGTTGAGGCTAGGTTTTCCTGGATGGACCAGATCCATGCTCAATAGTTTGATAATAAGAAGTTATATATGATTCGGGATAAGATGTTGAGGGGCGAAGCCAAGTAGATTTCTCTTGATCCGTAGGGTTTTTTAAAAATTAATGGATGCATTTATCTGCCTAAGACATATGATTAAGTGTGTATGATCTTAGAGAAGGCACATTGTTCCATGTGTTCAATTCACCTGAGTGAGGCCAAGATGTTCCATGATCTGAAGAAACATTGTTAGTAATGTTGGATGAAAAGGGACATTACAGGGGTTTATGACTAAGTGTTTGAATTTCCAACAAATGAAGTATGAGCATTAAAAGCCAAGGGGTTTGATGAAGAGGATACCCATTATTAAGTGGAAGTGCGAACATATTACCATGGATTTTGTGACAAGTTTACCCGTGACATTAGGTAGGTTTGACTCAATTTGGGTGATTGTGGATAAATTGACCAAATCAGCTCATTTTACCCCACTGAGGACTAGTTACAAGGTAGATCAGTTGTCTAGGATCAATATCTATATGGTTTTTTATTTCATAGGGTGCCTCTTTCTATAGTGTTGGATCGGGGTTCGGTGTTTACCTCTTACTTTTGGAAGGCCCTACAGCAAGGGTAGGGTACTCGTTTGGATTTGAGTTTAACCGTCCATCCTCAGATTGATGGGTACTCAGAGCAGACTATTCAGGTGTTAGAGGATATTCTCAGGGAATGCTTGAAAGATTTTGAGGCCTGTGGAATAAGTAATTGCCCTTGGCAGAGTTTGCATACAACAATAATTATCACTCCCTATAGATGGCACCACTTGAGGCATTATATGGTAGGAGATGTCGATCTCCCATTTGGTGGTTTGATTATTTTTTAAAGGATAGCTTAGGTGTTGACTTGCTTCAAGAGGAGTGCTAGCGGGTTTGCCTGATACGAAGTAGGTTGGTGATAGCCCAGAGTCATCAGATGAGCTATGCTGATAGGAGGATTTGACCCTTGGAGTGTATGGTGTGTGACCAGGTATGGTTAAACGTATCACCCATATAGGGTGTAATATGATTCAGGAAGAGGGGCAAGATTACCCCATGATTCATCGACCTATTTGAGATATTGAGAAGAGTGGGTGATGTTTCTTTTAAGTTGGTAAGCTACCCTCTATATCGTCAGCAATTTATCCTGTTTTTCATGTTCTCATGCTTTGCAGATACATACTAGAGGAGTCTCATATGATCTTTTTTTATTCAATGAAGTTGGGTTCGGGCTAGACATATGACAAAGACCTAGTAGCTATATTAGACAGATGAGTCAAGAGGATTAGGAAAAGGAGATTTCTTCAGTAAAGGTTTTGTTGCACCATTGGCCAGTTGAGGAGGTGACATGGGATACCGAGTCTGACAGGCATCCCATATATATTTGAGGTTCAGGGTACTTTCCTTTTCTTTATGTTCGAGGATGAACATGATTTTAGTGGTGGATGATGTTATGATCTTAACAATCATTATAGAAATTCCTATGAAAATTTACTATTTACACCTATCTTTAGTTTCCTAGAGTGTTACTTGATTAGTTTATGTGGTTGGATTTGGGAAAAAGTTAAGAAGTTGAGGACTTTGTGTGTTTTTTAGATTTAAGGCTTAAGTTGTTCGAAAAGTCTGTTTACAGTTCATTTGGAGTTTCAAATCCCAAAATGGAATTCAGTTGATTCTATCATCTCTGAAACATGAAAACTAATGTAGGAGAAGTGTCAAAATCCGATTCGGA
Organism: Solanum rostratum; assembly: GCA_029948455.1. Classification (NCBI taxonomy): domain Eukaryota; kingdom Viridiplantae; phylum Streptophyta; class Magnoliopsida; order Solanales; family Solanaceae; genus Solanum; species Solanum rostratum. Next base: position 32,061,998 of record CM057055.1, on the reverse strand, counting down.
GTCCATATATGAAATTGAGGTCCTAAGTTCGAAAAGTTGGTTTAAAATGAGGTAGGCTTGACATTGGTCAATACTTTAACTTTGGGCACTCGGATTGAACTTTCGATGATTTCACTATATTCGAGAGGTTACTTTAGGCCTAGGGGAGGCATCTTCGTATTTTTTAGAGATCTCGATTGCAATTTGGTCTATTTTATTCCTAAGCAAGATTAGTTACATTTTATAAAGTTTTGGATCAACGAGACCTCAGATTCAATTTTTGATGGTTCGATTGAGTGCGAACATTGAATTTAGTAGGGTGTCAGGACCCGATTTCTCGAACCCTGATGGCATCTGCTAACCCCACGTAGACAAGCCGAAACCCTACGGCCCGTAGCATACGCTGTAGGCCATACAACACTCACAATAAATAATAATAAATAAATGAGGAATAAATAAGAAATGCGGAAGCAAATCATGACATACGTATATAGAAAAGCTAAATCCCGAACCAAGAATAGTGATGTGGCAAAACAGGAGCTAAATAAATGCAGTATCCAAACGAGACGCAGACATATACAGATGATCAAACTGAATATAAATGGGTCTAAAGTCTGTCAAGAAATAAATGACAGAATAAACAACTCCTAAATAAAAGACTCGATCAGCGGGGCGGCAGGCTCACCAAATCCTCCAAAATGTGACTCCTCAGTCCGCACGATCGTGACGCCTACGCTGACCCACACCTGGCTCTGCACCACGAGAAGGCACAACAAGCGTAGCATGAGTACCACAATAAAGTGATACCCAGTAGGCTAGGTCGACTAGGATCGATAAATATAATATAATAATAACGAGGTAAGTAAAACAGGCAATATCAATGAGAAAACAAGTACCAACATGACCTGATGTAAATACCCAATGGACAACAATAGTAACAACCTTGGGCACCCCTAGCCCGAATAATAAGAAAACCTCGAAGCCACCGCTAGGCAAATAATACCATACCTCTATTACAGCCCGAACCAATATAGTATCGAATATCGAAATGCAGGAATAATAAGCAAGTAAATAAGTAAATGCGAAAAGTAAAAACGAATATAACAAGCAAAACTTACCTGGCGTCCCATATCATCGGCAAGTACAAATAGTCATAGCAAAACCCACCGTGACTTCCCCCGTAAGCCCGGTGGACACAACAAGAATATAAGCAAGGAAATGGGGACGGAAAGTAAGTAAGTAGAACCAAATCCGTCAACCAAAACAACACCCCCTCGAACGAAACACCCACCCCTAGGATGACGCGAGCCACAATCCATATAAACCAACCCATATGGAAATATGCGCGAACATGCTCAGTGTAGGTCGACCTCTACGACGACACGATCAAAGGCTCAGCATAGATCAACCTCTATGAAAAATGCGAGCTAAGTAGGGCATGCGCGTTAACCGCTATGACTGCTATACAAAACAACATCAACAACAAATCTCAAAAATATCGGAATCCTACTACTAAGGAACTCACGATGCAACTCTCACAATAGATTATATCCACACATCCCATACTCTACGTACCCTCTCCCCTCACGGCACCACAAACCTACCGGACACAACTCAAATCGTCCCGTCTACATCCCGCGACGGGACCCCAAGTTCACTAGTGAGGGGTAACAATATAAACGAGGTCAAACCAACATAAAGATCATCCCATTCACTAGCCACTATAATATTACATTTATTCAAACCAGTCTCACATTGCTACGAGGTAAACCGAGCCTACCTGGGCGCCGACGATAGCCGAAACGAGCAAGAATAGCCCCAACATCGCAAACTGGCTCACAACTCAACGAATACCTATCAAATATATATTCTAGACATCAATAGGAGCGTTTTGATACCCATATTGCAATACGAAAATTGCCGGGTCAAGCGGGCCTAAAAATGAGCCCCCGACCCGAAGCTCCGAAAAATATTTTGAACACACCGGGTCATCCCTCATGATTTATGAGACTCATGGTTCGAATTTGAGCACCAACGGACCACCAAAAGGTCCTCAAACTCTCAAATTACACAAACTAATTAGCGTGAATTGACAATACAGCGTTCAAAAATTTCGAGACTTACCCGCGGTGATCACACCAGCTCCAAGACTAAGAATCAATCCTCAAACACCCAAGAAGCTAGCAAAAATCATTGGGTTTAATTATATTTAGTAAACACCACCAAAATCACTAAAAACGAGCTAAGGGCGAAGAAATTAACTTAATACCGTGATAACAATCGACCCCACACGTTCCAATATCGACACCCACGAATTTCCACTCAAAATCCACCAAGAAATCGCCACCCTAACCCTTATTTTCTTTCAGAAATTGAAATAATGAGACATGGGGGGCTAAGGGGCTGTCTTGGAGGATTAAATAAGCTAGGCCCAATTGTTTACCCTTATTAACTAAAAAAGACACATATGGCATAAGGGAATCAGCAGCCCAAGTGGCCTTGGGCCAAACTATTTTCCAACATGGGCTGGGTTCAAACCCCACTAGCAGCGTCTCTTTATAAAACTTTTTTTCATTTTTAACAGCAGCTGAAAATAACTTTTTATCAATTTTCTTGGAATTTCGTCGGTTATTTCAAAACTCAAACGGAGTCCGATTTTAACAAACTTTATATGCACTTATATGTTTTTCGACGTCCGGATCCAACGAAACCATCCGTTTTTTCATACCACACTCCGATATGGCTGAAATAGTAGAAAAACAGTAGCTGGAAACATCTTTTTATCAACTTTCTTAGAATTTCATCGGTTATTTTGAAACTCAAATGGAGTCTGATTTTAACAAACTTTATATGCACTTATACGTTTTTCGATGTTCCGGACCCAACGGAATCAACGAAAGCGCGATCGGAGGTCGTTTGCTCAAAAAGAGTCGTTGAGTTCCTTTAAAGAATAAGGAACTCGGGGGGTCAAAATCACAACGAAAACCCCGGGAATTAAAACGACACCTCCCCTAGCCTAAAATAATCATTTAGAACTGTTAGGAATCGACGAAAATGCAATAGGACGCACCGTTTGACGGGAAATGCAATATGGCTCCACTTTTACCGGTAAACTTCAAAACTTACAAAATCGAGCCTAAAATCACGCCGAACTCATCCGAAAGAAAACCAATAGTCTATCTTAGCTATTTTCAACGTTACAGAGCTAATGGAAGTGACAAAAATGGGTTTTGACGCTCCGATCTATAAGTGCTCCCTTTTGGGCCATTTCCTTAAGCCTTAAGAACTAAATTTCCATATTTTAGCTCAAAATCTTCCGTGAGGTTTCGAGAACCAAATCGAGACTTCACCTAAGTCATATTCGATATTTCGGAGCTAACGGAACTGTCAAAGCTCGATTCTGACATCGTTTGCTAAGATTTCACTTTTTGGTGCACTTAACTTAAGCTTAAGTTCCAAAAATGAGGGAAATGAGATATTTATGAATTTAGTCATTGGGGCACCAGACTACCGGTCCCAGCAGGTCGTATACGACCTGGGGTAACTGTATATACGCTCTAAGTATGAAAAAAAGGAATAAAAATATAATTTTGGCCATACGGGTCATCACAATATCCCCCCACTAAATGGAACGTTTGCCCTCAAAAGTCAAAGTGAGAAAGGTACCTGGAGTCTCGAACAAGTGTGGATATTGAGTCCGCATGTCCCGCTCTATCTCCCAGGTAGCCTCCTCGATTGGTCTGTGTGCCCAGCGAACCTTCACAACCGGAATTTCCTTAGTCCTGAGCTTCCTCACATCTCTAGCAATAATAGCCTCAGGCTGCTCAATGACTGAAAGCTGGTCATCAACCTCCACCTCAGTTGTATCCTGCCGAAGCACATGTGACGGGTTCGATACATACTGTCGGAGCATGGAGACATGAAATACAGGATGTACTGCTGACAACTCAGGTGGTAAGGCTAGTCTGTAGGCAACCTCCCCAATCCTCTCAAGTATCTCATATGGCCCAATGTACCTCGGACTAAGTTTGCCTCTCCGGCCGAACCTCTGTACGCCCTTCATGGGCGAGACACGTAGAAACACCCTATCACCCACACTAAACTCCAACGGTCGACGCCTACGATCAGCATAAGACTTCTGCCTACTCTGGGCCTCACGAAGTCTATCCTGAATCACACGGACCCTATCAACGGTATCCTGAAGTAGCTCAGAACTCTGGTGCGTCATCTCGTGACCGCTAAACCAACCACTCAGCGACCTGCAGCGTCTACCATACAATGCCTCAAAAGGAGCCATGCCAATGCTGGAGTGGTAACTATTATTATAAGAAAACTCCGCTAATGCCAAGTACCTGCTCCAACTACCGCCAAAATCAAACACACAAGCCCGCAACATATCCTGTAGTACCTGAATAGTCTGCTCAGACTGGCCATCTGTCTGGGGTTGAAATGCTGTGCTCAACAAAACATCAGTGCCAAACTCACGTTAAAATGCCCTCCAAAATCGAGAAGTGAACTGAGTACCATGATCTGAAATGATAGAAACAGGCACCCCATGCAATCTCACCACCTCAGAAACATACAACTCCACCAACCTCTCCGCTGTCCAAGTCGTCTGAGTAGCTAGGAAGTGTGCGGACTTGGTCAATCGATCCACGATGACCCAAATCTGATCATGACCCCTAGGCGAACGAGGAAGACCTGTGATGAAGTCCATAGTAATGTTCTCCCATTTCCATAAAAGAATAGGGAGGCGTTGCAACTCACCGGCCGGTCTAGATGCTCAACCTTAACCTGCTGACAGGTCAAGCACCTAGACACAAAAGTAGCTATCGAGCTCTTCATGCCCCGCCACTATACAATTGTCGAAGATCCCTATACATACTAGCCGTGCCAGGATGAACTGAGTACCTAGTACTATGGGCCTCTCTCAACAAGGCCTGGATCAAATCACCAACCTTAGGAACCGCAAGTCTACCATGAACCCAAAGTACCCCGTCAGAATCAATCTTGGCCCATTCAAACTCACCGCTAGCAACCCGCTCTCTCAACTCAACCAAACTAGGATCCTCGAACCGGCGATGACGAATCTGATCATATAAGGTCGAGCTAGACTCAACATGAGCTGTAACTCTATCTGGAGATGAAAGATCCAACCTAACCAAGCTGTTAGCCAAGACTGGACGTCCCAAGCTAACGGTCTCTCCGAAGCTGGTAAGGCTGCCAAACTACCCAAGCTGACTGCTCTCCTACTCAAGGCATCTGCTACCACATTAGCCCTGCCCGGATGATAAAGAATACTCAAATCATAGTCCTTCAAAAGCTCAACCTATCTCCGCTGTCTAAGGTTAAGCTCCCTCTGACTAAGAATGTACTGTAGGCTGCGGTGGTCTGTGTAGATATCACAATGCACTCCATATAGGTAGTGTCTCCAGATCTTGAGCGCAAATACTACCGCCGCCAACTCTAAGTCATGAGTGGGGTAGTTACGCTCGTGAGTCTTCAGCTGGCGAGAGGCATAAGCAATCACGTGGCACTCCTGCATCAGGATATAACCCAACCCAATACTTTAGGCATCACAATATACGGCATACGGCTGACCCTCGATCGGTAATGCTAACACTGGGGTTGTAGTCAATAACTCCTTTAGCTTTAAAAAGTTGCACTCACACTCCGCGAACCACTGAAAAGACACCTCCTTCTTCGTCAATCTAGTGAGGGGTGCAACAATAGACGAGAAACCCTGAATAAACCGACGGTAATACCCGGCTAGACCGAAGAAGCGACGAATCCCGGTAGGAGTAGTAGGTCTAGGCCACTCACGAACGGCAGCCACCTTGGCTGGATCAACACTTAGCCCAGCACGCGATACGACATGGCCAAGGAAAGCAACGGACTCCAACCAAAACTCAAACTTTGAGAACTTAGCATAAAGTCGCTCAGTCCTCAAAGTCTCCAACACAATTCGTAGGTGCCGTTCGTGCTCTGCTCGACTCCGCGAATACACCAGAATGTCATCAATGAACACAATCACGAAGGAGTCAAGGTAACTCCTGAACACGAGTCATCAAGTCCATAAATGCAGCAGGAGCATTAGTCAACCCAAAAGACATGACTAGAAACTCGTAGTGACCATAGCAGGTCCTAAAGGCTATCTTTGGGACATCCTCAGCCCGAATCTTCAACTGGCGGTAACCGGACTGCAAGTCAATCTTAGGGAACACGGTGGCTCCCTGCAACTGATCAAACAAATCATCCGCTCGAGGCAAGGGATATTTGTTCTTTAGGGTCACTTTGTTCAGCTGCCTGTAATCAACACACATACGCAAAGATCCGTCCTTCTTTTTCACAAACAAAACCGGAGCACCCCAAGGAGATATACTACGACGAATAAAACCTCTATCAAGTAGATCCTGAAGCTGGGTACTCAACTCACGAAGCTCAGCAGGAGCCATACGATACGGAGGAATAGAAATAGGCCGAGTACCCGGCTCAAGGTCAATATCAAAATCTATATCACGCGCGGGAGGCAAACCAGGAAGGTCAGCAGGAAACACATCAACATACTCACAAACAATAGGAACAGAAGCAGGAGACAATACATCGGCACTAGTATCACGGGCATGCGCTAAGTAAGCAAGACAAGCACTAGCAACAAGTCTACGAGCCCAACAACATGATATCACCCTCACCGATGTACGACTAGTGGGTCCACACCATATCACCGGGGGCACACCAGGCATAGAAAAGGTCACCGTCTTGGCATAACAATGCAAGACCACACGATAATAAGATAACCAATCCATGCCCAGAATCACATCAAAATCAAGCATGTCTAACTCTATCAAGTCTGCCTGAGTGTCACAACCCCGAATAGTAACAATACACGATCTATATACACGGTCCACCACGAGGGCCGCCCCAACAGGAGTAGATACACTCAAGGTAATAGATAATGGCTCACTAGTCAAACCCAAACGAGAAGCCAAGTACACAGACACATAAGATAGAGTGGAACCCGGATCAAATAGTGTAAATGCGGAATGCCCACAAACAGATAACCTACCAGTGACGACATCATCAGCACCCTCGGCCTCAGCCCTGTCAGGAATGGCATAAAGCTGCTGCAGTGCTCCCTCCTGTCTCTGACCACCCCGGCCCCTCTAACGTCCCCTCTAACCTCCACCCCTAGCTCCCTGAGCTACCGATGGTGCATCTCTGGCTGGCGGTACTGCCTGAATAGGCTGTGCAGGTAGTGCGGCAGTACGTTGTGGCCTACGACGAGGACAGTCTCTCACGTGATGACCAGGATCACCACACTCAAAGCAACAACGTCCACGATGACCCCTAATCTCACTAGGACAATCTCTAGAGTAGTGACCAACCTCACCACAACTATAGCAAGCCCCTCTCTCTTTGGCTGTACCTCGAGAACCCTCAGCTGAAGTACTAGAACCGAAACTCTGGCCCCTGGCGGGCTGGCTGGACTGACCCTGCTCGGAAGTATGTAGTGCAGAAGTACCAGAACCGAATCTCTGGCCCTAACGGCCCTGTGACTGACGGGACCTCGAACCACCACTTCTGTGACCACTACTCGCTGACCGGGTACCCGAAAAGCTACCCTTATGTCGTGCCCTCTTATCGCCGGCCTCCCGGGCCCGACGATCAAAGAGTTTATGCTGGCGAACCTCCTCAATGATCTCAGTGAGGGTACCACCTTGCGCAACAGTACGATCAGCCTGTCTCTGCCTTTCCAAAGCCAGCCGGTCAACAAAGAATCTAACTCTGGCCTGCTCAGTAGGTAGAAGATCAGGAGCATAGCGGGCCAATCTCATGAACTGGGCCTCGTACTCGAAAACCAACATCGACCCCTACTGCAACTGTAGGAACTGAGAACGAAAGGACTCTCTGACACTGCGGGGTACATACTGGTCCAAGAATGCATCTCTAAACTGCCCCAAGTAGGAGAGGGCGATCCCATAGGCCTACAATCCATGTACGAACGATACCAGTAACCCGCCTCCTTATCCAGGAGGTAAGAGACAAAGTCCGGCCCATGCGACTCTAATACCTGCATAGTCCTCAGTCTACTCTCAACAACGGTGATGAACTCGGTGGCATCCTGAGATGGAGCTCCAGAAAACCGTACAGTGGCAATCCTCAAGAACATGTCCAAGGCCTTCCCGACCTCAGACGCCGGGAGAACAGTAGAAGTAGTGGTTGCGGCGGCACTGTCATCTGGAATAGGCGCCTGAACCCTCTCTGGTGGCGGCTCAGTAGTTGGAGCCTCAGCGGTATGCAACACAGCTCGTGCTACACCCTGAGAAGAAGACTCCGAAGTAGATGTAGTGGGGGCGGCTGCCCCGCTGATCATCTGCAGGAATAGTGTCTGGAATGCAGGAGACTGGAATAAAGACAGCGCGACCGATGAGGCGGCTTATGGCGACTGGGGCACTATAGGCGGGTCTTCCACTCCCGCAGGTGCTGTGGTAGTAGTAGTGATAGGAGGAGAATCCTGAACTGGTATATCAGTCCTCTCAACTCCCTCCGTAGCCGGTGGAGGAGTATCCTCTCCCTGGGTAGCTCGCGTGCGTGCCATCTGCGACAAGAGTGAAGCTGATAAGCTGTATTCAAGAAACTGACTCAACCCATTTGCACGAAGAGATTATAAAGATCAACTACTTTTCTAAAGCGCCATGTAGCTTCTCGTGAATGAAATTCCAGGCGTCCTCGAAACCATTCACAAGACTCTACCGATACCGCTCCTATTTGCCACAAAACTACAAGAACCTAAGCTCTGATACCACTCTGTCAGGACTCGATTTCTCGAACCCTGATGGCGTCTGCTAACCCCACGTAGACAAGCTGAAACCCTACGGCCCGTAGCATACGTTGTGGGCCATACAACACTCACAATAAATAATAATAAATAAATGAGGAATAAATAAGAAATGCAGAAGCAAATCATGACATAAGTAGATACAAAAGCTAAATCCCGAACCAAGAATAGTGATGTGGCAAAACAGGAGCTAAATAAATACAGTATCCAAACGAGACCCAGACATATACAGATGATCAAACTGAATATAAATGGGTCTAAAGTTTGTCAAGAAATAAATGATAGAGTAAACAACTCCTAAATAAAAGACTCGATCAGCGGGGCGGCAGGCTCACCGAATCCTCCAAAATGTGACTCCTCAGTCCGCACGATTGTGACGCCTACGCTGACCCACACCTGGCTCTGCACCACGAGAAGGCACAACAAGCATAGCATGAGTACCACAATAAAGTGATACCCAGTAGGCTAGGTCGACTAGGATCGATAAATATAATATAATAATAACGAGGTAAGTAAAACAGGCAATATCAATGAGAAAACAAGTACCAACATGACATGATGTAAATACCAATGGACAACAATAGTAACAACCTTGGGCACCCCTAGCCCGAATAATAAGAAAACCTCGAAACCACCGCTAGGGAAATAATACCATACCTCTATTACAGCCCGAACCAATATAGTATTGAATATCGAAACACAGGAATAATAAGCAAGTAAGTAAGTAAATGCGGAAAGTAAAAACAAATATAACAAGCAAAACTTACCTGGCGTCTCATACCACCGGCAAGTACAAACAGTCAAAGCAAAACCCACCGTGACTTCCCCCGTAAGCCCGGTGGACACAACAAGAATATAAGCAAGGAAATGGGGACGGAAAGTAAGTATGTAGAACCAAATCCGTCAACCAAAACAACACCCGCTCGAGCGAAACACCCACCCCTAGGATGACGCGAGCCACAATCCATATAAATCAACCTCTATGGCAATATGCGCGAACATGCTCAGTGTAGGTCGACCTCTACGACGACACAATCAAAGGCTCAACATAGATCAACCTCTATGAAAAATGCGAGCTAAGTAGGGCGTGCGCGTCAACCACTATGACCGCTATACAAAACAACATCAACAACAAATCTCAAAAAATATTGGAATCCTACTACTAAGGATCTCACGATGCAACTCTCACAATAGATTATATCCACACATCCCATACTCTACGCACCCCCCCCCCACGGCACCACAAACCTACCGGACACAACTCAAATCGTCCGGTCTACGTCCCGCGACGGAACCCCTAGTTCACTAGTGAGGGATAACAATATAAACGAGGTCAAATCAACCTAAAGATCATCCCATTCACTAGCCACTATCATATTACATTTATTCAAACCAGTCTCACATTGCTACGAGGTAAACCGAGCCTACCTGGGCGCCGACGATAGCCAAAACGAGCAAGAATAGCCCCAACATCGTAAACCGGCTCACAAATCAACGAATACCTATCAAATATATATTCTAGACATCAATAGGAGCGTTTTGATACCCATATTGCAATACAAAAATTGCCGGGTCAAGCGGGCCTAAAAATGAGCCTCCGAGCCCGAAGCTCCGAAAAATATTTCGAACACACCGGGTTATCCCTCATGATTTATGGGACTCATGATTCGAATTTGAGCTCCAACTGAACACCAAAAGGTCCTCAAACTCTCAAATTACACAAACTAATTAGCGCGAATTGACAATACGGCGTTCAAAAATTTTGAGTCTTACCCGCGGTGATCACACTAGCTCCAAGACCAAGAATCAATCCTCAAACACCCAAGAAGCTAGCAAAAATCATTGGGATTAATTATAGTTAGTAAACACCCCCAAAATCACTAAAAACGAGCTAAGGGCGAAGAAATTACCTTAATACCGCGATAACAATCGACCCCACACGTTCCAATATCGACACCCACGAATTTCCACTCAAAATCCACCAAGAAATCGCCACCCTAACCCTTATTTTCTTTCAAAAATCGAAATAATGAGACATGGGGGGCTAAGGGGCTGTTTTGGAGGATTAAATAAGCTGCGCCCAATTGTTTACCCTTATTAACTAAAAAAGACACATATGGCATAAGGGAATCAGCAGCCCAAGTGGCCTTGGGCCAAACTATTCTCCAACATGGGCCGGGTTCGAACCCCACTAGCAGCGCCCTTTATAAAACTTTTTTTCATTTTTAACAGCAGCTGAAAATAACTTTTTATCAATTTTCTTGGAATTCCGTTGGTTTTTTCGAAACTCAAACGGAGTCCGAATTTAACAAACTTTATATGCACTTATATGTTTTTCGATGTTCCGGATCCAACAGAACCATCCATTTTTTTTCATACGATGCTCCGATATGGCTGAAAAAGCAGAAAAACAGCAGCTGGAAACAGCTTTTTATCAATTTTCTTGGAATTTCATCGGTTATTTCGAAATTCAAACGGAGTCCGATTTTAACAAACTTTATATACACTTATATGTTTTTCGACGTTTCGGACCCAACGGAATCGACGAAATTGCGATCGGAGGTTGTTTGCTCAAAAAAATTCGTTGAGTTCCTTTAACGAATAAGGAACTCGGGGGGTCAAAATCACAACGAAAACCCCGAGAATCGAAACGACACCTCCCCTAGCCTAAAATCATCATTTATAACTATTAGGAATCGATGAAAATGCAATAGGATGCACCATTTGACGGAAAATGCAATATGGCTCCACTTTTACTGGTAAACTTCAAAACTTACAAAATCGAGCCTAAAATCACGCCGAACTCATCCGGAAGCAAACCAATAGTCTGTCTTAACTATTTTCGATGTTACAGAGCTAATGGAAGTGACGAAAATGGGTTTTGACGCTCCGATCAATAAGTGCTCCCTTTTGGGCCATTTCCTTAAGCCTTAAGAACTAAATTTCCATATGTTAGCTCAAAATCTTCCGTGAGGTTCCGGGAACCAAACTGAGACTTCACCTAAGTCATATTCGATATTTCGGAGCTAACGGAACTGTCAGAGCTCGATTCTGACATCGTTTGCTAAGATTTCACTTTTTGGTGCACTTAACTTAAGCTTAAGTTCCAAAAATGAGGAAAATGAGATATTTATGAATTTAGTCACCGGGGCACCGGACTACCGATCCCAGCAGGTCGTATACGACCTGGGGTAACTGTATATACGCTCTAAATATAAAAAAAAGCATGAAAATATAATTTTGGGCATACGGGTCATCACATAGGGTAGAATATGCGATTAGTGCATGGGGTTCCAAACAAATCTCGAGGGTCCGATTAGAGACTTTGCAAGTTATCAACAAATTTGGTTTTGGTGTAGTGAATTCCATCATCATGACCGCGGGCCTACACCTCCCGATCATGATGCTCTTCCTTCTGAGCTTACACGATGCGATAGTCTTCTCATTATACACCGTATTCGTAACTCTTCGTGATTGATGTGTTGTCAAAATACAAAAATTTTGATGCTTAGACTGGAATTTTATGTGTTCTCAATGAAATATTAGTGTATTTGATGTGCTTTTATGTTTGTTTCTAAGGATTGACGGATTTAGAATGATATTGGGCTAAGTATGCAGATGCTAAAGTTTTTGCTATTCTATGACACCCTTTACAGGCCATGAAAGTTTCAATGAGCCGTGTAGTTGGTTTCGTAGCAAATTCTAGTGAAGGGGTAATTTTCTGAAGTTGAATCTATGAACTACCAGACGAGCCATAGAATGATGTACAAGTCGTAGATGAGATTCTGTACCCTAAGGATCAGAAATTGGGAAGTTGTTGAAAAGTCATCAGATGAAACCCTACATGGGCCATAAGCTGAATACAACCCATAGAAAGGTATTGTAGAAGCTGAACCCAGAATTGAAGATGAAGTCCACGAAGCCCCGATTATGGGTCGTAGAACTTTATATGGCCCGTAGACTTGCTTGTATTGCCTGCCGAATCCAGTTCTTATTTTTTTTGTTTTTGATTTCTATTTTAAACACTATAAATAGGTTTTTAGGTAGTTTTCAAAGGACAACCAATAGAAAACTAGAGACAAAGAATGAAACAAGTAAAGAACGACCAGATACATTGAGAAGCACTTGAAACAATATTTTGTGATTTTAATTCTCACTTTGTGATTTCCATTGAAGAACTTGGATTTATTGTTCTTAATTTCTTCCTTGTAAGTTCTTAATTATGTTACTCAATATCATGATTCTTGCATCTACAATGAATATGAGTAGTTAAATCCACAACTAGGGTTTTGAGAACCATGAAGAGCTAACAAGGTTAAATCAAATGATTCATAATTCTTGGAAAGTGTGCATGCATGTATTAATTAATTTTCTTCATTTTGATTGCTTTTTAATGGTGGCGAACATTAAAACTTACCTAGTGTTATTGATTGGATCAAGGTAGTAATGTATAGGGAAAAAGATTAATTAACACGAGTCCATTAATGTTTTCTCGTCTAATCAACCAAACTGGATCAAGCAGAGGTTATACTAGGACAATAGGTAAGGATTAGTAATGTCACACTGCAGGGATAGATCAAATCACATAGTGAAATTTACCTCTTGTTTGGATCAAAGTCTATGGTAAATTTAACTTACCGTTCTGCATACAACACACTAGAAAAGAATGCGACAGTCTGGTAATACAATGTTAAGGAATCATGGGGAACACAATAACCTAGTTACTCTTCTTAGTGGTTTCACACACTTGTCTTTCTTTAGGATTACTTCTTGCAATTTACAAACCCCGCCCCCTTCTTTGGGGAGATAAGTAGGTTAACTTACTCAAATTCCCTGAAATTACTCTAAGTCTACCATATTCCCTATGGGATCGATCCTAATCTCGGCTAGGTTATATAGCTTGATAATGACCACTTTAACCTTCAAAAAGGAAGTGTAACTTAGGGGCATCAAGTTTTTACACCGTTGTTGAACAATACTGCTCGACTTGTTTAATTTGATTAATTTGGGAACTAATTGTTATTTCTTTCACATTATGTTTTTGTTGTTTTTATTTTTTTCGGCATGCAAGGGTAGTGTACGCACAACACTCAATGTCGAGGCATTCCCTTGACTCTGTTTGACCCTAAGATCCAAAGGATGCTGAGAAGAATGGCCTAAGACAACGTGAACAATGATGTAAATAATGCAGCAAATGCAGCACTGAACCAGAACAAAAATGAGAATAATAACGCACCTCCCCTTGAAGATATTGACCCACACCACAGGATCTTAACACCGAGGCTCATACATGGAATCAATATCGGCTTGATCCTATGGCGATGCATTTCATTGGAGCTATTGTGTTTCTGCCACTACCAAATGACAAAAAGTTTGTTGTTTCGAGTAGGTAACTTCAAATGCTGCAGAATCATGGGTTGTTCGGGGGACTTACCATTAGAGAATTTGCCATATACACAACATTATCTTCGTCTATAAGAGCGTAATGGAAAACCTAAATTTTTTTATGGATGTTTTTGGGATCCATATCTTCCCATTGTCTCTAACAGGTGATGCAACGTTATCGTTATCCAAGCTCCCATAGAGTTCGATCACCAAATGAGCTAAACTGCAGAAGGCTTTTTTGTAGAGGTTCTTCCCGAGGTTGAAGAAGCTGAAGTTGAAGGACCAAATAAACAACTTTGAGCAGCTTCCTGTTAATTCGATCAGTACCACGTGAGATAGGTTCACAAAGTGTCTAAGTAGTGTCCCTGACCACATGATCGTTGATGACGCCTTACTGGAGATTTATTATTGAGCCCCAGACGAGAATTCCTAAGTTGTTGTTGATACTATCATAGGATGCTCGTTTCTGGATCGTCCATTTTTTATGACTGTTGAGAGGCTAGGAAAGGTGGTCAAGATAAACCATGCATGGGGAACCAGGGATAAGTCTTCAACAAAGAGCTCGTTCGCAGTCATTACTAATTCGGCCAAGCAAAAATAAATAATGATATGATGCAGGACCTTGACTGGATTAGTACCAATATGGTGTTGTTCATGAAGCAGAACTAAGAACGTGTGAATGTAGTTGCTCATCATCCTTCACGAGCACCCATGTACTAGGAGCCCTACCACGAAGAGGACAGTTGCTTCGTCACCAATCACATAGCGGGTTTCCGGATCAACGCTCAAGGGTCCAATCAGGACTATTGACGCCAAGTTCAAGGAAACTAAGGTAAGAACTATAAGAGCACTACAAGAAAAAGGACTTTTAACAACCACTTCTTAACGAAGGAAGATGACTCCGGTCATTATAAATACACTTATAGTGACAAAAGAAATTCCGATCGTTAAAGACAAATTTTAATCCAACATTAGCGAGGGGATAATATTTGATCGTTAAAAAGTATAAGATCACGTCATTAAACATATTAGTTAGTTCAAAGATATATTTTAACTAATATGAGAGCAAAGAGATCAAACCAAATTATATTATAAGTATAACAATTCGCGTTTTGCTAATCATTTCATCATCCTGACAAGAATCCCCCATATTTGATAATTTTTTATTTCATAAAAAAATTTAATAAGAAGAAAAAATATTAATATATTATCTTCTAATAACTGTATCCGTCATTCTTATTATAGTCAATTTTATAAGATTTTGAAATATTATAAAAGCATTTAGTTACAATCTTTTTGGCACAATTCTTTCTAACTTAAATATTTTTTGATATAGTTTATGTGTATGTTTTATTTGAGGAAATATTTATTCATCTTTACTTGACCTTTTCAAAAATGCAAGATGGAGTAAGCCCAAACAAAAGATTGTAATGACAAAAAATTAAAAATAGAAGTAATAATATTAGATTTATAATTATGAGATTAATTTAAGGTAGAAATGTTATATAAATTTGGTAGTAAGCAATTTTCTCAAGAGAAGAGATATTTCTCCACTTGCAAATTTCCTCGATCAATAGACTTATTAATCAGTATTCAGCAATAATATATTTTCTAATAAAAAATATATATTGTGTCAACTTTTTTCTTCATTATTGGTTGTGAAACTAACAAGTGTATACAAATCATTCATTTGAGTTATACAATTACAAAATGAAATTTGACAGACAGAAAATTTAAAAAGCTTTACATGACATATAATCAACTACTAATTAATTATGAAATCGTATTTTTTTTATTATTTAAAATTTAAGTTGATTAATTGATTTGTATCTCATAATAATTTTAATGATATTGAGATATTTATATTAGGTGAATACCATTAGTATAAAAAGAGAAACCAAAAGAGGTTGGGTGGTTTTATCCATGAATAAATATGCAAAAATTCAATAATTTAAGGTGCAAAATACAAAACAAACAACTCATGTCTAAAACTACAAAGCCCAACTTTTTTTTTATTTGGTTATGAGTACAAAAATAAATTTTAAATTTCATTATGGTTAATCTTTGATTTTGCGAATAAGTAAAAAAGAAGATAATAGTTATTAGGAGTGGTATTAATAACCTTACATGAAGTTTTTATACTTGTCTTTTGAGAGATCATGCAATTTGGATAATTCACCCTCAGAGAAAGTGTAAAGAAGTATAAGCAACAAAAGATGTTGAAGCACATAAAGAATGTATTTCATATTTCAGAAATTGTTTAAAGATATTCTAGTCTTTCTTTTACTTGGAGTTAAAAAATATAATATCATACAATTTGTATATCTATATTTTTGTAACGTTACCCAATATCATTCTTTATAATTAACTTTGAAATTTTATATTAATATAATCAATTTATATGTTTTCATATGTGCATGTATTTGTATTTGTGTGTATATATATATGCACTTTTACTAATTTGATATGTGGTTATTATTGAGGTTTTAATAAGTAGAATTGAAAGGGAGCTTTGAAGTAATTGGTAAAGTAATTTCCATGTGACCAGAAGGTCAAGGGTTCAAACCTTCGTAACATCCTGTGGCACAAATGCAAGGTAAAACTACGTACAATAGATCCTTGTGGTCGGGGTCTTCCTCGAAAGTGCACCCAGCTTGCCCTTTTCTTTAAATAACTAGAATATCAATCAGTGAAGGGAAAATTTGGTTGTTGAAAAGAGGTACAATGACTGGATTTCGTCAATGTTAAAGCTATTTTAACGATCAGATTTTATCCAGCCATTAAATTTTAACGGCAAGGATCTTAACGATCGGTGATGATGGAATTTTTACCAGTCGTTATTGACTAATAACATTTGAATTTATACTTTTAGCGATTGAAATTCTCCTTGTTAAAGACCTGTTTTCTTGTAGTGAACAAGGATGGCTCCTTCAGAGATAACAATCGAGGAGGCTATTATGACAGAAACAAGGTCTAAGATAGAGATGATAGGGGATGCAGAGATGGTTATAAGAATGGTACATATGTGCCATGACATAATTGAGATTCGAGTGCTGGCAGCTTTAAAGTTGAGAAGATATTTGATCGCTCGTTGAGGAAGGCTGACTCTCAGGATGAGACATTGAAGGGGATGAAGGCTGACATTTCCAGAATTAATCAGAAGATTGAGTCTCATTCTGTTGCTATCAAGCAGCTTGATCAATAGTCTGGTCAAATGTCAACTAGACTTAACCAGCGCCAGAAAGGTACATTGCCCTGCAATACAGTTCAAAATCCAACGAATGAGGGACAATGTATTGGTTGATGTTCGTGAGGAGATAGTTGAGGTCAAAAATATAGATATCGGAGATGATCATCGCAAGAATGGGGTGAGTGATGCTACAGAGACGCCAAAAAAGTTGAAGCCCATTCCTAGACCTCCTCTTCCTTTCCCCCAAAGAATCAAAAAGAAGGAGGAGGAAGGTGAATTCATGCACTTTGTCTTCATGCTAAAATAACTCTCCATCAACATCCCTCTCATAGAGGGATTGGAGAAGATGATTGGGTATGAAAAGTTCATAAAGGACTTAGTCACAAAGAAATGTAGTGTAAGCTAGGAGCTCTACCAAGAGCTACAAGATTGCAGTGTGATTGCTACAAGGTCCTGGGTGAAGAAACGAGAATATCCAAAAGCATTCACCATACCCTACACCATCGGAGATGTCGAGTTCGCAAGGGCATTATGTGATCTACTACGAGCGTGCGATTGTTGATGGCTGATTGAATAGTAAAAGATCTTGTGGGCATACTATATGACGTCCTTGTCAAAGTGGAGAAATTTATATTTCCCAAAGACTTTGTTATCCCTGATTACGAAGTTGACTTCGAAGTCCCAATCATCTTAGGAGGGCCCTTCCTAGCCACTGAGCGAGCACTAGTGGATATGAAAATCACAAACTCAAGTTTTGATCGAATGATGAAGAAGTTGTCTTCAACATCTGTCAGCCGATAAAGAGGCCTGATGACTTGAAGATGGATGTTTAGGAATTTGGTGAAGTCTGATTAACAAAGTTATCCAAGTCGTGCCGCGATAATAAATCAGGCGTTGATTGAGAGACAACCCAAGGTAAAGACTGGCACTTAGTCGCCCATATATGTTTCTTTATCCTATGCTTTATTGTGATATTTTATGCATTGAAGACAATGCAAAGTTTTTTCGATGGGGCGTGGGTAGTTATAGGCCTCAGTGAAGTCTAAGTAACCTTGACCTATAACTATTTCAAATTTTGAATCTGAGGAGTTTTCTTGCTTGTATTCTTTTTCGCCAAGGATATTTAGGTTCTATCAAACTGACATGTTTAGGATGTGTATGGTAGTATTAATAGCATGTAGTACTATAGTCTATGACATATGTTAGTTTTGGTGTGAAAAATTATTTTGTTAGTGAGTCTTGATAGCAACCATGCATAATCGATTATTTGGCAGTGCTTGTTCTGATAAGTGAGGTTATAACACCCCAACTTTTTTTTCTAAGATTGAGTCATCCTTCATATGATATACGATTTTAATTGATAATTCTTAATTGAGCATAAATGTTAAAATTAATTTCTTAGTGTGGGAATAGAATTGGAGATATTAAAAGGTCGCAGTTCTAATGTAAGATTCTAACAAAAATTAGATGGACAAATGAATTTTAGATTGTATATACATGATAGGATCAATTCCTAAGTATTTAAAGTAGATTAGATGTGATTTAGAGTATAAAAGATCTTTTACATCAAATCAAGTCCAGAGAATTTCAACCGACTAAGTTTTCATGAGTTGATAGAAGTGTCAAATTCTAATGACCATATCTCCGAAAGTATAATGTGATAGGTGACCCGTAATATATAAAATTAAATATCTTTGAATTATCTTTCCAACGCATCTTATTTCGCCTTAATCGGAGTTTGGAATAGAAAGTTATGACCATTTGACTGAAGACTTGCAAAGTTATCTGAAGATCCGCGACAGCTCCGCGCCGCGAACCCTTTTTGGATAAGCTAAATGACATCCCTTTATTTTATTTTGAGGGTACCTTTATCCTAAGACCTTTGGGGGTCTATTAAAGGTCCCAGAATGCATAAAACGTCAGTTTTCATAATTAAAACCCTCTCCTTCACTCCTAAACACAAACACTCAAGAAATTATCAAGAAATTCATCAAGTTAGAATTAATTTCAAGATTTATCATCAAGGTGAGTTATTCTTCATAAATTTTAAGCTACTCAACCTATATTTCTTTATCAATTCATGAATTCCTAATAGAATCTTAAATCATAACCTAGGATTTCAAGAAAACGAATTCAAGAATCCTGAGAAAGGATTTTTTGATTCTTCTTTTCAAGAATTAGGGTTCTTCATCAAGAACTCTAAAGATTCTAAGTCGACAACTCAAAAATCAAGAGAATCCCTTCAAACAATATATTTCCAAGTTCTTCCACTCATAAAGAACTATCGAGATCAAAGATTTTCTCCAAGAAAGCTAGTATTCATCAAATTTCAATTGTAATATAAACTTTCCAGGTATTTAAGGCTAACCTGAAGTATGGGATTGTTCTTCCATATGCCCCCTTTGAGTAAATTGAGTCTATGATTTAAGATGACGAGTTGTATGTGAAAATCTTTGAGTATTCTATTGAGATTCCTCTTAATTCATGTATTTTTCGTAAATTTATGATCATCATAAACTTGATTTACTACATAATCATGAATGATTTTTACAAAAAATCTATGTCTATTTAACTAAAGAATGCAAGAATGAACTTAAGGGATGAATCTAGAGCCTTGACGATGATGATGTTTGTGATGTTGGGATTGTGGTCCAAATTGTTGATAGTCTTGATGATGATATTGATTAGATTGATGTTCATGACTCTTAAAAACTTGAAACAAATTTCTTAAAGAATGTTTTGTTTCCATGATGTTGATGTTGATGTTGATGTACTTTGTCCCTATGGGACTGATTATATTGATATTGATGTACTACGTCCTGATAGGACCGATGATCATGATATTTTTTTAGCATGTCGAGTTTTGGAAGGAGTATTGAGCACCAAAATGGGTGAGAGTGAGTCCCACTCAAACTCATTCACTACGTGGCCCGCGTAGGAGAGAGGATCGAACTACAATGCTGACGTTTCCCTATCCCAAAAGAGGACTGATGTTATTTATTACGAATCCACTGATGGTGATGTTCTTTACCTCGGGTAGGGTACTGGATGGAGGCAGCAATGACATCGCTTGGTTGTATCATCACCGGCTCATAGGTGATGGTTACCGTTAAAGAAACTCCCAGCTAGGTTCCATATTGATAGAACTCTGATGTTTATGTGATGGTAAATGTCTTGATGGGTGTTGATATTTTATGGTGTACTTATTATCCTTGTCCTAGACTGACATGAGTACTTCGAGTTGAGTTGAGTTGAGTTTCCTTGAGGTGAGTCTAATGTATTGATGATGTTGAGATGAGATGTGATGAGTTATTTGTCTACTCCTTATTCTTTCTTTAGATAGACATTTGACATTCTGATGAAGTATGATGTTGAGTTGATGTTATTCCTATTTCTGTTTCATTCAGCTATTTTACATACAAGTACATTCCACATACTGATGTCTCCTTATGGGACTGCATCATTTTATAATGCAGAGGCAGATATTAGAGACCAGGCGCTTTGTTGAGGATTTATTCGCATTCAGCTGATCGGTGAGACCTCCTTATTTTCGGAGGATTTCCATATTATTATCATCTCGCTTGAGTTAGTACTTTATTTTCCTTTGATTTGGGTAACCATGGCCTGTCGTGGTACCATCTAGATGTTAAAGGTTTAGGCCTCATAGACATTGAGTTGAGGATGTTGAGTATTATTTCTTTTTCCAACTCTTCTTTATAGGAAACTAACTTCTTATATAAAGACTTGATTACTTTAATTACATTACAGTCTTTTCATTTAGAATGTTCTTTCCACTGTTGAGTATGAGGTGACGATGAGGCCAAGTGGTTCGCTCGGGGACTAGCAATAGTCTCTTAATTCTGGCCACGCCTAGGGTACCCTCTCGAGGCGTGGAAAACTATGTATCAGAGTACAAAGTTCATGTGCTCCAGGGAGTCTATGAAGCCGTGTCTAATAGAGTCCTTATTATTGGTGTTAAGCGCACCAGATCCATAATAGGGAAACTATAGGACATTAGGAAAAGTTTCCCTTCTCTCAGATTCTTAATCGTACGATAGAGCTATTTCTTAAGAAATTGATGATGATTTGTGCATTGCTCTAAACCTTTCGACTATACCTCGTCCACGAGGTGATGGAGGCAGTAATGTTTAAACTCTTACAAATGAGATTCTCTGAGATAAAGTAACAGAATGGTAGAGAGACTGCACCAGGCTTGACAAAAACTGACTAGTGTACGGAGTTGATTGACTAGAAAGAGTGCACTATTAATAATATGAATCGTGCATTTGAGTTAGCTCTAGATGTATCTAAACCCATTTTTATTCAAAACATGCTTTCAACGTGACCCATGAGAGAGTAACTTATGTCTCTAAAGAGTTTAATGTTACCACCTAAGAGTGAGATGTTAGGTCTTATAAACATTGAGTAGAATCGAATCATCCCAGAGTTAGAAGGATGATGATGGAAAGAAAGGGACGAGATAGCAAGGGTGATGGTTGATTCAGGCTTGTAGTTAGAGTTATATATTCATTAAGTAAGTAATAATGTGCTGAGTCGATTGCCATAAGTTTAATGAAAGAGTCCTAAGTACCCTATGATTTTCATGATGAGGTATAGAGGAAGTGTTATTGTCAGAGTGTGGTAGAGCAAGCTCAAACTAGAAGGAAGTTATGTTGATGTATTGTAGTATTCATACTATTGAGGGTGAAGTGTAGATGTTGAATTGGGGAAAAGAGTGCTTTCAATGTAATAGATCTAAATTAGTTTTATGATTTTTAATTGTGAGTTCATGAGAGTCATCGAGTTATGAGCTTAGTCAGATTAAGGAGATATGATTGAATAAGTGAGTGGTACTGAGTTATGAGGAAGGGGTGTGTTGATTGGATACTCGCTATGAGATTTTAGTGGGATTATGTTCCTTAAATTTTTACCTAGTAGTTGTAAGTTAGTATTAGAGAGGTGTGTGATGCACATGTTAGTGCTAGACCCTAAGCTTGAATTTTGAGGAGTAGTGTTAAAGAGGAGATAGCATCATAAGAGTGATAGCCTTAGTTAGAGATTCTCTCTAAGAGGCTTTCCATAATGCATGTTCGAGAAGAAAATGTTGATTTGTAATGAAGTGATGATATGGGAAGGGTACAATTGCCCCTTAGGTAAGACGAGTAAAATGAGGATAACTCAATAGATAAGAAGAGGCTTGAGATATGTATCCATGATTGTGTAAAGATGTGTGAAGCTCTAAGTTATGATTGCTATAAGAATCTAGATAGTATATTTGAGTTCTCGATGTGGAGTAGGCTGATGTAAGTAATCTTAATCATAACAAGTAGCTAAATTGACTTGGGGCTTACCGATAGATGATGACGAGTTTTCCATGATAGACTAATTCTCAAGCAATTAAATTTATGGGAGCATAGAAGTTGAGCGTTAGTAGGCAAAAGAAGAGGTTAGACTGTAAGAGTTGTGGGAAGTGGTTATGTACGCCATAAGAGTTGCAAATATAGAGAGATTTCCATAGAGACTGGAAGGAGCTAAGAGTGATAGCGTTGAAAAGAGTCTAAGTGACTATAACATAAAAAGAAGAATTTAAGATATTCTTGTGGATAGTGATTTCTTGACCGTGTGGAGGTATATGGTTATAGCCTAGTAGAGAAAATTGATTTACAAACATAGAGTAATGGCCTTGAGAGCTAAGAGAGAGTGATATAACGCTCAGTAAAATTACCAAAATACTTCTAGAGGAGAGGTATGCGCGTAACGCATATTCCAATGCTCGTATGGTGAATTTGAGGCCAAATTTATGATCAACATGAAAAATTAAGTGGGAAAATAGTCTCAGACAATTTTTAGAGTGACGGGATCAAAAGATATTTTTTGATCTGAATGCCAAAACATTGTCGGTATGAGATAGAGGTGCATCGTGCACCTGTAGCGAAGTGACATTTATGTATTTTTTCAAATATTTCGACGCACTGGGTTATTCTAAGCCTGGAAAATTTCTAAACTTTATGAGGGGCATTCAGGTCAATTCCCAACCCCTCCTAAGCACAGTACATAATCAAATTGGGTCCTTTGGACATAAAAAGGGTTTAAAACCCCATTCTAAGTCTTTTTTTAACAATTGAACAAGACTCGGGCTTGAGAGAAGAGGAGAGAAGCTTGAGATGGAAGAATTCAAGAGAGAATGAGTGTTCTTAATTCTCATGATGATGTGATTCCATTTTTTTTAATGTTATAGATGAGGAGAAGGAGTTAGAGAAATTGTGAGGAGCCTAATAGATAGGTAAAAGCATATTAGTATCTCCCGTGGTAAGAGTTCATGCAATCGAGGGTGTAAGGTGCTATGGTAGGCTTAAATGTGTGGTTGCTATTATGCGAGTGTATTAGAGTGATGAGGAGGACGAGCAATATTCTCTAAGTACAGGTTAATATGGGGTGAAAGTTCTTGATTTCGATGTCATCTTTTGCTTGCACTGGCCTTTGGCTTATTATGTCATTATTGATGATATGGTGTAGATTATCAAGTTTTAGAGGTATATTCGTGCTTATTTTGCATGGAGAGGTAGTAATTTGGGGGTTTGATCAAAGGGGCAGATGATGAGTTCCTCCACGTCCAAATAGTGATGCTGATAATAGTAGATTGAGAGTGAGGGTAGATGAAGAGGGGTGAATGTATCGTCATTATGATATTGGTGTTAAACTTGTGTCATGTAGGGATAGAGATAGGGAGGAGTGAAGAGATGAGATTGTATGATATGCAATAGATAGGTAAGAGTATGTTGGTGTGACTTTGAGTGAGAGCTCATTGAATGGTGGAGGTAGAGTGACAAGTAGGCTTGAAAAATTCTAAGACACATTTAAAGTGGTTAGGGTAATAGGCTTGAATGCGTGGTTTTTATTGTGCAAATATGGAAGACAGACTATTGAAGAATTCATAATAAGGGTTTCGAATATAGAGCTGAGTATTGAGGATTAGTTTTGTATGAATATGGTCATCTTAGGAATAACACCTCGAGGTTTACAACTAGGCTTGAATGGAAGAAGAAGAAGAAGAGGTGGTTAGGTGGAGGTTTGAATAAGAGTTATGAGATTGCATTGATGGATTAAAGTGCCATGAAAAGAAGCACAATTGAGGTGGGGATTTGAGCATGAGAGTGTCCTCAGAGTCTTGTTTATACGATGATCCTATTCTCGATTAGAGTTGATGGTTTCCTTCTTGAGTTTGAAATACTGATTTTCAAGGTGTTCAAATGATTCAAATTGATTGAGTTCCGATGTTCCATTCATGCCTAATGGTGAGAATGTCTAAGATAATATCTCTACTCGTAATCTGCAGCGATTTGTCTATTTGAATTTATGTGTCAATTCTTGAGTCTAAATATAGATGGTTTAAGATTGATGAGAAGTTGAGAGTTTGATTGATTGAGTGAGTTTTGAGAAGAGTTCTGATTTTTATTTGTGCCTTGATGTCTACCTTTACTTATCATTCAAGGAAGATGATCCCAAGGGGGAGATAATGTAACACCCCAACATTTTTTCCTAATATTGAGCCATCCTTCATATGATATACAGTTTTAATTGATAATTCTTAATTAAGCATAGACGTTAAAATTAATTTCTTAGTGTGGGAATAGAATTGGAGATGATAAAGGGTCGCAGTTCTAATGTAAGATTTTACAAACATTAGACGGACCAATGACTTTTAGGTTGTATATATATGCTAGGATCAATTCCTAAGTTTTTAAAGTATTTTTGATGTTATTTAGAGTTATAAAGGATCTTTTACATCAAGTCAAATCCAGAATTTCTACCGACTAAGTTTTTGTATGAAGTGATGGAAGGGTCAAAGTCGAATCGCCATATCTTCTAACGTATAATGATCTAGGTGACCCATAATATATCAAATTACATATTTTTGAATTATCTTTCCAGCGCATTTTATTTCGCCTTAATCAAAATTCGGAGTAGAAAGTTATGACTATTTTACTGAAAACCTTCAGAGCTGTCTCAAGACCCGCGTCGCGGACCTATCGCAAACCCTTCCTGGATAAGCTAAATGACATTCTTTTATTTTATTTTGAGGGTACTTTTATCTTAAAATCTTTGGGGTCTATTTAAGGTCCAAAAATGCATAAAACTTCAGTTTTCATAATTTAAACCCTCTCCTTCACTCCTACACATAAACACTCAAGAAATCATCAAGAAAGTAATCAAGTTAGGATCAAATTTCAAGATTCATCATCAATGTGAGTTAGTCTTTATAAATTTTAAACTACCCAACCTAAATTTCTTTATCTATTCATGAATCCCTAATAGAATCTTTAATCATAACTTAGCATTTCAAGAAAATGAATTCAAGAATCTCGAGAAAGGATTTCTTGGTTCTTCTTTTCTCACATTAGGGTTCTTCATCAAGAACTCTAAAGATTCTAAGTCAAGAATTCAAGTATCAAATAGAAGCCCTTCAAACAATATCTTTCCAAGTTCTTCCACTCTAATAGAACTACTGAGATCAAGGATTTTCTCCAAGAAAGCTAGTATTCATCAAATTTCGATCGTAATATAAACTTTCCAGGTATGTAAGGCTAACCTAAAGCATGAAATTGTTCCTCGATGTGCCCCCTTTGAGTAAATTGAGTCTATGATTGAAGATGATGAGTTATATGTGAAAATCCTTGAGTATTCTATTGAGATTCTTCTTAATACATGTATTTTTCTTAAATTGATGATCATCTTAATCTTGATTTGCTGCATAAGTTATTTTCATGAATGATTTTTATAAAATTTTATGTCTATTTAACTAAAGAATGCAAGAATGAACTTAGGGGATGAGTCAAGAGCCTTGGCGATGATGATGTTGGGATTGTGGTCCAAATTGTTGAGAGTCTTGATGATGATGTTGATGAGAATGATGTTCATGAGTCTTACAAACTTGAAACTAAATTCTAAAAGAATGTTTTGAGTCCATGATATTGATATTGATGAGATGATATTGATGTTGATGTTGATGTTGATTTTGATGTTTATGTTGATGAGATGAGTTGATGTTGATGTTGATGTACTATGTCCCTATGGGACCGATGATGATGATGTTGATGTTGATGTAATACGTCCCTTTGGGATCGATGATGATGATGTTTTATGAGCATGTCGAGTTCTGGGGAGAGTATTGAGCATCGAAATCGGTGAGAGTGAGTCCCAGTCAAACTCATTAACTACGTCGCTCATATAGGAGAGGGGATCGAACCGTAACGCGGATGTTTCCTTGTCTCAAAAGAGAACTGATGTTATTTCTTGTGGATCCACTAATGATGATGTCCTTTACCCCGGGCAGGATACAGGATCGATGTGGCAA
This sequence comes from Solanum rostratum, assembly GCA_029948455.1. Classification (NCBI taxonomy): domain Eukaryota; kingdom Viridiplantae; phylum Streptophyta; class Magnoliopsida; order Solanales; family Solanaceae; genus Solanum; species Solanum rostratum. The sequence continues at coordinate 32,035,250 of CM057055.1, read as the reverse complement.
TGACATCGCTTCGACGTATCACCACCGGCTCATAAGTGATGGTTGTCGGTTAGAGAAACTCCGAGCTAGGTTCCATATTGATAGGAACTCTGATGTTGATGTGATAGTATGAGTCTTATATGGATGTTGATGTTTTATGGTCTACTCTTTATCCTTGTCCTAGACGGACATGAGTCCTTCGAGTTGAGTTAAGTCGACTTTCCTTGAAGTGAGTCTAATGTATTGATGATGCTGAGATGAGATGTTGATGAGTTATTTGTCTACTCCTCATTCTTGCTTTAGATAGACATTTGACATTCTGATGAAGTATGATGTTATTCCTATATTATTCTACTTGTTTTTGTTTCATTCTTCTATTTTACATACCAGTACATTCCACGTACTGAGGTCCCCTTCTGGGACTGCATCATTTTATAATGCAAAGGAAGATATTAGAGACCATCGACAGGCGCTTCGTTGAGGATCTATTCGCATTCAGCTGATCAGTCAGACCTCTTTGTTTTCGGAGGATTTTCATATTATTATCATCTAGATTAAGTTAGTACTTTATTTTCCTTAAGTTGGGTAACCATGGCCTGTCGTGGTACCATCTAGATGTTAGAGGTAGAGGCTTCATAGACATTGAGTACAGGATGTTGAGTATTGCTTCTTTTCCAACTCTTCTTTATTAGAAATTAACTTCTTATATAAAGACTTAGTTACTTTAATTACATTATAGTCTTTTCCTTGAGAATGTTCCTTCCGCTATTGAGTATGAGGGGATGATGAGGTCAAGTGGTTCGCTCAGGGAGTAGCAATTGTCTTTGGAACCATACCAAGGGTACCCTCCCGGGGCGTGACAAAGGTGACTATGAGGTCAAGCTTTATCTGAGACTTTATGTTGATAGTGTAATAAGTGCAATGTGTATCTGAGCTTTCTTTACTAAATTCTTATAATGTGTTTCAATTCAGAACTTTCGTTGTTACTCAGACTTAGACCGTAGGTTAGTTGGTTAGGAAAGCATCATAGGTCATTATTCATATTAGTCCACTAGCCTAAATAACTAACCAAATGTGTAATGTATCCCTTGATCCCAATGTTTGAGCCTTGTATGTACCCTTTTCTTTGTAAAAAACCTAAGTTACCTAGCCTTGTTAAATGTAAAATCCTTAAATTGGCCTTGGTCCTTCCTTGAATATTGTGTGACTTGACTGAGGGAAAAAGCTTAAGATGAGGGTGGCTACCAAAAGTGGCCCTTCATTAGTTTGATATTGCGCACGTTGGCTCACTCCAAAAGCCTAAGTTAAGGGTGGTTGGAGTAAGGGTAATCGCATAAAATAGGGTAGAAGCTAGTGATACATAAAAAAAGGGATAAAAATATGCTCTGGGTGCAAGAAAAATGAGTAGATGCCAAATCAATGAACTAAAAAGAAAAAAATGATATGAAAACAAAAGGCAAAGAGCTAAAAATGAGAGTAAGGCATCCAGAAAAGCTTGAAATGGGAGAAAGGTAGAATGAGTTGAAAAATGATAATATTGATAGGGAAAAAGTGTAGAATAACGCAGTGTCAAGGAGTTACATTAGTCACTATGTTCCCAAAACATTATATTAAAGCCCCCTGAGCCTACGTTACAAGTTAAGAAAGTCCTATAGTGATCCTAGTCCAAGTAGTTGAAGGTCATAGTCATGAGTATAAGCGCAAATATATGGTATTGAGCATGGTATTTGAATATCTTTTGTGCGAGTGAGTGATTTATCTAGTCCTAAGAATTGAATCTGAATGTGTCATCATGGATATGGGACTTTTTGTTGTGAGGGCACTTGCATTTACTATTAATTCTAGATTAATTTAGTGAATGTGGCTTATCTGTGGTAACCTTACTTGTAATAGTTGCACTATCACATGTTCTGATCTACATTGATTTGTTTGATATCTATCTGATGTCAAATTATGAGTGGTGTGGGTATTTGTGCTTGAATTTGGCATGATATGTGCCATTAGATTACGGTTTGTGATGTTAGTGTATTGCTTATTGAGGATAAGCTATAATTTTTAACTGAGGGTATTGATGTGTTGTCAAAATACAACACTTTTGATACCTAAAACGTGGAATTTTGTGTGTTCTTAAAGCGATGTTACTGGGTTGGATATGTTTTTATATTTGTTTTTCACGATTATAGGATTTGGCATGATTTTGAGCTAAGTGTGCAGATGTTGAAGTTTTTGCTTTTCTACAAAACCCCTTACTAGCCATGGATGTTTCCACGAGCCGTGAAGTTGGTTTCAAAGCAAAATCAAGTGAAGGGGTGATTTTCTGAGGTTGAATTTATGAATTATCAGACGAGCTATAGAATGTAGTACGAGTTGTAGATGAGGTTCTGTACCCTGAGGATCTGCAATTTTTCTAAAAGTTCATCAAATGGAACCCTATAAGGGCTTTGAGTCTGAGTACGACCCATAGATAGGATTTATATAAGCTGAACCCATAATTGAAGATGAAGTCCACGAAGCCCTGACCACGGGCCACAGAACTTTGTACGACCCATAGACTTTTTCGTATTGCCCACCAAATCTAGTTCTCATATTTTGTTTTTTATTTGTATTTTAAACACTATAAATTAGTTTTTTTTAGGTTATTTTGAAAATACAACCAATAGACAACCAGAAACAACGAAGGAAACAAGTAGAGAACAACTCGATATATTGAGAACCACTTGAAACAGTATTTTGTGATTTTAATTCTCACTTTGTGATTTTCATTGAAGATCTTGGATTTATAGTTCTTAATTTCATTCTTGTAAGTGCTTAATTATGCTATTCTATATCATCATTCTTTCATCTATAATTAATATGAGTAGCTAAATACATAATTAGGGTTGTGGGAACCATGAACAAGGTTAAACTAGATAATTCATAATTCTTGAAAAGTATGCATGCATATATTAATTAATTCACTTTGTTTTGATTGTTTTTTAATGATGGTCAACGTAGAAATCGCCTAGTGTTACTGACTGTATCAGGGTAGAAATGAATAGGAAAAGAGATTAATTAACAGGATTCCATTAATGTTATCTCATCTAATCAACCAAACTGGATCAAGGGGAGGTTGTACTCAGACAATAGGTAAGGATTAGTAATGTCACACTACAGGGATAGATCAAATCACGTAGTGAAATTTACCTTTCGCCTATATTAAAGGGTTTGGTAAACTTAACTTACCGTTCTGCATGTAACACACTAGAAAAGAATGTGATTATCTAGTAATACCGAGTTAGGGAATTATGGGGAACACAATACCAAGTTACTTTTTTTACTGGTTTCACACACTTATCTTAGTTAAGGATTATTTCCTACAATTCACAACCCCCCCCCCCCGGAGAGATAAGTAGGTTAATTACCTCGAATTGCTTGAAATAACATTAATACAACCATATTCTCTATGAGATCGACCCGAACCTCGATTAGGTTATATAGCTTGACAACGACCACTTTGGCCTTCAAAAATGAGGTGTAGCTTGGGCGAGATCAGTGATTGCAAAGGCAATGATCGTGATCACAAATGTCATTTGTTGCCTGAATAGTAAATGTCGGGGAACACTTTATTTCTTCCATTTTTAACTCCAAGATCTTGGATGGACGATGTTTGAGTGGAATTTTGCGGTACAAATGTTTGGGTGAGTATTTCTAACTCAAAAACCGAATTTCCATTATCTATTTTGTGATTTTTACTTCAATTTCTTGGTTTTGAAACCCTAAATACCATTAGTTTTCCATCAAATAATGTGGTAATTTTGGACTTGCGTTTTACTCAAAATTTATGGGATTTTTGGGTTTCAATTTTCATATAAAAAATGATTCTACCCTCAATTTCCAAATTTGGTATTCTTAGAATTTCATTAATATTTGGATGATTTTACTCTCAGCCCCAATTATGAAAATATGGGTATTGATACTCTTTTTGACGTGTAGATTGCATTTTTTATAGTGATTTGATGACTTGAAGTCAATTTTTGTGAGTCAAGCTTTCGGTTAGTGTCTTCGTGTGCAGTTTGGCCTCGAGGTAGGTTTAGCCACCCTTCTTTGGGACTGTGGTAGAATAATTGAATAATTATATGATATATTCTATGGGATGGGGTGATATGATATTTAAATATTGAGAATTATTGATATATGAATGTTGGATGGGTTCTTATTTGATTGTGATGGATGTTGAAATATGTATATATGCCATATTGTGAATGTGGCTTATGGAAAGAAGGGATACTTGTGAATTATGACAGAGAACTATGGCTATGGTTGAGACTTGCATGCATATTATGGGGGTGGAATTGTGATTGGGCGTATTCTAATAAATTTGATGGTCTGATGTGAATAAATATTGTAATTATTGTAGTTTTTTTATCATGCAATGATCGTGATTTTGGAAAATACTGTGGTATTTAGTATGCTTGGAATGATGAATACTCCTTATGCCTTACATTTCAGTTGCATGCATCCTCATATTAAACATTGCAATACTTGATAACTTGAGGGTTTTTTGCACCAACTTCTTGTAACAAAATGTGACACCTTTAAAAATCCTTCGCCATGAGAAGGTGGCACGAAGATATGAGATATTGTGATTGCTATTGAGGTATATGACCTATGAGGTCCCTATGGGTCCCCTTAGTTTATGGTGCCTTAGCTTGACAAGGGGGTATATATAACGGGTTGTGCGACAGTGTTAATCCAACCTTACATTGCATACATTGCATAATCATTAACATTATTGCACAACTGTATTTGAGTGAGATATTGCTCTATGACCAGTGTTTACCCATTTCTATGCTATTTGATGATTATATAATTATATTAGTGGCACTATGCTAGACTGGTTTTTCTTATGCAGGTGGAATCATTCCTAGTTTATCTCATAGTGTAAGGACTCAAATTTTTGAATGAATTTATTGGACCTCATAATGTCACCCCAAAAGAAAATTTGAACAAGTGTCACTCCATGGGAGGCCCAAACAGCTAGTGTGAGGTCACACAGACTGTGTGGCCTCCAGCGCAGGGTTACTTGGCCATAATATTAATTATAGGGACTCGACAGGCTAACTATGGGCACACGGCCACCCACACAATCCGTGTGGTGTGTCATGGGCCATGTGACCTACTGTATAGCTCGTGATATAGAATTTTTATAAGTATGAAATCACTGTCTCATAACTTTTTGGTGCAAGAGTTTTTTCTAGGTTTTCACGGTCTTTGACACGACCGGTGTAGTGTCACACGGGTCATGTGGTCGTCAGTATGGCACCCCTTCGCTTCGAAAAGTTCTAATTAAGTGTTTAGAATTGTGAAAATTTGTCTAAGTGTCATCTCACAGACACTGTTCTTATAGCCCGTGAAGTGCCCCACGTGCAGTGTCAATGCTAGTGAAGCTATGACGACCCAATTTTCATCTGTTTCATTAATGGCTTTTACATAAATATGATTTATTTTAATTTTGTTTTAAGACCTTTTTACCTATCCTAGACCCCTAAATCAACTGATATCCTTTCATTTTAATTCATTCTCATTGGAAACACACTCACTCGAAAATCATTCCAAAGAGCCCTCTCTAAGTTCTTCTCTCAAGACTTAAGCTAGGATCCAATTAGAGTTTCAACTTCAAGCTAAATTCTCCTCAAGTTCACCTTCCTAATCAAGGTATGTAAGATTGATTCTTGGTCCCTTTCAACAAAGAAGACCCAAACTCTTTTCAATTGATTTTCATGAAATTAAGCTTACTTTAAATACGGGTCTTCATTATTTGATTCTATTAAATTCAATTGATGAATGTGTAGTACTTTTTTATAATTTTAAGTTATTTTAAGCCCTATTATGATGATTTACATTGATGTTATGAATATAAATGTCCCCTTTAAAGCTTGATTTATGCAAGGGTGATTTATAATATGATTGAAATGTGGATTTACTTTAATATCATATTATAGTGTTGATTATATCTTGAATCTATATTACCCAATCTATTCACACATCACGCATGGCATGTGCATTCATGGACATTGGTTTTTGTGGAAATAATGAAGTGTGTTAAGCCCAATTATATTTTATTAAATGCTATTTTATATGATTTTGATAAGATTATAAGTTATGAAGAAAATGTGATTACATATATGTCAATGATTATGGCTCTTTGAGCATTTTGGGCACTTGCACCATATCGATATCAGCATGAGCTATTCCTATGCATAAGTATCATGATTGTGAATTATGGTTTGGCTTTTGAGCCTAAATGCACAAACAGATTTGAAATGACTATTGCATCTCTCATGAAAAGCACGTATACGTATGAGTATTCTCTTGGGATTTCTTAACTTAGCATTGATGGATTAGAGGCGTAAGGGCTATCCCCAAGGGTCCTCTCCCATTCCTCGAACTATGTGACAACATAGGAGTGGAAGTCATTACCGAAAAGACTGGGTTGTAAGGATTGGTTTCATTTATTGATATGATATGATTTGATATGGAATGTTAATGAAAATCCTTCTCAAAAGGCCTGGTCATAAGGAAGTTGACCATCCACCAAAAAGACGAGGTCGTAAGGTGTGATGTAGATTGTCTTTGGCAAGTAATCTTCTCCTACCGATTGGAGGTCTTTATCGGACTAATTCATGTAATAGCTCACATGAGTTTGATTTGTCTGTTATAGTCCATCACTACTATATATATGAGCATTATTGCATTTGATGCATCATAAATTTTATGGCATATTGTATACTATTCTTCCTTGGATATATGATTCCTTCTATATTATGTGCCCTTGTCATCTCACATTGAAATGCAGGTTGTTAAGTCATGTGCATTGCATGCCCGCATACTTAGTACATTCAAACGTAGTAATATGCAAGTTGTTAAGTCATATTCATTGCATGCCCACATACATAGTACATTCAAATGTACTAATGAATACTCTATGCCTACATAATTTTACCATGTTGGGATTGCGTGCTATGCTCATCCACTGCTCGACAGGTAACTCAAATTGGAAGAGTTGATATTGTGGTAAGTCTTATTTTGCAAGGACAAACCATCTTCCTTCTACCTATGTTGTTTTATAGTTATCTCTTTAATTGAGGGTGAGCTTTGGACATGTCTTGGCCCCCATCCCATCTTATGACTAGAGGCATTGTTGAACATCTTGTAGACACTTGTAGACTCTATACGTTATGTGTATAAACTTAAGCTTATGACTTTGGTTACTTATTGGATACGACTACCATGGATTGATTATGGGAATTGTGTTACATATGTGTGTTTGTTGCGGAGATGTGGAAGATCCTAAGCCCCGTATTACCCTCATAGAGTAAGTCATACTTACCCACCCCTTAGTTCTTGTGTGCTATGTTCTTTGTGAATCCATGTCAATCCCTTTCCCTTCAATATCCCTATAGCGTGAGTCCTACTTTCCCCCATCCCTTAGAACCATGTGTTTACTATTTGAATGTGCTTCCGAGAAGATGATGTGGATTTAAATACTTTGAGTCTTGTTTGGGGACTCTTTGGTTCCCATTCGTTGTGTCACTTCTAGGCCCTAGGACCGGGTCGTGACAAAGATGGTACTAGGGCCCTAGGTTTATAAATGGTCCTCAGAGTAAAACATGTGGCATCAAGTAGAGTCCTATTCATGGGTGTGTAGTGCACCATACCTATGAGTGGGAGGCTACGCAGACATTCTCCGAATTATCTCACTTCTTCATGCCTTATGTCATGATATAGTTGTATAACCAACTTTCTTTTATCATGATGGTTTCATTGCTCTGTTTCTGACTATGCCTCGAGGGAGACCCCATCTACCAAGGCCAACCCCGACTAATGAGGACTAAGAACCTTAAGCACCTATGGATGAACCAACCTCCAATGGTGAATTTGGTATGGCCTTTCCTATGTTTGCCCAGGTGGTGACAACTCAGGCTAGGCAAGCTAACCTTTCACGGACCCTACTCTGGCTTCCAGAGTAAGGGATTTCACCCGAATGAATCCTCTCGAGTTTTATTGGTCTAAGGCTGATGAAGATGCTCAAGAGTTCATAGATGAACTCACTAAAGTGCTAAAGGTTATGGGCGTCACTTCTGAGGAGAAGGCTGAATTAGCTGCGTACCAATTAAAGGGTGTGACTCAGGTGTGGTAAACCCAGTGGTCTACGTAGAGGGTTTGTACTGATGTTGTTAATTAGAAGGAGTTAAAGTTTGTCTTCCAACTAAAGCTTAGGGAAGCTAAGATGACTGAATGCATCAACCTCAAGCAGGGAGGGTTGAGTGTGAGGGACTATGCCCTCAAGTTCACTAAGCTATCCAAGTATGCACTGACACTTGTGGCTGATCCTCGGGCAAGGATGCACAAGTTCATTTTGGGTTTCTCCGACTCACTTGTGCAGCACCACCATGCTCATACGGGATATGGATATTTCTAGAATTATGGTATATGTTGAGCAAATCGCAGAGGAGAAACTCAAGGAGAGGAGAGTACATGATACTAAGAAGGCCTCTTTTGATGGTGGATTCTCCGGTTCTCGGGGTGGTAGTTTTGGTCGCTTCCAACTGGGCCAAGGTTCTGGTGCTAGGGTTGCTAATGCTAGAGTTCTTCCTCCTAGGGCACTGGTTGGTGGCGGCCAGGGGTATCCTCGGTGTGACAAGTGTGAGAGGAATCACCCCAGTAGTTGTTGGAAGGAATTGGGTGCATGCTTCGAGCGGATAAGAATCATATGGTCGTTGATTTTCCCAAGAATGCTTAGAAAGGTCAAGATCAGGCGGCTCAAGGTGGTCAAGGCCAACAAAGAGCTCCCTAAGGTGTTGCAACAAGGAACAACAAGTTTTATGCACTTCATGCCCGTTAAGAGGTTGAGGAAGCTCCGGATATCGTGACTTGCATGTTAGAAGTCTTTGCTTTTGATGCTTATGTTTTGCTTTAACCGGGTGTAAATTTGTCTATTGTGACTCCTCTGTTAGATATTAAGTTTGGTTTGAGTGCCAAAATTTTAAAGTACCCTTTCTTAGTGTATACCCCCGTAGGAGAATCTGTGGTTGCTCATAGGGTCTATCATGGTTGTCCTGTTTTTGTGTTGCACAAAGTCTTTCCGTACGGCCTTGTGGAACTTTAGATGTTTGATTTTGACATGATTCTTGGGATTGATTGGTTACATGCATCATATGCCTCTGTAGATTGTAGAACCCAGAAGGTCAAGTTCCAACCTCTCGGTGAGCCCGTTCTTGAATGGAAGGGTAGTGACTCCGCTATTAAGGGCCGGTTTATCTCCAACCTCAGGGCCCGAAATATGATCTCCAAGGGGTGCACTTATCATATTGCGAGGGTCAAGAATATGGTGTTCGAATCACCTAGTCTTGAATTGGTTCCAGTGGTGAATGAGTTTCCAAATGTGTTCCTCGAAGACTTGCCTGGTATTCCTCCCGAAAGGGAAGTGGACTTTGGCATCGATCTTCTCCTGGATACTCAACCTATCTCTATTCCTCCCTACCGTATGGCATCGGCTGAGTTGAAAGAGTTGAAGGACCAGTTGAAAGACTTCTTGGAGAAGGGTTTCGTCAGGCCAAATATATCCCTGTGGGGTGCACTGGTGTTATTTGTAAGAAACAAAGATGGATCTCTTCGGATGTGCATCGATTATAGGAAATTGAACAAGGTTACCATTAAAAATAAGTATTCGTTGCCTAAGATTGATGACTTGTTTGACCAACTTTAAGGGGCTACCTATTTCTCAAAGATTCACCTTCGTTCTGGGTATCATCAGTTGAAGGTTGGAGAGTGTGATATTCCCAAGATGACTTTTCAGACAAGGTATGGTCACTTTTAGTTTGTGTTGATGTCATTCGGATTGACTAATGCTCCGACCGTGTTGGTAGATCTCATGAAATGGGTGTTCAAGCCATTCCTTGATGATTTTGTGGTTATCTTCATCGATGATATTCTCATTTATTTTCATAGTGAGTGGGAGCATCTGGAGCATTTGAGGTTTGTTTTATAAAGTTTGAGGGAGAAGAAGTTGTATGCCAAATTTAGCAAGTGTGAGTTTTGGTTGGGTGAAGTCGCTTTTCTTAGTCATATGGTTTCCGGCGATGGTATTAAAGTTGATCCGAAGAAGACAGAGGTTGTAAAGAATTGGCACAGACCATTAACTCCTTCGTACATTCGAAGTTTTCTGGGATTTGCTGGCTATTATAGTAGGTTCGTTGAAGGGTTCTCATCTATTGCATCTCCGTTGACTAAATTGACTCAAAAGAAGGTTAAGTTCGTGTGGTCAAATGAATGCGAAAAGAGTTTCCGAACCATGAAGGATCAGCTCACATTAGCTCCTATCTTGACCTTACCTAATGGCTTGGAGGGGTTTGTGGTGTATTGTGATACCTCATGAATCGGGTTGGGTTGTGTACTTATGCAACATTGTAAGGTAATAACATATTCATCAAGGCAATTGAAGGTGCATGAGCGTAATTACCCGACTCATGACCTAGAGTAACCGGCGGTGGTTTCTGCCTTGAAGATTTAGAGGCACTATTTATAAGGAGTTCATGTGGATCTCAACTTGAGGCAACGGAGATGGTTGGAGCTCCTAAAATACTACGACAAGAGTATTCAATATCATCCCGGCAAGGCCAATGTGGTAACCGATGCTCTTAGCAAGCTATCCATGTGTACTGTGGCACATGTTGGGGAGGAGAAGAGGGAGCTGGTGAAGGACGTTCACTGGTTGGCTAGGTTAGGTGTTAGCTTGGCCGCCTGCAATGGTAGTGGTATCCCTGTTCAAAATGGGGCCGAATCTTCGGTGGTTGTTGATGTGAAAGTTAAGCAAGATTTGGATCCATCAATAGATGAGTTGAAGAAATTGGTTGCCATAAAGAAGATTGAAGTTTTCTCCCAAGGGGGAGATGATGTACTTCGGTATCAAGTTCGATTATGTATTTCGAATGTGGATGGCCTTAGAAAGGTGATCATGAGTGAAGCTCACAACTCTCATTACTCTATCCATCCGTAGATCTACTAAGATGTATCGGGATTTCAAGGAGGTGTATTGGTAACATGGTATGAAGAGGGACATAGCTAAGTTTGTATCCGAGTGTCAAAGTTATCAACAAGTAAAGGTCGAGCACCAAAGGCCCAGCGGTTTGGCTCAACACATTGAGATTCCCACTTGGAAGTGGGAAGATGTGAGCATGGACTTTGTGGTTTGTCTACCTCGGACCCGAAAACAATTTGATTCCATTTGGGTTATCATTGATCAGATGACAAAGTCGACTCACTTTCTACTGGTCAAGACCACTTTTGAGGCCGAAGATTATGCAAGGTTATACATCCAAGAGTTGGTGAGGTTGCATGGTGTGCCTAGGTCCATCATATTGGATCATGGCACCTAATTCATTTCTCACTTTTGGAGGTCGTTTCAAAGGGGACTTGGTACTAAGATGATGTTGAGCACCGGCTTTCACCCTCAAACTGATGGATAAGCCGAGAGAACAATTCAAACCTTGGAGGATATGTTGAGGTCTTGCGTTTTGGAGTTCCAGGGTAATTGGGATGACCACTTCCCACTCATTGAGTTTGCGTACAACAATAGTTTTTATGCTAGCATTGGTATGGAACCGCTTGAGGCCTTGTACGGGAGGAGGTGTGGGTCATCGGTAGGGTGATTTGAGTAGGGGAAACGACATTGATTTGCCCGGATTTGTTTTTAGGCCATAGAAAAGGAGACGTTGATTAGGGAGAGGTTGAAGATGGCCCAATGTCGCCAAAAGTCCTATTTGGATGTTAGGAGGAGGGATCTTGAATTTCATATAGGTGATTAGGTGTATGCGAAGGTTTCACCTATAAAGGGTGTGATGCATTTTGGTAAGAAGGGTAAGCCAAGCCCCCAGTATGTTGGCCCTTATGAGATTATGAGTGGATTGGAAACGTGGCTCATAGGTTGGAGTTGCCTCCGGACATAAGTTCCATTCACCCTGTCTTCCATGGGTCTATGTTGAGGAAGTTAGTCGGTGGTCCTAGCACTTCGCCCTTGGAGGGAATCGAGGTTGAGGAGAACCTATCTTATGAGGAAGTCCCGATAAAGATTTTGGATAAACAAGTGAAGTGGCTTCGTAACAAGGATGTGGCTTCGGTGAAGGTACTTTGGAGAAATCAACACGTGGAGAGAGCTACATGGGAGGCAGAGCTGGACATGATGAAGCGATACCCCCAACTTTTCCAATCTACTCGAGCCTAAGGTATTAGGTTCTTCTTCTTCTAAATAGTCCTAATTCTTCACTCTTGAGTCTCATGACATGGCATGCATACATGTGCACGAAAATAATTTTTTATGACGTTTTGAATAATTTGAATATATTTTTATATGGGTTTTAAAGACTTTGTGATCTTCAAATGATGAACTATACATTATACCTTGTGTTTGGATGTTTTATGTCCTAAGTCAAGCTTTCCAACCTTGTCGTTGAACATTCAGGGACAAATGTTCCCAAGGGGAAGATGATTTGAGAACCCAGATTTTTGAATGACTTTATCGGACCTCATAATGTCACCCCGAAAGAAAATTTGACCAAGTATCACTCCATGGGAGGCCCACACGGCCAATGTGAGGTCACACGGACCGTATGGCCTCCAATGGATTGTTACTTGGCCATAATTTTGATTACGGGGACTTGACAAGGAGTTTCAGGCTAAGTATGGGCACACGGCCACCCACACGGTCCGTGTGGTGTGTCAAGGTCGTGTGGCCTACCGTATAGCTCACGACGTGAAATTTATATAAGTACAAAATCACCATCACGTATGTTTTTTTACAAGATGTTTTTCTTAGTAATGTTTCATGGTCTTTGACACGACTCGTGTAGTGTCACACGGCCCGTGTGGCCATCCGTATGGCACCCCTTCGCTTCGAAAAATTCTAAGTGTTGAGCATTGCAAAAGTTAAGTGTTGTCTCACGAACATTGTTCACGGCTCGTGAAGTGTCCCATAGACCATGTCGGTACTAGTGAAGCCATGACGTCCCAATTTTCATCCGTTTCATTAATGGCTTTTACATAAATATTATTTATTTTAATTGTGTTTTACACCTTTTTACCTATCCTAGTCCCCTAAATCAACTGATATCCTTTAATATTCATTCTCATTGGAAACACACTCACTCTAAAATCATTCCTAAGAGCCCTCTCTAAGTTCTTCTCTCAAGACTCAAGCTAGGATCTAATTAGGGTTTCAACTTCAAGCTAAATTCTCCTCAAGTTCACCTTCCTAATCAAGGTATGTGGGATTGATTCTTGGTCCCTTTCAACCAAGAAGAACCAAACTCTTTTCAATTGACTTTCATGAAATTAAGCTTACTTTAAATATGGGTTATCATTATTTCATTCTATTAAATTTAATTGATGTATGGGTTGTACTTTATTTATAATTTTATGTTATTTTAAGCCCTATTATGATGATTTACCTTGAAGTTATGAACATGCATGTCCCCTTTAAAGCTTGATTTATGCATGGGTGATTTATATTATGATTTAAATGTGGATTTAATTATGGATTTACTTCAATATTATATTATAGTGTTGATTTTAGCTTGAATCTATATTACCCATGCTATTCTCACATCACTCGTGGCATGTGCATTTATGGACATTGATTTTTATGGACATTATGAAGTGGGCTAAACCCAAATTATGTTTTATGAAATGATTTTTATATGATTTTGATAAGATTATGGGTTATGACAAGAATGTGATCACATATATGTCAATAATTATGGCTCTTTGAGCGTGTTGGGTGCTTGCACCATATCGATATAAGCATTAGCTATTCCTATGCATAAGTATCATGATTATGAATTATGGTTTGGCTTTTGAGCCTAAATGCGCATCAAACAGATTTGAAATGACTATTGCCTCTCTCTTGAAAAGCATGTATACATTAAAGTATTCTCATGGGATGTCTTAACTTAACATCGATGGATTGAGGGCATAAGGGCTATCCCCAAGGGTCATCTCCCATTCCTCGAACTATGTGCCAACATAGGAATGAAAGCCATTACTGAAAAGACCGTGCGTAAGGAATGGTTTCATTTATTGATATGATATGATACGATATGGAATGTTAATGAAAATCCTTCTAAAAAGGTGTCGTCGTAAGGAAGGTGACCATCCACCGAAAAGGGCAGGTCGTAAGGTGTGATATAGATTAACTTTGACAATTAATCTTCTCCTACGGATGGGAGGTCTTTACTGGACTAATTCATGTAGTAGCTCATGTGAGTTTTATTTGTCGATTATAGTCCATCCCCACTATATATATGAGCATTATTGCATTTGATGCATCATGAATTTCATGGCATATTGTATGTTATTCTTCCTTGGATATATGATTCAATCTATATTATGTGCCCTTGTCATCTAATATTGAAATGCAGGTTGTTAAGTCATATGCATTGCATGCCCGCATACGTATTACATCCAAACGTACTAATGAATACTCTATGCCTACATGCTTTTACCATGTAGGGACTGCGTGTTACGATCATCCACTGCTCGATGGGTAGCTCGAATTCGGAGAGTTCATACTGTTTTCTATTGTGGTGAGTCCTATTTTCCAAGGACAAACCACCTTCCTTTTACCTATGTTATTTTCTGGTTATCTCTTTAATTCAGGGTGAGCCCGGGACATGTCTTGGCCCCCATCCCATCTTATGACTAGAGGCGTTGTTGGACATCTTGTAGACACTTGTAGACTCTATACGTTATGTGAAGAAATTTAAGCTTCTGACTTTGGTTCCTTATTGGATATGGCTATCGTGGATTGATTATGGGAATTATGTTACGTATGTGTCTTTGATGCGGAGATGTGGAAGATCCTAAGCGTTGTATTGCCCCCATAGAGTGAGTCATACATACGCGCCCCTTAGTTCTTATGTTATATGTTCTATGTGAATCCATGTCAATCCTTTTCCCTTCGATATCCCTATAGCGTGAGTCCTACTTTTCCTATCCCTTAGAACTTTGTGTTTACTATTTGAATGCGTTTTCGAACCGATGATGTGGATTTGGATACATTGAGGCTTGTTTAGGGACTCTCGGGTTCCCATTTCTCGTGTCACTTCTAGGCCATAGGCACGAGTCATGATAAATAGTTTATTTGATTATCTCTTCCCAGTTGGTTAAACCTACTCGGTACATATTATGTATATTCACTCTTATTTCTTCTTCCCCATGGTTTCCAGTCAAGGACTTTCTCATGATGGTTGAGTCAAGTTTGTGCAGTTGATACTACTCATATCTAGTGTTGAGACTCAAGGTTTTGAGTTTTGTTCGATGTTATCTTCTAGTTAGTAGTCTTTATTGTATTTTCCGAGACTATATTGTATGTAATTCGATTCAATATGACCTTAAATGCTCTTTCGTACTTGTGACCCCAAGTTTTGGGTATTTTAGTGTTGTAAAACATTTTCCTTATCTATCTATTTATGGTATCAGATATGATTTTTATTTTAGAGCTTGAGGTCTTTTAGTTGTGATCCATTTTATTTTAGGTCATGAAAAATCAATAATAAAAATGTTACTAGAATAGACTAATTTAAAATTGCACTTTACATTTTGAGTTTATTAAAGTCACAGTTATAACTTTTTTTTTTGTTATATATGAGTCATCCAACTTAAAATTTATCAAACACAAGTCATTGTTTAATTCTTATTATTAAAAATCATCCATTGTTTTATCAACTTAACTAAAAAATAGTCTCAATTTTTTTTATATTTGTACCGAAAATATGACATGACACCAAAATAAGTTAATTATATTTGGTAATTTACTTTCACTTTTCACGAAACTTAAGAAAGTAAAAAAATTAAAATACAAATTTTGTGATCTTAAATTAAGATATTGTCACGCCCGGGGAGGGTACCCTATGCGCGACCGACACCAAGACACTATTGCTAGTCCCCAAGTGAAGAACTTGACCTCAACATATTCATTCAATCAATAATTCAAGACAATCAGTGGAAGACAAAGGGGAGTAATGGGTATATTTCATCTAGTCTCAAAATAATAATATAAATAAAAGGGCTAGTAGAAAGAAACTAGCTCAACAAGTCTCAAAATCAACATTCGACTCTAGTCTATGAAGCCTCTATCACTATCAAGTGGTGCCAATGAAAGACCTATGGCTACCTCAACTCAAGGAACAGTAAAGCTACTCTAAAAGTCTGACTCTAATAGCTTGATGAATGTACATAATGGTCCTTCGAAGTAATGGAGACTCACCAACTATGCAGAGTGCAATAGATCTTTAACAATGCGCCTGTTGATGATCTCTAAATCCTGTATTTGCATCATAAAACGATGCAGCACCGAGTGGCGTAAGTACGTGGAATGTACGATATGTAAATTAGTTGAATGAAACAGAAACAGGTAGAATAATATGGAACAATATCAACTCAGAATAATAACCGATCAAAATGTCAAATATCTATCTAAAGGAAGAATAAATAGTAGACAAGTCCTCTATTGTTTTAGGGACTCTCTTAAGAGGGAACCAACAATGTAATGTGATGGTTTTAATCCCCTCCTATGCTTGGCCACATAGTTTGACGAGTGCAAGTTTGATTAATTCTTCCTCTTTTAATGCATGATATTCCTTCCAAGACTCAATGCTCATAAGACAATCAATCTAATCAAACTATCTCAATCAAATCATCTCAATCAGCCTCGTGGAGGCACTATCATTCAATCGATCTCATATGTACTCTAATCATCTCATCAATCAACATCTCAATCAATAGATCAAGGCTTAGAACAATCATTAGGGAACAATCGAATAGACCATTCATGAAAGTTCCTTTATGGAGACTCATGGGACCATCAAGTTCTATCAATTCATCATCATTCTCACACCACAATCAGAATCGACATTCTCAAGTCAAAGCTCTAGACTCAATCTCTAACTTCATTCATGCATGCTTTAAAAAATAATCATGTAGGGTTATACAATATCTCACGACATGTATTCAATTCAAGAAAATAAGTTTATGATGATCATCAACATAGGAAAATACATGTAATTTATATAATTTTTAAGAAAAACCATCAAGAATCATGTACGTAGACTCATTAGGCTCTCAACTCTTCTATGACCATCTATGGGGAGCATGAAAGAACAATCTCATGCTTTTAGTTTAGCCTTACATACCTAGTGTGAAGCTTTTGGACAATCTATCCTCAAGAACTCTCCTTGACTCCTCAATTATATGCTCCTCTTCTCTTCTCTTTGGCCCTATTCTTTTTCAAGGACTTAGAAAAGACTTAGAATAAGGTTTAAAACCCTCTTTACGCTTAAAATGACCCATTTTGATCATATATTAAGTCTAGGAGGGGTTTGGAAAGGTCTAGAATGCCCCTTATGATATTTGAAAAAAGTCCATCTCAGGACATGAGGTCCGCGACATAGACATGGTATGTTTTTGGTGTTTTTCGCTAAAAATTCTCCGAACGAGGTTTCTAATCCCGTAGAAATTGTTTGAAATAAAACCAAGTTTTGGTCTGTGGCAGGTGCACGTTGCACACCTGTCCTGCACCCTCATTGGTTCACGTTTTCGCATCAAAAAATTATCTTTTGACCCGGTTGCTTTAAAAATCAACCAAGACCATTTTTCCACTCGATTTTTTATGTTTATCGCAAATTCGTCCTCGGATTTGCCACTGAAGCATTGAAAGAAGTGTTATGTGCACATCTCTCCTCTAGGGGTAATTTGATAATTTTATCAGGCCTTACAGATATGTCAAATGTACCAAAATATTATTTAATCGAAGAAGGGTCTAGAATGCCCTCGAACTATAGTACAAAAATGCCCTCCATCCACCCATTCGTCCTAAAATGTTTTTGCAATTCACCTTTGGATAAAATATCGATCTTTTTTAAGAGAATATTAGTTAAATAATTTTTTTAGATACATGGCGACTATCTATTGATCGAAATATAATTATTAAGTGTTAATTATAAAGTAAAATCAACAGGGCCCAAATTTAACTTAACCCAACCCTTAATCCTACTGGCCCCAAAATTTACCCCTTACACATTAATTAAATGAAAACATACAAAAAAGATAATCTCAAAATCACTTTCCGTTTCCCCGATTTTGTCCCCATTTTGGAGTAATGTTGCACACATGAAGAGTTTGTTATTTGACTGAATTGTGAGTTCCTTTAATCAATATTTTGTTGAAAAAGATCAATCTTGGACCTAAAGGTGGATGACAAGGACATTTTAGGTCCTATAGGTGGATGGAGAATATTTTTGTACAATTGCAATAGTTCAAGAGAATTTCAGGCCCTTTTCATTCTTTAATTTGTGGGTTTAAACATGTCATGTAGAAAAATGAAAGAGTTGTTAATTCTATCAATGACTCATAAAAAAATCTTTAGCAGTTGATCATTCATTCTCTCACATCAATGACTTTTGAAAGCTCGACATGAAAGAATAAAGAAAAGAGAAAAAAAAAGTAAAAGAGAAAGAGACATTCTTCTTCAGAAGGAAAAAAATTAGAAAAAACAAATTCAAAATGAAGGAAAATTCTCAAACAAATAATTTCAATGAAATATTTTAATTTCTTATTTTAATATGTTCAGACACGGATCCAAGATTTAGAGGCTTCAAGTGCCACGCTTCTCAAAGAAAATAAACGGATCAATTTCTTCAATTATTGGTTAAGATTTGATTATTTTTCAAATTTTTTAAAGAATTATTCTTTCAATACAGTTATCTTTACTTAGCAGGAACCTCGATAAAAAATTCAAGTTGACCCTTAAATTTAAAAGTCTAACATAATAATATTCATCATTTAAAAACTTTAAAACTTTTGAAATTTTTTACTATTTAAATATATTTTTATTAATAGTTATATGACATGTAAAATTTAGGATTAATTAATGTTAGAACTCATATCAAGAGTTTAATACTCAAAGAGAGAAAGTAAAACGTTAAGAATTAACTAAAGAAAAAAAAGAGTCAATTTAAATTAGTGGGCAATAGATTTAATGAAAAATGCCCCCCTCCGCCCCAAAAAAAAAGAAGAAGAAAAAGAAGGATAAGAGTTGAAGCCCTCTTCTCTTTCACAAGAATCAAAAAAGCAAGGTATTGGTGCTATGCCCGGTTTCGAACTCGTATTAACTAGGTGGTTGGCTGATTTCATACTTTGTCGCTGACATATTTAACATTTATTTATTTGAAGTGGTAGTTTTAATATATATTATATATTTTTATACATATATACATATATGTAACACCCCGAGTTTTTTGAAGGTTAAAATATGATTGTATAGGTTACAATAGTGTAGAAATGATCTTGGTAGAATTTTATATCAAGCGTATCACAAAATAAAATTTCGAAATATTTTAGTGACCAGAAGGATCCACAACATGACCGTATTGTGGACATGCTTTAGGGTAGTTAAAAATTTTTATGAGTTCAAATCTGATCAAATTTTGGCAAAAATCTTACCGAAATTCAATTGGCTAAAAACTGAATTATGGTAAAAACCTATCTATGTTGAGGACAGAGTTAACTACTATTGCCCGATTTTGGTTTTTCTTAAGTGGGGGGTATGTTCTACTTTTTTCTATTTGTTAATTAATGAACTTGGACGATTTTCGGGCTATAAATTTGATCAATTGAATACCCTAGAATTTTAATTACTCACTCGTTCACTCGTAATTCATCAATTTCAAAAATATCCCTCAACCAAGACTCTCATATCCCCATTAAAGGCCCCATGGATTTTTTTCATATTCATCAAAACTTCCAAAATTTCTTCAAGTTCTTGTAACTTCTTATTCAATGTATGTGGATCTTCATCCATGGAATCCTTCTTTCCATGGATTTATGGGGATCTTCATCCATGAAATCCTTTCTTCATCAAGCTCCTTCAATTTCTCAATTTCCATCAAATTTCAAGCATGTTTATTTCATGGGTCTTCTCAATTCCTATTTAATTACGTGAATCATGATTTATTTTATAATAATTAATCTAATTTGTACCCACATTTCTAATCAACCTTGAGTCTATTTGTTGAATTAAGTTAAGGCTACAATAATATGTTATTAAAAGTGGGAACAAGAAAAGTTGAAAGTTAAAATACTAAAATAACCCTATAAAGTTAAGTTATTACAATACTACCATTTTAAAAATTCCTTTATATACTCTAAAAATTAAATTATTAATTAATTGTTTATTAGTTGTTGTGCATTATAGTGAAGAATTGAAAAGCCCCGTCAGCTTGCAAATGTTAATTGTGCAATATTCCCCTTTCCTTCATCGAAGTGATAGTTATATTTTAATTAACACAATTTGTGTAATAAGTGTTAACTTGAGGCACGAACATGTGTTCTTTCACATTCCCAAGCTATTAATATGTGTACTAAACACTAATTGACAATTCGTCACTAATGATCCTTTTTTCTTTAAAAACTCATGACCCCTAACTTCCCTCATTTTATAATTTGAATGAATTTTGAATCTCTTTGATTACCCATCTTTATTATGCCTTTAATCTCTTTGATTATATATATTCAATTTCTTAACAAAATGTTTACGAAAGTTACTGTGTTTTTATGTTACAATCGATAGGAGCTTCTCTTAATAGTTAGGAAAATTAAATGGCTTAAAATCTGTATTAATTAATTAATTAATACTTTCACCTAAAATCCTCTAGTTAAAGTCATCTAGAAGGGCAACTGAATGCAAATTTCTTATAATATTTTACTCAAGAATGATAGTGACACTTCTCTCTGGTAACAATCATTTTTCCATCTTTGTTTGATCATTATTTCTTTTTCTATTTAATTACTATTTTTTGGATTGCCTTTTTTGTCACAAGAACATAAGGGTGGCGATAGAAAAAAAAAAGAAGAAAATTAAAGTTATTTATGAATGGGCTACTTAAATGGAAATTTCTACATTTATGACAATGAAATTTATAAATTTTACTACACTTACTTTCGCGATAACACCGATATTATAGTTTTCATTCAACTAATATGTTTAACAAGTTGCCATTAGATGATTTCAAATCTAATAAATGAATAGTTGGTGTTTATGCTTTGAATCATACGATGCAAAAACAATTACTTACATATATAACATATTATAAAGAACTAATTGTGTTTTATTCTTTTGTCACAATGCATATGAATTACGTTAAATGAATAAAGATGCATATATGTTTGTTTACACGGTGTTGGTAGTTTTTATTTGAAAAAGAAAATGTTTAATGACATATTCTATTGGATGAAAATGAAGGAAACATTTATGGAAATTTTTAAAAATGTAAATATTTCCCGCAGAACATAACGACAAAGGTTTAAAAAAATGGTAATAAAATGTAAAAAGCTCAATAAATAGTTTTTCGATTTATAATTATCTAATGTTAAAAAAAAAAATGATTGATACCCTCTCCACACTTCCTTAACCTATCTGACTAATAGTGATTTACTTATGATACATTCTCATGTGAAAGTATGGGGTCTAACACTTCAAAAACTTTTCTACATTAATTCCTTCATACACCTTCCATTTGTAACCTTATTTTCTTGACAAATTGTTGACAGTTGACATAAATCAATAGAATTATACATTATAATTTATCGAGGGGCTAATTTAATACTTTGAACCTGCAAGGTGTTACATCCTACCATCCTTAAAAAGATATATGGTCGAATGAAAATAAATGCACGTGGGGTTTAAGTCTAGGAACTCTTTCGAAATTTTAGAAGAGTTTTCTCTACAGACGGGGCATCCAAAACCTAAAACTTGGCTAAAACCAACCTATGCGCCTCACCAATAGATACCAAACATAACAGCAAGGTGATGATCGATAGAATTTTACTAATCACCATGTAACACAAATCCCAACTTAAGAGGCTGACTTATCTTTACCTATCTACTAGAGTAGGTGTAAATAGATTAGTATATAACATATAAGTAATTTGGTATCGCAGAATTCATAACTTTCAAGTGACTGAACATATACGAGAACTTAATCATAAAAACATATAACAAAAGATTCTTATCTAGTGAACATGTAAATCCTTTGGCGTATGTTGAGTGCACCATTAAACTACTAGTGAACATGTAAATCCTTAGGCGTATGTTGAATGCACCATTAAACTACTAGTGAACATGTAAATCCTTAGGCGTATGTTGAATGCACCATTAAACTATTAGAACATGTAGCTTATGTGTGAAATCACCCATGGATTATATGATATTGTGTGTACCAATGACGTCTAAAAGAGATAGCAAGTACGTAAATAGACTATAATCTAATACTTATCAGGCAATTTTGTAAGCATGAATGTTGTGTAATACCCTCGAAGTTGGAGAGTTGGAATAAGAAAAATACTGTAGAAAAAAAATTTATAGTGTAGGATCTACGAGGCAAAACTATGACCATAGATGGAACCACAGATTATAGGAGGGTTGCCTAGATGGGCCCCAGAACTTAGAAATATTTTTGGAAATTACAAGATGGACATACGGGCTGTAAAAGGATCCACGGCTCGTAGAAAGGCATCGTAGAAGGGAGGTCCCATTTTGGGAAAACGTTGGGTCTTAGAACATTACTCACGAACAAGTAGAATGAGTCGCAATTGGAAGTACGAATTGTAGATGATGCTCATAGAATTGGCCCTAGAAGGGGTTAAATTTGGCTATGTATCGAGGAAGTCTACTGAGGAGTTTTATGGGTTGTAGAACCAATTCATGATTTTTGGTTCAATTTTCATGGTTCCAATACTTTTTTTGTGGATCAATAGGACAAGTTCATTGATGGGTTTACGAGTTGTATAAGGTTCCCATAGTTAGAGATCTTGAGAATTGGAATTTTTACCTAGCTTTTGTGAATAGGTCCTACAGATCATAAAAGATTCCATGGTCCATAGATGGGGTTGTAAGACAATCTGAGAGGTGGGTAACATAAAGAATTGCACGAATAGAAGAAAGATGTGAAAAATTTCTACCAAGCATCCCATAGCCTCCAAAAGATAGGTGTGGACGTCTACAAACCTATTCGTGAGACTCTTCTAGACACCCTACTCTTTACTCATGAGCCCGACGAACCTAGAGCGATACAAAACTTGTCACAACCCAAAATAGATTTCAACTAAAGAAAGAGAATTAAAGCGGAAACCATCTTATACATAACATAACAATTAACCCAAAATCTGGAGTAACAAGTACAAGAGCATCTTAAACAGTACAGAAAGGTAAATACAACTATCTCGAAAGACAAATAAAATACTACTTTCAAATATCTGATACATAGTCTGAGAGGAAAGAAATAAAAGAGGTTCCAAAGATCCACGATGACTTGAAGTCTGAGCCTCACCGCTGAGATATGGATGGTAACGATAACACTTAGATGAAAAGATCAACCATCCTGTCCTATACCCTGTGCACGATCTGCAGACAGGAAAAAAGCAACTGGGTAAGAGAAATCGAATCAAGTATGTCATAATGAAGAACCCTATCCCTGCATCCAAAAAGGTTAGCACAAGATAAACATGTATACAAAAATAATGGGTTAAAAATATCCTCAAGAACCCATAAGGCCATATAACCATAATGAGACATATAATACACAACTCGTCAAATCCAAATATCAGGAGTGTCGCAGCCTTGCCACCCGTGAGACCTCGTATTTCTCATCTTCCATATATATACATAGGGTGGCATGTCATAAAAGATATATACAATTTTGGGTAGAACCTAAGGATAGTAAGGTTTCCAATAAGTATTGATGTCAAGGACCTAAAGTTTTAAGCCAAAGGAATACCCTAAATACACATTCGGGATTAAAGAAATGGACCGAGTGTCTCCTCGCCCTTTTGGGAAGGTTTAAATTTGATTTCACATTTTGGATGGGACTAAAAGTGTATAATTTGATAATAATGGATTTTTAAAGTTCTTTTAATAGCACAAAGGTCATACATTAAGTTTTGGAATCAAGAAAGTTGCAAGATAATGGTTGGCCAAAGCTACCGTAAGTTTCAAGATAAAGGTTCCTGGGGTAGAACCTAAAGATAGTAAGGTTGGTCATATCTCCCAAAATATAAGGGGTTAGAAGATCCATGGCCTGTCAAATTGAATATCTATGTGACGAGTTTGAAACACACAAAACCGCGCATCAAACCGACCTCAAAATAAAAAGTTATGATAGCTTTACTATGATTGCCCAAGCAGGAAATCGGGTCATGGGTCAGGTCGGGTCAACCCACCTAGATGTCATCTAATTTGAGCTTTTTAAAGCTCAAATCAATTCTATTTCATCCCAAACAACATATAAACTAAAGATAAAGTTCCCTCAAGGTACCAAGGTGATTTGGGTATGTTTTTCTCATTTCTACCGTTATAATTCGTCCTTATGCCTAGAAATATGTGCCTTATGCTTTGTAATTGTTTCTCCCCCTATTAGCTATGTTTAGGGCTTCTTTTTGGCTGTAAAAGAGTGGTGTTCCTACTGGTTATTCTTGGTTTGCAGCTGGTGTGTTCAGGTAATAATCATGGGGCTCCTTTACGGTCATTTTTACGAAGTTTTACGGACATTTCCTCGCGTAAATACTATTTTCTGAATATGGTCATTAATGCTAAATTTTAGATTGTTTATACGTGTCTTTAAGCTACATATACATAGTGGTTGTGAAGCTTAACATGTAAGGAACAACTCTCGTGAAGAAACATTGGGCAATAGGACGTCCGTTGGGAAGGTATGTTAAGGCTAAGCTCCGTCTCTCCGATTAGCACGAAATTTGGAAAGTTTCCGAAAACGTCAAATGCAATTTCTTGTAATTCTGTTGCTAGAATGCCCTTTTGTAAAAGGCATGGGGATTGCAGCCGAGTTATTTTCATGATGGTATTATGTTGAAGTTTCATTCATTCGCTTAAACTGGACATTCAATATCTATATATTATTTTGTCGATTTTCCTAGCTACCTACCCATATATTCGTGGTGTTTCTCTTTTTGGTGTAGTGACATAACAATAAATGTGGATTACGAAGGGAATGCAGTATTCATAAACAGTTCTTCTTCTATACAAAAGTGTAATTGAAACATTTAACAAGTAACGCTTTGGTTTCTAATAATGCTTAGTGTAATGGCCCTATTTAAACCACTAAGGCACTTGATTCTGTTTAAATAATTTATTTTACTAATTGATATGGGACCAAGTATGAGCATTATGTAAAGCACCATTATGATCACTTCCAAAGTTAAGGCCTCATCCTAATTGTTGAGTTAAGTTGTCAAACTTATTTAAAAGACATGTAAGATCCTACAAGTCATGTGTATATGCTATATCAATGATTGTGATTATATAAGGATAAGTGTACCAATGAGTCGAGATTGGCTAAATTTATGCTATGGTTTACTATATGCATTTAATATTTATATCATACATGGCACATTATGCATGACTTGGAGCTATAATCATAGGTACGAGGCTTATTTGCCCAAATGATTATATGTGTGTATATGGTACAAATGGCCACATGTTGGCAAATATGATGCCGGTAAGCTTCCGGAAAGGACCACCATTGCTAGCATTTGGTTGGGTATGTCATGCATTTACATCTATGTATATGTACTCACGACATTAAATAATGGAGCATAACATGCATATTTTATAATTAGGAGGTTGATTATTGGCTATTAAGGTTACTTGAGTGATGATTACATGTGGTATTTCTATTACCCTTTTTGTCACTGTTATCTATGGTTTTACATTTTGCCTTACATACCAGTACACATTTATTCGCACTAGCGCCCCATCTACGAGTAAAGCTACCACCTCTCAGATTGTCTCAAGCTTGGTCCAAAATGAGAAGAAGCATCAACTGGAATTTGGTCACAACCGACATACAAGTGTAGAAATAAGGATAAGTATCAACTTACATAGTACCCGACAAGAAGATCTAAACACATGTAGAGAATAAAAAACATAAGTACTCCTTATTCTCTAACCGAACCTTCAAAACTACAACCTACACTCAGGAAAGCCAACACACATAATATACATATCCACAATACAAGTATACAAAATAACCATAGATAGTGTTCAATAATTAAAAGTAAAGAGTTAACCATCATATCACACTTCATATAGTTATCCATATTAATATAATGAGTTAAATGAAATAGGATGTACTGAAGTGCAAATGATACAATGCAATATAAAATAATCATGATACATGTCTGTCCTACAATGCACATTTACTGATATAATCAGATCTGAACCCATGGGGACCATATATGGACCATGGATCAATTATCATCATCATAAGAAACATGGTCACTTAAAAAGACCTAGGCAATAATCGCACTAACCTAAGGAGACCTCATCCGCCGACAAAGACCTCATCTATCATCACCAGCCGGTAAAGACCTCCGCCCTTATGTTTAGTCTCATATACAATCTAGCCGGAACCTTTTTCCATCAACTTTAGTTGGGCTTAATCAATACTTTATTTCAACAGAGTATTACTTTCAAATAAGCATGAGAGTAAGCTAAATTTCCACACAAGTCATATATACAATAATCCATCAAGCAATCAATCTCATCTTTCTTACAACAATAAAATCATTTAATAATAATATCACATTGTTTCTCAAGTTCTCAATAAATAATTTATAATCATCATTGTTCAAAACTACTGATAAATGAGTCAATGTTTTTACTAGTAGTCTTTTAAAAGTTTCATCACAATATCAATATTTTACGACACTTGTATCAGTATAGCATATATCATGTCTCAATAATTGCTTCCATAATTAGCATTTTTTTCATTACTCAACATTTTAGTCATATTAGCAATTCACAACTTTTATCACGGAGATCACATAATAAATCAAAAATCTTTATATAGAAATTGATATCATCAATCAACATTTCACAATATTCAAAGTAACATCATCAATCATATAGTAAATCATGAGTCAAGTTGTCACATTATCTCATTAGCCATTTTACTACCCCATTCATTTTTATTAAGTTATTTCATGAATAATTCACTCATTCCGAATCTCCATTCATCTCCAACATAAAAAGAAGTGAAACAAAAGGTCAAAACAATCTCAACATGGTTTAGAAATCCACTTGCCTCGATAAAGTGAAGTAATCAATCCAGAAATAGAGCTTTACCCTTTTGATTCATCCTCGAAACACTACAACCTATTCAAATAATGATTCACAATTAGAATTCAAGTTTAGCGATACCAAAATGATGAAATTCGAGGAAAATGTGCAAAATAACTTAAAAATATAATGCCGAAAAATGGGGTTGAAATCTGAAATCTTTTTGTATGAAAATGTTCCTTAAGACATTACGAATCTATTAGAGAAAAGTGTTTGAAAATGGAGTTAAGATACTCATAATGACCATTTTCGTAAAACTTGAGTTCATGAATAAAACCCCCAATTTTTCAATCCAAAATCCTCAATTTGATGTTAAAAACAAGAAATAATAAATGGGTAATGAAGATTTTAGTTCAAAATAACTTACCCAATGAATTAGTCTCGAAATATCACTTGAAAATCGCCAAACTCTAGCTCCCAAAGTCCAAAAATAGAGGAAAATGGCTAAAATTCGACTTTTAGGCACTGCTACTATTCAAGTATAACTATTCCTTCACATTAGAAGCTTACTTAGACCGCGATTGCTAAGGACCCTTAGCGATCATGAGAGGGAGCTTTGCAAACATGAGGGATAATCCACTTGACCTTTTCGATCACAACCCTTACTTTGCGAACACGATTCATAGGGGAACAATACCGTCATGATCGCGAGGGAGGCTCCCGCAAATGCTAAGAAGAAAAAACATGCACTAGATATAAGCAATCACCAAAACAAGCAAATTCATGTAGTGTATGCTCGAGATTCGGTTGGAACACCATCCACACAAACCTACTAAATGTGACATTCCTGATTCAATGGAAACATTGGAAATTTAATCGAAGGTCTCCATGACCTGAAATTAAATTAGTAGTAACTAGGACAATTTAGGTATTAGAAATACCAAAACACTATTGGAATGCCCAAACCTTATGCCAAAGCTCGTTCTAGAGCTAAAGTCTTCTCCTAAAACCAATGAAACAATCAGAAATCTAATCCGAGTAACCAAATTCAAAATGTCGTCCAAAGTCAAACTTCCTTTTTAAGTTCAATTAAATTTTTAACTTCAGACCTTGAATCCATATAACAACTCTATATGATTTTGACAACTCTCCTAGAATAATTTCCACGTTTCAAAACTGATGAAATCGGTGAAACTCCATTCTAAGACTCGAATCTCTAGATGAATCTAAAACGTAAATTAACCAACGAATCTCCACACGTAGGCAAATATGATAACATTTAGCTACTGAAAAGGACCACCATTGCTAGCATTTTGTTGGGTAAGTCATGCTTTTGCATCTATGAATATATATTCACGACATGCGATACTCGAGCATACCATGCATATTTGATCACCAGGAGATCGATTATTGGTCATTAAGGTTACTGAGTGTTGGTTACAGGTGGTATTTCTATTACCCTTTTTACTAATTTGATTTAAGGTTGTACATTCTGCCTTCCATACCAATACACGTTTATTCATACTGACCTCCTATCTACGAGTAAAGCTACTAACTCCATATTATCTTAAGCTCGGTTAAAAATGAGAAGAAGCATCAACTAGAATTCGGTCACAACTTACATACAAGTGTAGAAATAAGGGTAAGTATCAACTTATACAGTATTCGACAAGAAGATCTAAACACAGGTAGAGAATAAAGAACACAAGTACTCCTTATTCTCTAACCAAACCTCCAAAAGTATAACCTACACTCAGGAAATCCTACACACATAATATACATATCCACAATACCATTATACAGAATAACCACAGATAGGGTTCAACAATTAAAAATAAAGAGTTAACCATCATATCGCACTTCATATAGATATCGATATTAATATAATGAGTTAATTGTAATAGGATGTAATGAAGTGCAAATGATACAAAGAAATATTAAATAATCATGGTACATGTTTGTCCTACAATACACATTTACTATTGGAACCCATGGGGGCCATATATGGACCATGTATCAAGCATCATCGTTATAAGAAACCACGGTCACTGAAAAAGGCCTAGGCAATAACCACACTCACCTAAAGAGACCTCAGACGCTGACAAAGAACTCAACTATCATCACCAGGCGGTAAAGACCTCCGCCCCTATTGTTAGTCTCATACACAATCTAGCCAGATCCATTTTTCATCAACTTTTCATCAATTGTGGGGCTTAATCAATACTTTATTTCAATAGAGAATTACTTTTAAATAAGCATGAGAGTAATTAAAAATTCCACACAAGTCATATATTCAATAATCCATCAAGCAATCAATCTCATCTTTCTTTCAACAATAGAATCATTTGATAATAACATCACATCGTTTCTCTAGTTCTCAAAAATCAATTTATCATCGTCATTGTTCAAAAGTTCGGATAAATGAATCAATGTTTTCACTAGTAGTCTTTTAAAAAATTCATCACAATATCAATATTTTACGAAATTTGTATCAACATAGCATATACCATGTCTTAATAATTACTTCCATAATTAGTATTTTTTTCATTACTCAACACTTTTCGCATATTAGCAATTAACAACTTTCACCACGGAGATCATATAATGAATCAAAAATCTTTATATAGAAATTGATATCATCAATCAACATTTCACAATATTCAATGTCACATCATTAATCATATACTAAATCATGAGTCAAGTTGTCACATTATCTCATTAGCCATTTTATTGCCCCATTCGCTTTTATTAAATTATTTCATAAATAATTCACTCATTCCGAATCTCTATTCATCTCCAACATAAACAAAAGTGAAATAAATGGTCAAAACAATCTCAACATGGTTTAGAAATCCACTTGCCTCGATAAAGTCAAGAAATCAATGCAGCAATAGAGCTTTACCCTTTTGATTCATCCTCGAAACACTGCAATCTATTCGACTAATGATTCACAATTAGAATTCAAGTCTAGTGATGCCAAAATCATGAAGTTTGAGAAAAATATGCAAAATAACTTAAAAATGTAATGCCAAAAAATGCGGTTGAAATCTGAAATCTTTTTGCATGAAAATGTTCCTTAAGAAATTACAAATCTATTAGAGAAAAGTGTTTGAAAATGGAGTTAAAATACTCGTAATAACCATTTTCCTAAAACTTGAGCTCATAAACAAAACCCCCGATTTTTCAATTCAAAATCCTCAGTTTTATGTTAAAAGCAAGAAATAATCAATGGTTAATGAAAATTTTATCTCAAAACAACTTACCCAATGAATTTGTGTAGAAATATAACTTGAGGGTGGACTAGACCGAGCTTAATAACTTACCCAAGGTCATGTTTCGGCACAATCATTGAGGAACATAGGATTGTTTCATGCATCCTTACAGGCTTCATAGAATGGTCATGGTTCATCCAATGTAGGAACCAATGGTGGCTAGCCCACCTGATGATAACTAACATGACATTGAACAATTGGAATTTGTCCACCTGCCTGAGTTTGTAACCTCCACGAGAACCTGTAGCACTACCAGTCTGTGCCATACCCTAAAGTACACCCAAAATACTCGACAAAGTATCCTATATCAATGGAGAAAATCCTAATCTCTAGAAAAACATCATCTTCTTGAGGCTCAACTGTAGGCTTGGAGAAATCCCTCCTATCATAGTCTCTAGTAGGTGTCGCTCCTTGGCATAACCTCTTCCTTTGGTCTTACAACTAACACTGGCTAGGGTCTCAACCACATCCTTAGGGTTGCTTCTCTACCTCTCCTACTAACTGAAGATGTGGTTCAAGTCATCTGCCAAAAGAACACACGACAACTCAACACTCACGATCGATAATCACGCACAACGTGAATTGAAAAAATAAAAAAGATATTTCCTAATAGTCACCATATTCTCTCAAAGATAAGCAACAAATGTCTCTATGCTGATTCTTAAGACTTCATTTGACTGAGCTTGTACACATATGAGACCTATGAACTTGGTGTTTTGATAACAATTTGTCACAACCCGAAATTAGATGTGATGCCTTTAACCCACTGAGACAAGACTACCTAAATAGGAAATAACTCAAAATACAAAAAATAGAGTAGAAGTAACAGTCTAAATGCATAAGTATAACCCATAAGGGAAAGGTTCCACAATCTAAAAATAAACCTAAGACTGGTATCACATGTGCAAGCCTCTACTACAACTGAAACTAGTTGTTGCCTTTCTTACTGTCTCAAAGATTAATCCAAAATGAGAAGAAGCATCAACTGAAACTAGTCTCACAACCTACACACAAGTATAGAAGCAAAAGTGAGTACCAACCTATATGGTACCTAGAAAGAAAATGTGAATACGGGTAGAGAATAAAGAACATAAGTACTATTTCCACTAAAACCAAACCTCCAAAAATAAAACCTGCACTTAAGAAAGCCAAAATACACAATATACAATCCATAATGCAAGTATACAACATAACTATAGATAGTTTTCAACAGTTACAATTCTAGAGATAACTATCATATCATACTTCATTTAGATATCCATATTATACAATGAGTGAAATAAAATAAGATGTAATAAAGTAAAAAGGCTACAATGCAATATCAAATAATCATGATACATTTATGTCCTATGATATATATTCACTGATATAATCAAATTGTAATCCATGGGGGCCACCTATGGACAATCATCATCATCACAAGAGACAACAGTTGCCACAAAAGGCCTCAACAATGATCACACTCGCTAAAAGAGACCTTGATTGCCGAAAAAGACCTCAAAAATAATCATACTCTCTAGAAGAGTCTTTGATCACCAAAAAAGACCACGATCATCATCACCAGCCATTAAAAACCTTGACCCCTATTATCAATCTCATAATCAATCCAGCTAGAACTATTTTTTATCAGTTTTTCATTAATTGGAACTCAATTAATATTTTATTAAACACAATAATCACTTTCATATGAGCATGAGAGTATATAATGAGTCCATACAAGTTATGTATTCAATAATCAAGCAATCGATCTCATTATTCTTTCAACAATAGAATCAACAACAAGTGAATTATTCGATAATAACAACACATCATTTCTCAAGTTATAAATAATCCTTTTATAATCATTTTTCAATACTACTCATCAATGAGTAAATATTTCACTACAATTTATGCAATAATTTTATCACAATATCAATATTATACGACACTTATATCAGTATAGCATATATCGTGTTTCAACAATACTTAAAGTTTTAGTCATATTAGCAATTCCTAGCTTTCATGTAATGACCTAGCCCTACTAGTGATATTATCCGCATTGGGCCTACACCCACAGAGCTTTAAAATGCATCATTTTTATGTAAGGCCTATTTAATTATATACCCAACATATCTTTTGTTTTTGTGTTGATGTGAAACTTTTATCTAAATATAGATTGTTACATATACCCCCTCTAGGGACTCAACATCCTCATTGAGGTTTACCCCATCATATAGGATTCACCTAGACTTAGCACTGAAGTATGCCCTGCCTCACCGAGATTGGCGTAAGTTGAGTTGAACTCTATCCCACATTAATAAGGCTGATATAAGAGTGGCTTTGACACCATCTATAAAGACCTAACCCACTTGTGATCTTATCCTCTTTGGGCCTAGGCTTACATGATTTTAAAAAGCATCAATAGTAGATAAGACCTTTTTATTTATATATCGAGTGTCTCTCTTGTGTTTTGCCAATGCGAAATTTCTATCTAAAGATGGATTGTTGCATACACCCCCTTTATAGACTCATCATCCTCGCCGAGGTTTGCCCCATTATATTGAATTTTTCTAGACTAAGCACTAAAGATTTCCCCAACTCATCGGGATTTGCATAAAATCAGTTGATCTCTAGCACACATCAACAAAGATGACATAGGAGTGGCTTTGATGTTATCTGTAATAACTCAGCTCACTAATGATATTATCCATTTTGGGTTTATCCCGGCACAACTTTAAAATACTTCATCAGTAGGTAAGGTTTGTTTACTTATATTCCTAACATCTGTCTTGTATTTTTACGGTGTGGGACTTTTATCTAAAGATTAGTTATTACAAAAATCAACATCCTCGCTAAGGTTTTCCCACCTCATGAGATTCACCTAGACTCAACACTAAGGTTTTCCCTATTTCATCAGCATTTTTCTAAACTCAGTTGAACTCTAACCCACATCGATAAGGCAAACACATGAGTGGCTTATATACTATCTGTAATGACCAACCTACTAGTGATATTGTCTGATTTGGGCCTAGGCCCACACTACTTTAAAATATGTCACTAATAGGTAACACTTGTTTACTTATATACCCAACATCTCTCCTGTGTTATCTTAATGTGTGATTTCAATCTAAAGATGAGTTGTTACATAGAACTTTGCCCTCTTTCACTATGAAGAGGTACTTCTCCAGTTTAGAACCAAATGACATTCTTCACATCACTTCAGCATATCGTGTAAATATTGTAGACAATCATGAAAGGAGTCATTTGCCATAGAGAAATCATCTATAGGATCTTCGATTGTGCCTTCCACCATATTTGCAAAGTTGGACATATATATCTCTAAAACGTTGCAAGCGTATTACATAATCCAAATGTCATTCTCTTGAAAGAAAATGTCCTATATGGACATGTGAAAATGGTCTTCTCCTGATATTCTAGAGAAATATAGATCTGATTGTAGCTTTAGTAGCCATTGAGAAAACAATTCAACCCTTTGCTTGCAAGACTGTCTAGCATTTAATCCATGAATGACTATGGGAATTGATCCGTTCCTATAGATGCATTTAGCTTTCTGTAGTCCATGCAAGCTCTCAACTTGTGACTGGCCTCATTGGGATATGCTTAATATTTACATTAGGATCCATAGTGATGGCTCCCTTCTTTGGCACGCACTAGATAAGATTCACACACTTACTGTCCATAATAGGATAGATTACTCTAATATCAAACCACTTGATGATTTATTTATTAATTACTTCTTACATTGGTGGATTAAGATGTTGATGTTCAATACTAGGTTTGTAATTTGGAAAAAAGTTGAATCTTATGGTTCATATGCCTAGAGGAATGCCAATTATGTCTGCAATAGTCCACTCAATAGCCCTCTGAAAGCATTTAAGACAGATGTCAATGCCTCTACCTGTCTTTTACTAAGATCAGCCATTATGATTACCAGTAGAATGTTATTAGGCCTAAGGAACATATATCGAAGAAGGAATAAAAGAGTATTTAACTACAATACTGGCGGTTCCTTTAATGAACAATTTGGTAGGTAAAGTCTCTTTGTTCTTTATTGCCAAGTCCATCTGGATGGGATACCTCACAAAACCTTGGACTTGTAAAGCATTAACTATTTTTCCATATTTTTAATGTTGTCATTATTAGAGTTCATGATTTTAATGCCCAGTAAAATTATAAAAATACTCGTAGAGGGAGGGTATGCGCGTAATGCATCTTCCAATCCCTGTATGGTAAATCCGAGGCCGAGTTTGTGATCAATACAAAAAATTGAGTGGGAGAATGGTCTGGGTCGATTTTTAGATCGACCCGATCAAAAGAGATTTTTTTTATCCGAAGCGCAAAATAGTGTTGGTACGCGATGGGAGCGCATCGCGCTTGTGTTGTAGAACAACACTTATATTTTTTTTGAAAATTTTCAATAGGATTGAGAAAACTCGTTCAGAAACTTTTTCTAAGAACACACAGTGCGCAACAAGTCCGCATCGCAGACTGGGTCTTTTCCGAGTGAAAAAATTCTAAATTTTACGAGGGGCATTCTTGTCAATTTCTAACCTCTCCTAAACTCCATACACGATCTAATAAGGTCATTTAGATATAAAAAGGGTCTAATACCCCCATTCTAAATCCTATTCTATAATCTAACAAGGCTAGGACTTGAGGAAAGAGGTGAAGAGCTTGAGTTGAGAGATTTGAGAAGAAATCCTTGACGTGATTGATTGATAGCTTCATCCCAGGTATGTAAGGCAAAACTAAAAGCATGTGATCGTTCTCTCATACGCCCCATAGATGGTCATAGATGAGTTGATGGTTCCAAGAGTCTACATGCATGATTCTATGATGGTTCCAAGAGTCTACATGCATGATCCTTGATGGTTTATCTTGAAAATTGATTTAAATTTACATGTTTTCTATGTTGATGATCATCATAAACTTGTTTTCTTGAATTGGATATTTTTCATGAGAATTTGCATAACCCTGAATGACTATTTTGAAAAGCTTGCATAATTAACTTGAGGGTTGAGTCTAGAGCCTTGAATTGAGATTGTTAATTGTGATGAGAGGATGATGATGTGTTGATAGAAATTGATTGTCTTATGAATTTCTGTAAATAACTCCACCGATGTGTCTACTCGATTGTTTTCTAATGATTGTTTTAAATCTTAAGTTATTGATGTGATTGATTGATCAGAGGGCTAAAATCCCTATGAGATGTTGATTGATGAGAGGGCTAAAGTCCCTATGAGATGTTGATTGATGAGAGGGCTAAAACCCCTATGAGACGTTGATTGATGATAGGGCCAATGTCCCTATGAGTTGATTGGTTTGATTAGATTAATGGTTTTATGAGCATTGAGTCATGGAAGGAGTATCGAGCACTGAAAGAGTGAGAGTTAGTCTGACTTGAACTCGTCAATCTACGTCGCCAAATATTGGTGAGGCTTAGAACCATCACATATATTGTGGTCCCCTCTTTGATTAGAAGTCCTTGAAAGAATAGCGAACTTATTGACGACTAACTCCATATTGGGTGAGCTGATATGGTTTCGATTCGTTCCCTACCTGGCAAGTTGGAACGATTGTGGCAACATCAGTGTGATTATTCTACAGTCACTGGCTCATAAGCGATTGTTGTCGGATAAGAGAAACTCCCATAAATTTCCTACCTTGAGTACTATGAGTCGAGATGAGATGAGATGAGAGGAGGCAAGCTCCTTTGAGATGAGTTTGATTTGATTGATGAGGTTGATTAGTTGATGGGTCACTTGTCTACTCTTTATTCTTGCATAGATAGGCATTTGACGTTTTGATGTTATTTGATGATTATTTTGAATTGATGTTGTTTCCATAATATTCTACATGTTTCTGTTTCGCTCAGCTATTTTACATACCAGTATATTCCAAGTACTGATATCCCTTTTGGATTACATCGTTTTAAAATGCAGAGGCAGGTACTAGAGATCGCCAACAGGCGCTCAATTGAATATCTGAGATTCGCAGCTAATTGGTGAGCCTCCCCTATTCCAGAGGATCCACTATTATTATTTTATCTTGCTTTAGAGTTAGATTGGACTATTTCTTTTCTTTTGACTTGGGTGACCATGGGTCTATTATTCGCACCACATGATTAGTGATAGAGGCTTCATAGACAATGGTTGAACGTGGATGTTTGAGAGTGTGAGCTAGTTTATTTCTACTAGTCTTTATTATTATCTACATCATTTTGAGACATTTGATAAGATGTGCCCATTTACGTATTTCTATTTTCGGTATTCAGTAGAGTTATTTGATTGAACAAATGTGATGAAGTTAAGTGTTTCACTTGGGGACTAGCAATAGTCTCTAGGTGCCGGCCACGCCAAGGGTACCCTCCCGGGGCATGACAAACTTGGTATCAAAGCACAGAGTTCAAGTGTCTTAGGGAGTCTATGAAGCCGTTTCTAGTAGAGTCTTGTTTATGGTTGTGTTGTCGGCCACATTTCATAAGCAGGAGGCTATTGGACATTAGGAATTGTTACACTTCTTTCTTATTCAAATTCGTGTGATAGAGTTAAGCTCTATAAAAGCTCTCTTCTTGTTCGTGCTCTACGCGTGCAGAACTTATATCATGCCTCCCAAAGGAGCTACCAGAGGAAGGGGATGTCTTGCCAGGCAAGATCCTAACCCACCTTGAGCCTCAAGTACACAAGGAGCCTGTGATCCAAGCTATCCCTATTGAGCAGCCCCCTAATGATGAGGTCTCCAATGTTGAGCTACACCGGGCTGTGCTGAGCTGCATCCACTGAAGAACTTGAGAACTACATGGAGGAGCTTGAAAAGGTGTTTCAAGTGATGCATGTTGCTGATGCTGACAGGGTCGAACTGGCTGCTTACCAACTCAAGGGTGTCGCAACTGTGGTTCGACCAATGAAAGAAAGGTAGAAGGGATGATGCTCCATGTCTGACTTGGATAGTGTTCGAGGAAGCCTTCTTAGGACGCTTCTTCCCAAGAGAGAAAAGAGAAGCTAAGGTGAGAGTGTTCCTGAACCTGAAACAGGGCTCTATAACTGTGCAAGAGTATGGTATGAAGTTTACGCAACTACCTCGCTATGCTCCGGGCATGATTGCTGACATGAGGTGAAGGGGAGTGTATGTTGATGGGTTGAATAAAGGACCCAAGAGAGATGGGAGAGGAGCCATGCTTGTGAGTGATATGGACGTCGGGCGACTAATGCCATTTGTGCAACAAGCTGATGAGGAGAGACAACATGACAAGGAGGAAAGGTAATGGCAACTAATTTCCAACACCATCATCTTCTAGTGCACCTGCACATAGAGGCAAGTATTATCAAAGATCTCAGAATGTGGGAAGTCATGGACCTCAGTAGCAAGCTAGTGTAGCTCAAGGTTCACAACGTAAGCCACCAGTTGATAAGTATGGCAAATTGCACTTGAGGAGATGTCATGACGGGAGTGATACGTGCTATAAATGTGGCCAAGCGGGTTACTACCAGAACGATTGTCCAAGGTGGGATGATCGGGCTCCATATTCTACACAAGCCCCCCAAGTTAGAGGAAACCAGAGGGCCACTACGTCAGGTGCAGGTGGAGCAACAAACCAATTGAATGCCATGGGTAGTCGCCAAGATCAAGAGAACTCCCCAGACGTTGTGACAGGTATGATTCGAGTCTTTACTTTTGATTGTTATGTTTTGATGGATCGGGGTGCCATATTTGTCGTTTGTAACTCCTTATGTGGCTAGTAGATTTGGTAGAACACTGAGAGTCTTCTTGACCCTTTGATGTTTCTACTCCAGTGGGTAAGTCTATTCGAGCTAAGAAAATCTATCGAGCTTGTGTAATGTCCATCAATCATAGGGATACTCTTGTGTATTTGGTTAAGTTGGAGATGGTTTATTTTTATTTATTCTTTGCATGGATTGGCTTCACGCCCGTTATGCCTCCGTTGATTGTAGATCCTGAATCGTTAATTTTGAATTTCCGAATGAAACGGTTCTAGAGTGGAAGGATGATTTTTTTGCACCTGGAGGAAAGTTTATCTCATAGCTTAGAGACAGAAAGTTGATTTCCAAAGGTTGTATCCATCACCTCGTGCGAGTGAAATCTAATGATGTTGAGTCCCCAACTCTTGAGTTAGTCCCGATTGTTAATAAGTTTCTGGAAGTATTTCCTGATGATCTTCCTAGAGTACCTCCTGATAGGGAGATTGACTTTGGGATTGATGTTCTTCCCGATACCAAGCCTATTTCGATTCCACCTTATAGGATGGCCTCCGCTGGGTTGAAAGAGTTGAAAGAGCAATTGAATGATTTGCTAGAGAAGGGCTTTATTAGGCCAAGTGGTTCACCTTGAGGTGCTCGTGTCCTATTCGTGCCAAAGAAAGTTAGGTCCCTCAGAATGTGTATTGACTTTAGGCAACTGAACAAGGTCACGATAAAGAATAAATATCCTCTCCTAAGGATAGATGATTTGTTTGACCAACTTCAGGGCGCCTCTTGTTTCTCAAAATAGACCTGAGATTTGTTTACTATCAGTTAAAAGTGAGGGAATGTGACATTCAAAAGACAACCTTTAGGACTAGATATGTCCCTCTTGAGTTCTTGGTCACATCCTTTGGGTTGGCGAATGCACCTGCAACCTTTATGGACTTGATGAATGGAGTATTCAGACAATATTTTGATATGTTTGTGATTGTGTTCATCGACGACATTTTGGTGTATTTGAGAAGTTAGAAGGAGCATGCTAATCATCTCAGAGTTTTCCTCCAAACTCTTAAGGACCATGAGTTGCATGTAAAATTCTCAAAGTGTGAATTCTGGCTTAAGTCATCGACCTTCCTAGGCCATGTTGTTACCGGCGATGGTATTCGAGTGGATGCTTAAAAGATTGAAGTGGTTAAGGTCTAGCCCAGACTGACCACTCCGACTGATATAACAAGTTTCTTAGGGTTGGCAGGCTACTACCACGGATTTGTTGAGGTATTTTCTTCCCTATTCGCACCATCGACTAAATTGACTCAAAAAATGTCAAGTTTCAGCGGTCCAATGAATGTGAAAAGAGTTTCCAAGAGTTGAAGACTAGATTGATTACTGCACCGGTCCTAACCTTACTCGACGGGACAGAGGACTTTGTAATTTATTGTGATGCTTCGAGTGTTGGATTGGGAT
This sequence comes from Solanum rostratum, assembly GCA_029948455.1. NCBI lineage: Eukaryota > Viridiplantae > Streptophyta > Magnoliopsida > Solanales > Solanaceae > Solanum > Solanum rostratum. The sequence continues at coordinate 31,995,675 of CM057055.1, read as the reverse complement.
GTGTACTGATGCAGAGAGGAAAGGTAATAACTTATGCTTCCAGGCAACTAAAGGTTCATGAGAGGAACTATACAACCCATGTTCTCGAGTTGGCAGCACTGGTGTTTGCAATTAAAATCTGACGCCATTATTTTTATGGAGTGCATGTGGATGTGTTCACTGACCACAAGAGCTTGCACTATGTTTTCAGTCAGAAAGAGTTCAACCTGGGACAAAGGAGATGGTTGGAGTTTCTCAAGGATTATGACATGAGTATTCTCTACCACCCCGGTAAGGCTAATGTTGTTGCCGATGCTCTTAGCAAGTTGTCAATGGGAAGAACATCCCATGTAGAGGAAGGAAAGAAGGGGTTAGCCAAGGAAGTGTATTGGTTGGCTCGGTTGAGATTTCAACTTGAGGAAAATAACGTAGGAGGAGTTAATGTTCAGAACAAGTCTTCTTCGTCCATAGTGGTGGAGATGAAAGGAAAGCAAGACCAAGATCCTGTCATACTTCAACTGAAGGAGGCTGTCCACAAACAAAAAGTGATGATTTTCTCTAAAGGGGGAAATGGAGTGTTGAGGTACCAAAGTAGATTGTGTGTTCCAAATGTTGATGGCGTTTGGAACAGAATGATGGCGGAATCCCATAACATTAGATATTCCATCCGTCCTGGCTCTACAAAGATGTACCACAACTTAAGAGAAGTCTATTGGTGGAGTGGAATGAAGAGGAGGTATTGATGAGTTCGTTTCGAAGTGCCCAAATCGCTAACAAATGAAAGTTGAACATCATAGGCCATGTATACTGGCACAGAACTTTGAGATTCCATAATGGAAGTTGAAGATGATTAGTATGGATTGCATTACTGGTCTACCAAGGTCTCGAAAGCAACATGATTCAATAAGGGTGACTGTGGATAGGATGACTAAATTAGCTCACTTCTTGGTAGTTAAGACAACTAACCTTGCAGAGGAGTATGCCAAGTTGTACATCCAAAAGATTATGAGGTTGCATGGAGTTCCCTTCTCCATTATCTCGGACAGAGAAGCCCAATTTACCTCCCAATTTTGGAGATCGTTCCAGAAATGATTGGGTACTAAAGTGAACTTGAGCCCAACCTTTCATCCATGGATAGATGGTCAGGCAGAGCATACAATCCAAACATTAGAGGATATGCTGAGAGCTTGTGTTCTTGATTTAAAGGGGAATTAGGATGATCACCTACCATTAATTGAATTTGTATATAACAATAGTTATCATCCAAGCATTCAACTGGCTCCCTACGAAGCCTTGTATGGGAAGAGATTTAGATCACCAATTGGGTGGTTTGAGGTTGGAGAAGCATAGTTGATTGGGCCTGATCTTATCCACCAATCAATGGAGAAGGTCAAGGTCATTAGAGAGAGATTAAAGACTACCCAGTCACCAAAAATCTTATACCGACGTAAGGAGAAGAGACCTAGAGTTCGAAGTAGATGATTGGGTATATTTGAAAGTGTCAGCTATGAAGGGTTTCATAAGATTTGGGAAGAAGGGGTAGTTGAGTCCATGCTATGTGGGACCATATCAGATTGTAAAGAGTTTTGGGAAGATTGCTTGAGTTACAGTTACCTTCCGAGTTAGAGGGAGTCCATCCGGTATTCCATGTGTGAATGTTAAAGAAATGCTTGGGAGATCCTACCTTGGTGATCCCTGTTGATAGCATTATTGTGAAAGATAACCTATCTATGAAGAGGTTCCGATTCAAATCCTTGATCGTCAGATTTGTAAGTCGAGGAACAAAGAGTAGCCTCAGTCAAAGTATTGTGGAGGAATCAATTCATTCAGGAAGTCACATAGGAAGTTGAGGAAGAGATGAAGGTCAAATATTCGCACCTATTCGTGCCAAATGATGAGAGTGTTGAAGGTAAATTCCTTACCCTTCACTAAATCGATTGATCTATTATTGTTGTGACTTTTTATTCTTAAGTCGAGAGTTTGATTAATTGAGTTGAGTGTTGAGATGATTCTTGAGTCTATTTGTGCCCTGATATCCACCCTTACTCATCATTCAAGGACAAATGATCCTGAAAGGGAGACGATGTAATGCTTGGCAAAATTATCAAAATACCCCTAGATGGAGGGTATGCCCATAATGCATCTTCCAATGCACTTATGGAAAATCTAAGGTCGGGTTTGTGATTAGCACGAAATATTGAGTGGGAAAATGGTCTCGGTCGATTTTTAGAGCGACCCGATCAAAAGATAATTTTTTGATCCGTAGCCCAAAATAGTGTTGGTGCGCGCGGGAGAGCGCCGGCCTATGTCATGGACCAACATTTATTTTTTTGAACATCTTTGCAGGATTGAGGAAATTCGTTGAGAAAACTCGTGGATTGGGTCTTTTCCGAGCCGAAAAATTCTAAAGTTTACGAGAGGCATTCTGGTCAATTTCCAACCCCTCCTAAACTCCAAACACCATGTAAAAAGGGTCTAAAACCCCCCATTCAATGTCCTATTCCATAATCTAACAAGGCTAAGGTTTGAGGAAAGAGGAGAAGAGCTTGAGTTGAGAGATTTGAAAAGAAATCCTTGATGTGATTGATTGGTAGCTTCATCCCAGGTATGTAAAGCTAAACTAAAAGCATGGGATTGTTCTCTCATGTGCCTCATAGATGGTCATAGATGAGTTGATGGTTCCAAGAGTCTATATGCATGATCCTTGATGGTTTTTCTTGAAAATTGATTTAAATTTACATGTTTTCCATGTTGATGATCATTATAAACTTGTTTTCGTGAATTGAATATTTTTCATGAGAATTTGCATAACCCTATATGACTCTTTTGAAAAGCCTACATAATGAACTTGAGGATTAAGTCTAGAACCTTGAATTGAGATTGTTGATTGTGATGAGTTGATAAAAATTGATTGTCTTATGAGTCTCTATAAATGAACTCAACTTATGTGTCTATTTGATTGTTTCCTATTGATTATTCTAAGTCTTGAGTCATTGATGAGATGATTGACGAGAGGGCTAAATTCCCTATGTGATGCTGATTGATGAAAGGGCTAAAGTCCATATGAGATGTTGATTGATGAGAGGGCTAAAGTCCATATGAGATGTTGATTGATGAGAGGGCTAAAACCCCTATGAGACATGGATTGATGATAGGGCAATGTCCCTATGAGTTGATTTGTTTGATTGGATTGATAGTTTTATGAGTATTGAGTCATTGGAGTAGTATCAAGCACCGAAAGAGTGAGAGTTAGTCCGATTTGAACTTATCAAACTACGTTGCCAAACGTAGGTAAGACTTAGAACCGCCACATATATTGTGGTCCCCTCTTGATTAGAAGTCCCTGAAACAATAACGGACTTATTGACGACTGACTCCATATTGAGGGAGCTTATATGGTTTCAATTCGTTCCCTACCTGGCAAGTTTGGAACGATTGTGGCAACATCAACGTGATTGTTGTACAGTCACTGGCTCATAAATGACTGTCTCGGATAATAGAAACTCTCATAAATTTCTTACCTTAAGTACTCTAAGTCGAGATGAGATGAGATGAGAGGAGGTGAGCTCCTTTAAGATGAGTTTGATTTGATTGGTGGTTGATTGGTTGATGGGTCACTTGTATACTCTTTATTCTTGCATAAATAGACATTTGATGATTTGATGTTATTTGATGATTATTTTGAGTTGATGTTGTTTCCATATTATTCTACATGTTCGTGTTTCACTCAGCTATTTTACATACCAGTACATTCTAAGTACTGATGTCCCTTTTGGAATGCATTATTTTATGATGCAAAGGCAGGTACTAGAGAACGTCAACAGGCACTCTATTGAATATCCGAGATTCAAAGCTAATTGGTGAGCCTCCACTATTCCGGAGGATCTATTCTTATTTCATCTTGCTTTAGAATTAGATTGGACTATTTCTTTTATTTTGACTTGGGTAGCCATGGGTCTGTCATTGGCACCACATGATTAGTGATAAGGGCTTCATAGATGATGGTTGAACATTGATATTTGAGAATGTGATCTAGTTTATTTCTACTAACCTTTATTATTATCTATATCATTTTGAGACATTAGATGAGATGTTCCCATTTACTTATTTCTATTTTCGCTGTTTAGTAGAGTTACTTGATTGAACGAATATGATGAAGCTAAGTGGTTTTTTCGGGGATTAGCAATAGTTTCTAGGTTCCGGCCACGTCAAGGGTACCCTCCTAGAGCATGACAATGATTGTTGTTGTTAGTGCTTCGACACTGAATCTCTCTTCAATAAGGACCTCTTTTCTTACATAGTCAATGGTCTCAATTACAGATGTAACACATCGATCATTTGATTATTTCACAGATTGACTGATATTGAAGAAAACATTTTCATCATTCAGCCTAAACTTAAGTTATCCCAAATCCATAACAACTACAGTCTTCCAGGTAGCTAGGAATGACCTCCCCAAAATGATAGGGACATCAAAATCAACATCACGGTCAATTATAACAAAATATGCTAGTAATATGAAGCTCTCAACCTAAACTATAACATCATATAGAATACCCATTAGCTTCTTGATTGTCTAATCTACCATGACTAACCACATTGTAGTCGGAGGGGAGGCACCTAAGCCCAACTATTTGTACACTGCATGAGGTATCAAGTAAATGATGGCACCCAAGTCACATAATGCCTTTACAAAGTTGAATACTCTCATGGTGCAAATAATGATGAATGCTCAGAGTTCCTTCTTCTTTGTACAAGATATCTTGTGCCCATGGCACTACAATGATGGATATCATCAACAAGTTCTAAGCTTACTGTCTTTTTCTTCGTGACTAGATCCATCATAAACTTTTCATACCTAGGAATTTTCTCCAATGCATCAATAAAAGGGAGATTCACAAACAATTGCTTCGACATGGAGGTAAAATTTTTGGAAATTTTCCCTTCTCAACCTTCATCTCAACCTCTATGGGAAAGAAGGAAAAGGTATTTTCATGAGAATGGGAGCTTTTGGGAATGCTTTCTGCCTCTCATCTTTCTCACGGGCTCTTTGTCTCCATCGTTTGGTCAAGTTGTTGTTCTCATCACATTTTCATTCTCTTCGGCGTCATCTTCCACCATGATCGACATTGGTGGATCCATATCTGCTTTCCGCCACAAGTCATCACTGCCATGCCATTTCCATCATTCTTTGGATTTTGAACTATTTAGCTAGGCAATGTACCTTTTTTTGCATTAGTTTGAGGTTGTAGACACCTGGCTAAATTATTGCTCCAATTGCTTTATGGCGATTGGTGTGACCGTATGTTTTGATTAATACAAGACATGTCAGCTTTTATGTCCTTGAGAGTCTCATTGTGTAAATCAACCTTGTTTAATAGTTTCCAAGTATCTCTTCAATCCCTGAATTTCTCATTCTTCCATCATGATTTTCGGGTGGAGTGTAGGCGCCACTCCTCTCATTCTGGAAATTGTCTCTTCGCATCAACTCATTATCTCTGTCCTGCCATCTGTTCCTATCATTATACCCATTCCTATTGGCATTGTTTTCGTGGTTGTAGTTGTTATCTCTATTATAGTTTTGACCCATTTTTTCCTCGACCTTGGCACCAATTATCGGTATTATATCCTTGGGCATTGTTCTGAATCCCCCCCCCCCATCTGATATTGACATAACTTGCATCTTCCTCATTAATATAGTGATCATATCTTGGTGCTCTCCATTGGCAACTTATTGTTGGAAAATCATATGTGTATCAGAAGCATATCAGGATCGTACTACTTACTTGAATAGTAGATGTGATATGTTTATTATAGAAAACATATAATCATGTTAGAACATATATAAAATTTTTGAAATTTAATTTAATAAATATTTCTTGAAGCGTGAGTAGAAACCTTCAAGGAAATCAACAAATAGACCGTAGTTTTGTGGTCTTCTATAGTGATCCCAAATTCAAATCTGCACTATCTCAATACTTGCACGCGCAAGCATTGTATAGAAAATCTATTTTTTTTATTAATTTTTTATGTTAGGAGAATCCCTATTTAAAGAGACTTTTTCCCAGTCCAAATCTGGAATTGAAAACATTTATCTCCTTTCTTCATAAGAATAAGAATTTGAGTTCTAGTTAAATATGGGCACTTTAGGGACCATATAATTAATTACTGAGGCTCCATATAATGGAAATAGTTCAAATACATTGAATTATTCTTATCATAATAAATTGTACATCATTCCTCTAAAGATTTGTAATTGTACTCCTCCATTCATATTTTGGAATTTCCCACTAAACACTTATATAATTCTCCATGATAAGATTACAAATCCTAATAAATAAATTAAATTACTGATAAATTTTATTTGAAGATTAATTTCTTTTAGAGCACTGCTTAACTTATTCCATGTGTCGGATTCATAAATCCACTTGCAAGGTTTGACATGATGAAAACTTATAAATTTACTAAAAAAACATATCAATAATCTCTATATCGAGACATGGATTCTATCAACTAACTTATATTTCGCCAACATATATTATTATCATCCAATCTGTCAGGCATATTGAACCATCTCAGAATCGCACCTTTTAATAAATCAAAACTATAGTTAATATATACAAATCATAATAGTTATATTAGGCTTCAGAATATAAGTATATTTAACTGTTTAGAGAATATGTTTTTATTAGTCAGTTTAGAACAACTATCTATACTTGGTCCCATTCAATACATACAATATGCACTAGCACATGAAGTTGAAACTACACCATTCTCATAATCAAGATAAATTATATATAATCTTCTGCTACAATCATACTAATGGCTTGTCCATCTTACTCTTAGAATGTGAACGAAAAAAACTTTATACTTATAAGAACCAATGATTTAATCCTCTGTTTATAAGATATAATTCTATGTAATAAATCATTTACTATATAAGTAAATAAACACATAAACGAAATTAAAATTGAATAAACAATTATTCTATAATAATTACTATATCTAAAATCATTCTTAATAGTATATATTCCATGGTTAATAGTATATATCCCAACACATACCGCATTGATTCTTTCTCAGTTCTGCTTCATCAACAGGCCAACATTGGTGTTTACCTTTGCCCACTCCTGGAGTATTTCTTGATTGAATTTTACTTGATTTGGATTTGTCCCAACTGAGAAGGATCTTTTTATCCTTTTGGTATCCCTAGTACTCTATTCTTTATTTTGTCTTTTCCACCTTTTTTAAGTCTCCAGGCAGCCTCAGCTAGTGTACAGTCCATAAATGATCCTCCATGATGGTGTTAACCACTACCTTACTATTATCATCCTAAGCTCTATAGAAGATCTCAAGCAAGGAATCTTCCATGATTCGATGGTTTGGAAGACTTCTAAAGTACTTTATAAACCTTTTCCAAGCAGCACTGATTAAGTATCCTAGTGCCTATTGGAAGTTAGTGATTCTGTCCTTAAGCTTCAGCTTCGTTGTCCGTGGAAAGTATCTTCTAAGAAATGTCTGCTGCATCTATGAACAAGTCAAAATTGAGTTGTAACTAAGCTCAGATAACCATATTATTGCCTCTCTAATAAGAGATAATGGGAAAACACTTACCCCGATGATATCTATTCATAGGTTTTGATTTCCAATCATACTCGCATAGACAAACACAACATTATATAGATGGGCATATGGATCCTCAAATGGTAATCCCATAAAAAATTTCAGTTATGTAGAATCTACAACAACCCACTCAAAATGAACTATGAATCTATAGGCAATAGGGGTAACATAATAGCTCCTGTGACATCCATAACATGTGGACAAAGCTCAAAGTTATTCCATCCACCAGCCTTGGCTTTCTGTGCAAATGGATCCTCTTTCTAGGTTTTATCGCCCATTGAAAAATGGGTTATTACATACATGGTCATTTTCTATTCTGAGTTGGTCAATTGCATCATCTACATCACGACCAGCATATCCTAGTAGCATCAGGGTACACATCCACATAGATAAGAGTTAAGCTAGAATACGTACCTATCATAGGGCATTCACCCATATCCAGCCTCCACTAGGTCTTTCAGCAATGCAACAATGTTAGGACTTAGCTAATATCATAGTTACAGCTAATACAGTCATCGATATCGTGATTACCAAACTCACAACATCATACTACCCATATAGACCACAACCAGCCATATACTATACATACTTAACAACTCAGCCCATAAATATTACATTTCTACGCACTCCTACTTAGATATGCAAGCATTTAAACTCAGTCTACGGTTTAAGAAGCCTAGCATACTTGGAAGGCAGTTCCTCGCATTCCACCCGAGATTTTCCCTTTCTTATCATCTCCATTGTTTCTCAGCTATCAAAACATGAATCACAAAGTCAACACGGCAGATTTAACTATACAATCTCAAGAATCTGGGAAAATTACATCAATTATGATTAAAATTGGTAAAAATGGGACCCACACAAAAAATTAAAAACCAATTCCTGTAGAATGCATTTTTCATCAGCCCGAGTCTAAAGCCAAAAATTCAGCTCAAAGCGAGGCTCAGAATACCAAGAAATAGCATAAAAATCGGATGGCAATTCTTATCGAAAAAAGTACTACAACAGCATCTTGGCCAAATTTCTAAAAAATAAAATAGTAGTCAAATTAACATAATTAAATATACCACAACGTAGTTCTCAAAAACTACTAGAGGTTTAACCCAAATTTCACACAATCTCTATAAGAAATTGTCGAGATATCACATTCCGAACATTCTGAAAAACCACAACATAAAGTGGCTAAAATCCAATTTTCGCATCAAATGGAGCTCTATCAGTTAATTTTGACATTACCATGACATGAGCCGCAGAAAAAATATAGAATAGACCCAAATTTCACCTAAATTCGACCCAAAACAGATAAAAAATTTGCATAACAAATTTCAAAAAACATACTCTAAATACAGCCGCAAAAACAGGAATTCTGACCTCAAACGGTGCACCTAAATCAGATTACAGAACTCCCACAACGTTCGTCTCAGAAAAATATACACGTTATCCTTTTGAATCACCGAAATCGAATGAAAAATGAGAGAGAAATCGCGTGCGAAATCTGTCCTGTTGAACTGGAACGATTCTTGAAATTTCAAGATTTATACAACTGCTTTTCCCCCTTTTTTTATATTTTGCCGCCTTGCCACATGGCAGCCTCTTGCTGGGCCACGTTAGCGCTGCCTTTCATTTTTCAACAACTGCTCAAACTTAATTTCGATGCTTTGGCCTCATCTGGAGATGGAAAAATACAACACACATATGAAATCAAATCGAGAACAACATTCTGGACTCAAAATTGTAGTAAACATTTTCATCGGAGGTCGTTTTGTCACAATGTGGGTCCTACTTCCCAATATCAAAATCTAATAAAGAGGCCAAAATGCACCTAGAAGCCTTGAGAACTGAATTAAAGGCTGTTTTAGACCAAACTCAACGTTACAGATCCAATGGTACGGTCATAATTTTCATTTGGGGCATGTTTCCCAAGAACATTGACTAAAGTCAACTATTAACCCATTACGGAGACTAAATTTACAAAACTCGATTAATTGCACCGAACATGAACCTAGCCTAATTTGGTCATTCCGGAACTGATGGAACCGTCAGAATTTCGCGTCGAGGTTGTTTACTAGGACTTTATCTGTAAATTCATTTTACAGTTATAATCTCTTGTTTAACTCGAAAAGCTATATAATTGTCAAACGATTCATCAAATGACTGAACAATCAGTGTCAATAAGTGGCAAATAACTCGAGCTCACTATACAAAAGTTCAAATTTATAAATTATTCGCAGAGCCCCAAAATTGACCTGCAGGGTCATTACAAAAAAATATTATTAAATTTTAAAGTTATCTACGTTTTAATTGATATATTAAATACAACTTTTAGGTCAGTAATAAACTATTTAATCAAAAATATGTAATTTAATAGTGGAGTGAACATTTTATGAGAAATCAAAATTTAAATAAACATAAGTATTAGACAAATAAGTTCAAGATATAATATATTGATAAATAGAAATTGTATTTATAAAATGTAATTTTTAATAGAAAAATATGTTATCATAAAAATAACAATTAATTAAGCTTGGGAATATTATTATAAATAATTAAAAATTATATTAATATACACGAATATAAAATAGTGTACAAAAGAGAGTGTAAAGGGGGTATTTTTGGATTTTTACATACTTCATGCAAGGATAAGCTATCCCGAGATTATTATTCCACCCTCGGGGAAGGAAACTTATCCTTGTAGTGACTGTTAATCCTGGGATAAGTTATCCAAACTTTTGCACCCAACACAACGAATTGAGGACAACTCAAAAATTACCTCGAGATTAACTTTTGTTATTCATCACACCAAACGACCCCTAAGGTGTGTGGGTTTTGATCCATAGGTCCCTTTCACCCATGGATCGCAAAGAATTTCTCTCATTTCATCTAATTTCGAATATGTATCTTACAGGTTTTCATGATTTCAATCCCAATTGCATAAATTATGATTTATGTTATGGTTATTGATCCAATCATGTATGAATTGCTAGAAATTTCATGGATTACAAAACTACAAGTGAATTCTCTTATATGACCTAGGGTTCATGAAATTGCCTAAGAGTTCTTTTAGTTTTGGCCCACTTGACCTTATTTTACATGACTGTGTATAAATATATCTTAATTACATTATTTTAAGTCAATTAAGTATGAACCCATGTTTTTGTCCTAAATTTAACCTCAAGTCATGATTATGGAATTCCGAGTCTTTAAGTAAGTTTATGAAAAGAGTGACCTAAGACCCTATTGACATTCTTAATTGAGGTAGAATTCGTGATGATGGAAGATCTACACCTATATTACATGAATCACATGAACATGAGCTATTTTATGAACATGTTTATATGAATTAGACTGGTTCATGAATGTGCATGAGTGTATCTTATTTTCATGATTTTGAGCTTATGGAATTTGAACACATGCTATTTTCCTACCTTTCATCAGATGATTATGATTATGCATGTACAAGGTTTACAATAAGCTTATGCATAGGGGATTCTAGATCCTTGAAGGTGACTTAAGATTTCTATAAGAGACGTAGGATTGTAAAAGGTGACCTAGGCCCCTAGTATGATTATCAAGGATGCACTAATGATAGGTGCACACCTCCCACTTTACACTCATATGGATGGTGTACTGATGATGGAAGAAGACCTCCCACTTTACACTATTTATTACCAGTGTATTCATGATAGGAGCGCACCTCCCATTTTACACTAGTTATGAAATGTGCTATTTCTTTGCATAAATTTACTATCTATGGGACTTGATCAAGCTTATGATTATGTGATAAGTATAAATGCATGTATATATTATGTATTTCATGGGATGTTGACTTGGCACTGATAGAACCTTTGTTTTGGAGCACAACCATAGTTGAGGTATAGCCCGAACTACTAAATCTCATTGTCCTATAACTACATCCTATAGTAGGATTTATGATTACCACTACAGTGTGCTAATTGATCCACATATCTTATGACATGACAATAGAGTTCTACCATGGCAAGTAGACTCCTCTTTTTTCAATGTAAGGTTAACACTGGAACTCCGTGTTACAACTTGCATTGTCTTATTGTTAATTACGGTGACTTCCCACATATGTATGGCATATTATGTTATTATGAACCACTTCATTAATGACATATTAGTTTGTTGATTCCTTTCGTTACTTTTTTTTTACTTATCCCATTGCTCCTGAATTACTTAGCAATGTACCACATGTATATTACCGTATTGCATACTCACATACTAAGTACATTTGAATGCACTAATGTATATTTTATGTCTTCATTATTTCACAATATAGGGACAGGTGACTATCTTCCTCCTCATCTTTGTTGCAACATTCAAATTTGCGTCAGAGATTTCTTAGGTGAGTCCTCATGCTTTGGAGATAAAACCTGCTATCTTCTAGTATTTATATTATGGTTGAGCTATCTTTGAGACTATCCTTTACTTCATTAAGGGTGAGCAATGGACATGTCTTAGCCCACGCCTAGTCTATTACTTAGAGGCTATTGGACATGATGCATGGATTTTATAGCTTTAGCACTCTCGATGCTCTTATGTTACAATTTTATGATTATGTCTTAGCACCCGCTAGTGTGTTTCACTAATTACCTATGAAATCTTATGATATGTAAAGAAGGCTAGTTTAGGTTTACCTCGGGGAAATTCATTGTGTCATGCCTAGGGCCTAGCTTCATTTGTGACAAATTTGGTATCAGAGCCCAAGGTTTTGAAATGTCATAGGGTTCCATACCGTGTCAAGTAGAGTCTTATTCATAGGTATGAAAGGTGCCACATCTATGAATAGAAAGCTATGAGGCATTTTAGGAATCTTTACTTCTTTCATGATTTAGGTCATGCCATAGAATGTTTCCTAAGGGTTTCTCATTCTAACAATTGTTCTTTATAATTTTCAGAGAATGCCTCAACGAAGAGTACTTGAGCCAAGGAAAGTTGATGTTGACAAGGACTAATCTCCCCATAACCCTTTCCAGGAATAAGTGACCATGTTGAGTTTTGGGGTTCTTTTACTATATTGGCTAAGGCTTTGAAAAATCAAGCCAACCAAATTTTGGTTGCTCCTCCTCCTCATATGCCTACCCCAGAATCTAGGGTGAGAGATTTTGCTCGAAATGAACCCTACTGAGTTTTATGGTTCAAAGGTAAATGGGACCTTGTATATCATTTTTGAGCTTATCTATGAGAATTTCTATTTTTCCCTTTTGTCAGTTGCTTTGGACCTATTTTGAACTATCTATGTGGTTTGAACTAAAATCCTAAATTTTAAAAGTGGAAAATATGAGTTGTGGCATTTTTGAAAGCTTAAATTGTTGAAAAAGTGAGTTTTTATACCATTCTGAATTTTGAGTGTTAGATCAGATATCTGTCAATTTCATTAGCTAAAAAACGTCGAATCTAGTTTACGGGAAGTTATAGAACTGAATTCGGAGTTAAATTGAAGATTTTAGACCTAAAGTTGAATTTTTAGTTGTTTATAGAGCCAAATTTTGACTTTGGTCAATATTCGGCGTTCGAAAGCTCAGATCAAAATGTCAACAGATCTAATTGTTTCAAATGGTGAAACTAACACACTAATCTCGTCAAAATTTTTGGAGTTTTCGAGGGAAGTTTTGGTATTTTGTGTTCTAAACTAGTTTTATGGAATTTCATCAATAATCATGTCAAGGAGGCCATGGAACTAAATTTGATAATTTTGTTGAGTTTGGATCGCCTTTTCTCGTAGGCATATTGTCCGATTTGTGTAATTTGGATTCCGAATGGACCTCGAGGGTCCATTCCGTGAACTTGCAATAGTTGAAATATTTGTTTTGGTGCAGACTAATTTTTTTTCTCTACGTTTGTGGATGTCTAGGTTGCATAAAGCTCCACGTTCGCGGCAGCCTGATCTGTGCTCACGGAAGGTATTCCATTTTTTTTATCTACATTCACTGATGTATGTCTGTATTCTAGGAGAATTCAAGCTTGGTTGACTTCTGCGTTCACGGATTCCTATAAGCGTTCGCAGAGGTGTTTTGTTCCTGATCAGTTTTAAATCGTGAAACCTCAATTTTTACTCCATTTTCAATATTTCAAGATCTGTTGGGCAATTTTTGAAGTGCTTTTCTGGAAAAAATATTTTGGTATTTGTCTCTAACATCAACTTATTTATTTTCTATTAGTTTTTACTTGATTTTACTTTGAATTTCATGATTTTGAATATCAAAAATTGGGATTATCATGCCTTTAGATTGGAAACTTTAATTGATCATTGTCCCTCGTTCGAGCTCAATTTAGTGGGATTTTCACCCACTAACTCCTTTCCTCATGTAGAACCATAATTTTCGATCAATACCCAAACTCAGAAAATTCAAATTTTAGCCCTAATTTTAACCATTTTACCCTAAGCCTAATTCATGCCAATATAGGTATCAAAATTCATGTATTGATGTGCAGTATCTATTTTTGATAGCGATTGGTTGATTTGGAGATTGTTTTGAGGCTTGGATTGATCTAAACCTTGGTTTGATTGGGCTTTTATCATCAAGTTAGGTTCAGCTAACCTTTTTGGGGCTGCATTTGAGTTATTGGGTATGCTTATATGATGATTGTAAGATTTAGTTTGTTTCATGAGTTATTGGATTGATATGTTAGAATTTTAGCGAAATTACGATATTAGTTATGTTGGAATTGGACTAAATTGTGACTGTTTTGGTAAATTGAGACGTGGCAATGAGATTTGAGATATTTGGATATTATTGTGATAATATGAGACTTGTGATATTATTTGGAAAGCTTTGTCGCAATTATACGGTAATTGAGATACCTTTTGCAACCCTTTACATATTTTGTGACTTGTGAAGTTTGGTATCTTCGGTGTACTTGGTTATTGATGAGAGCTTGGTGATTTGAGACATCATGATGATCTATGGTATTAATTGTGTTTCTTGAGATTATCTTCCCCAATTTTATGATAGTTATTTTTCGGTATTGCTGTTATATTTTTGTTATATATCTTGATTTTGTGGCATTGGCATGCATTCATCTCATACTGCATTGGCCCTTGATACAGTTTTCATACTTGAGAGATCCATTTTCCGACACTAGAGTTCGCTGAGGTATTCATTTGTGCCAGCGTCTGCCATGATACTAGAGATCTATTTATCGATGCTAGGGTCCACCAAGGTATTCATCAGCGCTAGTGTTTGTCATTAATACTTGAGAGATATTGGTATATGGTCTGATGAGACCCCCAGGGTTCTACCTAGTAGCTACACCTCAGTAGATGTATACACCAGTGCCAGAGTTTGCTGTGATTCCACCCTATGCATTGTATTCATACATTACATATGCATTGCATCATTGACTATTATTTTTATCTTATTCTACTCTTATTTTAATATATTATGTACAAAGCCCTTCATTGCAGTTGATTGGATTCTTTATTATTACATGCTTATTCAATTTCTCCTACCAAGTTGGTTGAACCTATTTTGTATATTTTGGTGTACTCATCCCTACTTTAATTTGTTTACTCCATGTAGATCGAGCATTGGGACCCTCAGAGGGTATTTGATCATATTCTACAAGAGTACTTCCTTATTAACCTAGATTTCAGCAGTGAGGCTCAGACTTCGAGTCGTCATTGATCTATAGAGACTTCTTTATTGTTATCTTTATTAGACTTTGTGTCTTACATTATTACACATCTTTGTATTTGTTTATTCATACTACTTTTGGTGCTCTTGTATTCATGACTCCATGTTTTCGGATTTCGTAGTAACTGTTGCGTTGCTTTTTCTTTACTATTATTTCCCTTTACTCTCATTCTATTTTTTTGATGTGACAAGTTTTGAATTAGAGTTCTAGGTTTGTTAGGGCTCGTGAGTCAAGAGTTGTGATGTTTGGTAGAGTCTTGCGGATCGGTATGTAGACATCCATACCTTTCTTCAGGAGGCTACATGGAACTTGATAGGAAAAGCTTATATGTCTAGTTTCTATTTCATGTGTTTCTTCACATCAAATATTTTGAAATGTATCTAATCCACTCCTTATACGTAGATACTAATTACTAGAGCCTAACGTTAGTGGGAGAGCCTGAGCCAATTGATGTAGGCCCCGCTCATGGTCGAGGCAGGGCTCAAAGTAGGGACAAGGGCCAAAGACGTGCTAGAAAGGCAACTCCACCTAGAGGATAGGCTAAATCATCTTTCCAAAACCTGAGAATGAGTAAGTGGGACCCACCGGCTCTATTCCACCACCCTCATCCCTAGATTCTATGCTTTCAGGTTAGGAGATACTATTAGGGATGTTAGCCACACTTGTGGGAGCTTCACTAGCCCCTATTTCTTCTTGATGCACCAGCTTCTATAGTGCCAACTGGCCTTTCTATGACTCAATTTAATCCAGCAATGATTCATGTTGGTCCTTCTTCAGTCCCATCATATCCGCCTATGCCCTCTATTATTCTGCCTCAAACGTCATGGCCGATTTCTGGTTCACAGCTTCATAGGTTGCCTTTTGCACAATCTATTGTACTGCCCAGATTTATTGTGCTACCATCTTTTGCTAGTCCTGCTATGTCCACTGATGAGCCGAAGAGTTTTGAGAGGTTCGTACAGTTAGCCCCCTTAGATTTGATGGTATGCCCAGTGATATAGCTTATGATTTCTTATAGGAGTATTAGGACCGATTGTGTAATTTGGCCATCCTTTGTCACATTGAGTTGCTTATACCTCTTATCAGTTCACTGTCCTAGCCAAAGCATAGTGGAGGTCAATTTTGGCTCGTAGATTTGTTGGATCTCAAGTTATGACCTGGGAGAAGTATAGTAAGGTGTTCCTAGAGAGGTTTATGCCATATGGCCTCTGAGATAGTTGCCAAGATAAGTTTGTTAGGCTTCGGTAGGGTTCCATATTAGTATCGAACTATGAGGCCTAATTCCATACATTGTCTAGGTATGTCTTATCTAGTATACCTATAGAGTTTGAGATGATTTGGCCCTTCGCCAAGGGATCTGCAGGGTATCTTTAGGAGGCTAAAGCTTCTTTTGTTCTAGTCGGTGCTACTTTCCAAAGTATGGTGGATTATGCCTGTAGGATTGAGCACATTAGACATGATACACATGGTGGCGGGAAAAGATATTATTAGCATGGCTAGTTTAGTGGACCCCAACGATGAGATAGAGAGTTTTAGAGGCAGGGCCATCAGGGCAGGGCAGTCCATGCAGCCATCCCCACAGTTAACAGTGTTGACATGTCTAGGACTACTTAGACAGGTCATGATAGCTCTTTTGGTACAGCCAGGCGTGGTAGCTTTTCAGGGAAGCCATCTCAGCAATGAGAGACTAGGGCTTGCTATAGTTGTGATGAGATTGGGCATTTCGCTAGATATTGTCCACATTGTGCACATTCTGCCTAAGCTTCAGGGTCTCTACCAGCCTAACCAACCCCAACAACAGCAGCCAGAGACACCTCTCAGGGCATGATGGATGGCATTGGAGGAGGTCGAGGTCCAGTGTTGGGTAGAGCCATGGAGGCTCATAGATTTACGAGGGGCGCAGGTATGCTATGATTTCCTGAATCAAGCAAAGGCAAAGGCCTCTCATGCGATTATTGTAGGCATGGTTTTGGTGTGCCACCATTCTTCTTCAATTTTATTGATCCAAGCTCTACTTATTCATATGTGTCAACTTATTTTGCCACAAATCTTGGTATTATGTGTGAGCCTCTTGCCGAGCCTATTTGTGGTTCTACCTCGATTGTTGAGTCTCTAGTGGTGAATCAGGTGTATCATAGTTGTATTATCACCATTATGGTGGGGGATACTATTGCTGAGTTGATATTCCTTGATATGGCTGACGTCAATGTGATATTAGGTATGGATTTATTATTTCTTCATAATGCCATTCTTTATTGTCATGTGATGAAACTGACTTTATCATGTTTGGATTTGCCTCAGTTAGTGTGGATTGGCGTGTCTAATTCCTACCCCAAAAGGGTGATTTCCTATATGCATGCATGTAGATTGATGGATAAGAGATGCATGTCATATTTGGCTCATGTTTGGGCCTATTCTCAGGAGTCACCATCTTTGGAGGCCACCAGAGTTACTAGAGAGTTTATATTTGTATTTTTGATTGATATGTCAGGTGTTCCTCCAAATTGTGATATTGACTTTGCTATTAATGTGGATTCGGGCACAAAGCCCATTTCTATTGCTCCTTATACGATGGCTCCAGTTGAGTTAAAGGAGTTAATGTAGCAATTAAAGGATTTTTTTAAAGAAGTGATTCATCTGTTTGAGTGTATTTCCCTGGGTTGTTCCTTTCTTGTTTGTGAAGATGAAGGATGACACTATGCATATGTGCATTGATTATCGTTACCTGATGAAAGTGACCATCAAGAACAAAATATCCTTTTCCTCATATTGATGATTTATTCAATATGTTGCAGGGTGCTTCACTGTTTTGCAAGACTGATTTGAGGTTTGGATATTACTAGTTGAGAGTTAGAGAGTCTGACATCCTTAAGAGAGCCTTCAAGACTCGTTATGGTCATTATGAGTTCGTGGTTATGTCATATAGGCTAACCAATTCTCCAACCAATCTTATGAAGTGGATGAATAAGGTATTCAAGCCATATTTTGATATTTTAATGATAGTGTTCATTGAAGACATCTCGTTTTACTCCAACAGTGAGTCCGACCATATTCAACATTTGAGGATTTTACTTCAGAGATTGATGGAGGAGAAGTTGTATGCCATGTTTATAAAGTGTGAGTATTGCCTCGAGTCTGTGGCTTTCTATGGGCATATGGTGACAAGGGATGGTATTATGGTGGATCGGGCCAAGTATAGAGATACAAAGCTTTATTTGTTTGGGGAGGTACTATTGGCGTTTTATGCAGAGCTTATTTTCTTTGCAGCCCTGTTGACTAGACTTACTTAGAAGGATGTTGTATTTCAGTGGTCGGAGGAGTGTTAGATGAGCTTTTAAAAGTGTAATGATTTATTCACCTAAGTAGCTATTCTTGCTTTGCTCGAGAAAGAAGTGCCATTTGTGATGTTATTGGAGTGGGTTTGTGTGGTGTATTGATACAAAGGAGTAAGGTGATAGCATATACATCTAGACAATTGAAGGTGCATGAGAGAAGCTACCCTATCAATGATTTAGAGTTGGTTGCAGCGGTGTTTGTATTGATGTTGTGGCTTCATTATTGTTATGGGTTTCATTGCGAGATCTTTACCAATAACCAAAGTCTCAAATACATCTTTTCTCAACATAATTTGAACATGAGAGAACGTTAGTGGGTAGAGTTGCTAAAGGATTATGATATCTCTATTCTATATAACTTGGGCAAGGCGAATATGGTGGCAGATGTTTTGACTCGGAAGGCCTCTAGTATGGAGAGTTTGACATTCATGAGGGTAGATAAGAGGCCCTTAGCTTTGGAGGTTCATTCTTCGGTTAGATATTACCCCTCCTCAGAGTATGTTGGCCTTTATGGAGGCTTGGTCTTCATTACTTGATCAAGTATGTGCTCACTAGTTTGTTGATCCTTGATGAGTCATGAAAATACGACTTTTACGATGCTTAATAAATAGAATTATTGTGAGTTCTTAAGCGCTTTTGTTAGTTTAATATGTGTATTTTGATACTTTGCAGGAAAATGACGAAGGAATGGACTAATATAGGAATTGCGAAAAACAAAAAGAGAAAGCATTCAAATTGCGGTGAAGTGACGATATACGTACCATCTCATGGGCCGTGTAACATCACACGGACCGTGGGATGGTGCGTGATGGGACAACATGGAAGAAGTGGAAAATGAAGCCAAGTGAAGGACCATGGAAGGTCTTCACGGGCTGTGTCGCAATACATGGATCGTGTGACCGACCGTGACCCTACACTTGGGCGTGAAACTGGAACGGGCCAAGGCAAGTCGCACGGACGGATAAAATGACCGTTCAGACTGCCACGGACCGTGTCATGCACCGTGAAGTTGACGTGAACTAAAAGGGGCATCGTCGAAAATAAGAGAAAGTGTGCAAGTGAAGACTCATGGACCGTTAGACGGGCCGTGAGACACAACATGGACTATGCTAAAGCCCGTGAGGAAGCAGCAGGCGAAGGTAGATGGGCCGTGTGACGGGCCGTCTGGTTTCACACAGCCCGTGAAAGGAACCGTGTCCATGCCAGAAGTTATTCTTCCTATTTTTTATCAGACTAGTTTTTCCTTGTATGTATAGTATTTTATTATATTTCGTTAGGGATGTTGTTGACGGCTGAAGTCAGAGAACAAGAGAGAAAATACTATTTTGACTTTATTTTACGTTTGATTCGTGGATTGTGACAATCGCTTGAAGATTGTAACACGGATTCTTTGTTCTTTCGATTGTAAGTCAATCACTATTCTTTCATTGTATTGTTGTGGGCGAATTATAGTGAACATGCTAGGCTAAACCCACAACTAGGGTTGTGGGAACCATGGCAATTAAATGAAATAGCGCAAACTGGGGTAAAGTCGTGGGAGTGATTGTCGCATGTATTGTCAAATTCTTCGCTTTAACTTCTCCTTAATGAGTCGACGCATTAGGGTAAGCCTCTATTCGCTACATGCCTGAGAGGGATGCAGTGATTGGGAAAAGAGTTAGACAACGGAAATTCGGGGTTATCAACCTAGTCTAAGTGCCTGAGACTGAAAGGTGAGGGTATTCTGAGATCAAAAACAAAGATTGTAATTACATACACTTTGATACCGAAAGGAGACGAGTGAAATATAGCTAGGAAGGACCGAAAGGTGAACTAGGTATTAGCTAATTTGTTGGATCTTGTATGCACAATTAAGAATGAGTTTACCACGCCAGTTTAGTTATCGTATAGGATGTCATGGGGAACATAACCCTAGCTCTCTCTATTTGTTTGAAAACCAGTATCAACGTCTCTATTAGCTACATTACATAGGAATTTAAGTTGAACAACGCAACCCCCATTTACGTTATGCAATTTTATCTGGGGAATAGCATTTACATCTGAAAATTGATATTAATAGATTCATTCTTACGCGTTCCCTGTGGGATCGACCACAACTGTGGTTGAGTTTTATATTTGACTAATGACCGCTTTACTCTTCCGTTTGGAGTGTAAATTTGGGCGTAACAAATTTTGGCGCCGTTGCAGGGGAATGCGGCAAAGAACTAGTCTATTAGTTGCTACTTTCAGTTTGTAAGTCTAGTCCCTAATTTTACTTTTATTTCTTGTTTTTATCTTTGTAGAGAATCAGCATTGCATGCCAAGCACCCGAAGTAAGGGTGAAGCACTTATTCCCTATGATCCCGAACTTACTAAATCAATTCGCAGAATGAATGCCCAGGACCGCGAAGCAGCAAGGCAGAGGGAGTTGGCAGTGAATCCTGCTGACAGAGGACATGATGGGTTGGGTGTGGATGATCTAGCTGGTAATGTGGTACCACCAGCGGCGCCACTTCGCCAGGTGCCACTTGTACCACCACAACAACACCAACCCCCATTGAGACCTCAAGGACCTCAGTACCTACCCGCAGTAAACGATGATGATGAGGGTGCTGGGACCACTGGGGCAATAGTGCTGCCACCTCTACCTGCTGGTGTCAAGTTCACTATCACTAGCACGATGCTGCAAATGCTACAGTTTAAGGGATTGTTCAGTGATGTTGCTACCAAGGACACAAACTAGCATCTGATGAATTTCTTGGCGACTTGCCAGTCGTCCGAGATCCCAAGAGTTAGTCAGCAAGCACTGTGGTTGAGATTATTTCCGTTGTCTCTGTCTGGGGAGGCGATAAGGTGGCTGAATGAGCCTCCCCATGATTCCATTCGTACATGGGGAGAACTAAAGGAGGCCTTTCTAGAAAGATTCTTCCCTGCTTCAAGGCAACTGAAGCTCAAAGATGAGATCGGGTCTCATAAGCAAATGCCGAATGAAGCACTGTATCAGTCTTGGGAGAGATTCTGACAAAAGCTCAAGCAGTGCCCAAACTATCATCTCACTGCCGAACACTTGAAGGCAGTCTTTTACAAGTCCTGCAACTTTTTTACCAAGCCAATCATAGATGCAGCTTGTGGAGGGTCGTATATGTCTAGGACTTTCCCGTACATAGTGGTCATCTTGGATCAGGTGGCAAAGAACAACAGGGCATGGTACACTAGAGACGAAGACTGCTCTGAAATGGTCTTTGAGATGAGTGTGGAGCAATGCAAAAAGGAGGAAGAGAGGGACCAAGATATGGCTCATATGCGGACGCAGATAGATTTGTTGTCTAAAAGGTTCCTTGATGGGGACACTGAAAAGGTAAAAGCAATGGACGCACTCCCCAGGTATGATGACCAAGGTAGCGACTATGATGAGTAAGCTCAGTTTTTGGGTAGTCAGGGGGGTTACAGGGGTTTTAACTCCAGTAACCAAGGTCGGAGCTATGGTCGTGATAATTAGCAAAGGAACTGGCCGAACAGAGATGTCTATAGAAACCGAGAACGCCAGAATGACGGTGGCGAAACTCCAGGCTAGAGGATATGATGGCAAAAGTTCTTAGCAAGGTGGAGGCCACAGAGGCAGGGGTGCGAGACGTGAAGGGCGAAATGTCCAATATGAGGCAATTGGTAGACTCGCACTCTACCTCGATCAAGCAACTTGAGCAGCAACTAGGGTAACTTTCGGTTTCACTGAATCAAAGGAAGGTTGGGTCACTTCCCAGCGATACTGTGCGAAACCCAAAGAATGATGACCACTGCATGGCGATCACCACGAGAAGTGGTAAGGTACTTTTTAACCTTGTTGTTGCCTATGATGCAGGTCAGGATAAAGTAGCTGGCGAGATGCCTAGCCCCATGGGGGTGCCGGTGGATGGTGCAGACAAAGAGATTGGTGCAGCACCGGCAGAGCCAAAGGCTGCCAAACAAGCAACAGCTGTGGATACTCCCACTACTCCTAGCCTTCCAGCCATCCCGAAACCACTACCGCCATTCCCCCAAAGGTTGAAAAAGAAGGCGGAGGATGGAAAGTTTCAAAAGTTTCTGTCCATGTTGAAGGAGCTGTCCGCGAACATCCCCTTTGTGGAAGCACTTGAGCAGATGTCTGGCTACGCTATGTTCATGAAAGACTTAGTCACTAAGAAGAGGACAGCCACGATTGAGCCAGCTGATAATCTGCACCACTGTAGTCCCATCGCTACAAGATCCTTGGTCGAAAAGAAGCGGGATCCAGGAGCTTTCACCACCTCGTGCACTATTAGAGCCTATGACTTTGCACGGGCCCTTTTTGACCTGGGTGCTAGCATCAATCTAATGCCACTGGCAGTGTATCATCAGTTGGGCTTGGGAGCCCCCGCACCCACTACCATGAGGCTACTGATAGTAGATAGGTCAGTGAAGAGACCCGTGGGGATTCTGTATGATGTTCTTGTTCGGGTTGACAGGTTCATTTTCCCTGCCGATTTCATGATCCTTGTTTGTAAAGTAGATTTCGATGTGCCAATCATCCTCGGAAGGCCGTTTCTGGAAACTGGCAGGGCACTAATGGACGTAGAGCGTGGAACTGCCGATTAAACACTGAGGAGGTGAAATTCAGTGTGTATGCTGCCATGAAGAGGCATAAAGAGTTGGCTATGATGTCTGTCATGGATGTTGATGACGACGGTTCCTCTGAGGTCTCGCTGGAGGAAAGGATGACTGTAGACACACTGACTGCAGTCCTTATGAACTTCCCAGGAGATGGTGTTGATGGGTACAAAGACACCATATATGCATTACAGGGCATGGGAACCAGACCATTTGTCCCTCGGAAGCTGGACTTGGACTTGAAAAATAGACCAACACCACCATCAAAACCATCTATCAAGGAGCCGCCTACTTTGGAGCTCAAGGAGTTGCCTCAGCACCTCAGGTATGCATTCTTGGGTGCAAATAACACTCTTCCTATAATTGTGGCTGCAGATCTTCAAGTGAACCAGGTGAAGGCGCTATTGGGGGTCCTCCAAAAGTTCAAGCGAGCTATTGGTTGGACCATCGCAGACATAATCGGCATTCCTCCAGGCATCTGCACTCACAAAATCAAGTTGGAGGACGACTGCGTACCCAACATCGAGCATCAGAGAAGGCTGGATCCACCCATGCAAGAGGTGGTGAAAAAAGAGACCATCAAGTGGCTGGATACTGGGGTGGTATACCCCATCTCGGACAGCAAATGGGTAAGCCCAGTGCAGTGTGTTCCAAAAAAGGGGGGCGTGACAGTGGTGGCTAATGACAAGAATGAGCTTGTCCCTTTGGGACCTGTCACCGGATGGCGAGTTTGCATGGACTACGGGAAGTTGAACAGATGGACTCTAAAGGATCACTTCCCCATGCCTTTCATGGATCAGATGTTGGACAGGTTAGCAGGCGAAGGGTGGTATTGCTTCCTCGACGGGTATTTGAGCTACAACCAGATATCCATCGCCCCAGAAGATCAGGAGAAGACTACCTTCACTTGCCCCTATGGGACATTTGCCTTCAGGCGGATGCCATTTGGACTCTGCAATGCCCCAGCCACTTTCCAGCGTTGCATGATGTCAATCTTTTCAGACATGGTCGAAGACACCCTCGAGGTATTTATGGATGATTTTTCGGTAGTGGGTGATTCATTTGATGATTGTCTGCTGAATCTAAGCAGGGCACTGCAACGCTGTGAAGAAGCCCAGTTGGTATTAAATTGGGAGAAATGCCATTTCATGGTCAAGGAGGGAATAGTCCTTGGCCATAAGGTTTCAGATAAGGGTATTGAGGTGGACAAGGCAAAGATTGAAGTCATTGAGAGGTTGCCACCTCCCATTTCAGTAAAAGGGGTCCAGAGTTTTCTTAGGCATGCGGGGTTTCCCCGCAGGTTTATCTAGGACTTCTCCAAGATTGCATACCCATTATGCAAACTATTGGAGAAGGATGTGAAATTTCAGTTCGATGAGGCGTGCCGGCATGCCTTCAAGACTTTGAAGCAAAAGTTGATTTCTGCCCCCATAGTGGTTGCACCAGACTGGGGTGCCCCGTTTGAGGTGATGTGTGATGCAAACGGAGTTGTTGTGGGTGTTGTGCTGGGGCAGAAACACAACAAGATCTTCCATCCAATTTATTACGCCAGCAAGACCTTAAATGATGCTCAAAGGAATTACACTGTGACTGAGCAGGAGTTTCTAGCTGTGGTGTTTGCATTTGACAAGTTTCGAGCAAATCTATTGGGTACTAAGGTGATTGTGCATACTGACCACTCACGCTACGGTACCTCATGGCCAAGAAGGATACTAAGCCAAGATTAATCATATGGGTGCTCTTGCTACAAGAGTTTGACTTCGAGGTACAGGACCAAAAAGGCAGCTTCTGCTGACTTAATCCCTTGGTTTGCTAATTTTGCTAACTTTCTGGTGAGCGACATTATGCCGGAAGGCCTTAACCCTCACCAGAGAAAAACGTTTCTTCATGATGTGCGCAGGTACTTTTGGGATGACCCATACTTGTTCAGAACATGCGCAGATGGGGTCATCAGAAGGTGCGTACCAGAGGCAGAAATGTTGAGCATCCTGGAAGCCTGCCACTCCTCCCCAGTGGGGGGGCATCATGGTGGTGCCAGGACAGCGAAGAAGATCCTGCAGTGTGGATACTACTGGCCCACCATCTACAAAGATACCCATGACATGGTGCGCGAGTGTGACCAGTGCCAGCGCCAAGGCAACATTTCGAGGCGACAAGAGTTACCAGTAACCCCTATCCTTGAAATTGAATTATTTGACGTATGGGGCATTGATTTTATGGGTCCGTTCGTGAGCTCCTGTGGGATGAAGTATATCCTGGTGGTAGTGGACTACGTCTCCAAATGGGTGGAGGCAACAGCTTTGCCAAACAATGAGAGGAAAAGCGTGATACAATTCTTGAGGCGAAACAATTTTTCCAGGTTTGGGACACCCAGAACTATCATTAGTGATGAGGGCTCCCACTTCTGCAACAAATCCTTTCGGGCTGTACTTACTAAGTACGGTGTGCGACAACATAAGGTCGCCACGCCTTATCATCCGCAGACAAGTGGGCAGGTTGAAGTGTCCAACAGGGAAATCAAGGAGATCCTGACCAAGTCTATGAACGCCACAAGAATGGACTGGGCTCGAATGCTAGATGATGCACTATGGGCCTACAGATCGGCGTACAAGACGCCCATTGGTATGTCCCCATGTCAGTTGGTGTTTGGTAAGGCCTGTCACCTGCCGGTTGAATTGTAGCACAAGGCGCTCTGCGCTCTTAAGGCCCTGAATATGAATTGGAACGAGGCAGCCAATACGAGGCTGGACCAGCTAAATGAACTGGACGAATTTCATCTCCAGGCATATGAGGGTGCTACCTTGTACAAGGACAAAATGAAGTCCTATCATGACAAGCTTATTGCACCAAGGAGTTTTGAGGTTGGTGACAGAGTTCTGCTGTACAACTCCAGGTTGAGGCTGTTTCCAGGAAAGCAAAAATCGAGGTGGTCTGGTCCATACAAGATCGCACAAGTATTTACACATGGCGCAGTTGAGCTGGAAATGGACGAAGGGCACCGTTTCAAAGTTAATGGGCAGCGCATGAAGAAGTATATGGGCACTGCAGATGAAGCCTCTGTGATTGAGGTTCTACATCTTGACGAAGTCTGAGTAGTCAAAACAACCACGTCGAGCCGTGACGTTAAACCAAACACTTAATGGGAGGCAACCCATCAAAGAAAAAAAAACTTAATTCCATATATGTTTGACTTATGCATTACATTGGTTTGTGTTTTTGTCCCAGGGAAGGATGAACATGGCGAAGAGAGGCATGATCAGGCGTGCGGGCGAAGGGAGTGACAACATCTACCAAATTCGCACAAAGGGGATTCACACGGACGTGTAAACGGCCCGTGTACAGCTGGACGGACCGTTTACCGGTCCGTTTGGCGTGTGCACCAGGTAAGTGTGACCTAGAAAGCTAAACACACAGTATTCTACACGGGCCGTGTCACGTGACACGGACCGTTTAACCCACCGTCTTCGAGCAGCGAAAGATTAATGCTAAAGGGGAGTCACACGATGATCCACACGGCCCGTGTACGCTTAAACGGATCGTGTAATGGACCGCTTGGCATGTGGCCCTCGGTAATTGTCAAGGATGGTCATACGGCACACTACACGGACAGTGTCACGCGACACGACCTATTTTCTGGACCGTCTTGGGCCGCATGTGGTTGGGTATTTATACCCTCTTTCCCACTTTCACTTTTACACTCACCCTCTCTCTCTAACTCTCCTCACATGATCCCTCCTCCCTTTCTCACCCCACAAAATTTTCATCTCTTCTTGTACGATTTGGGCAACACTCTCATGGTTCGTAACACTTCCCTTGGGCATTTTTCGAGTTCAAACTTCAAGTATCCTCTATCAAGTAAGTTTTAGGTTGTCCTTTGTCTTTTAGTATAACTTTCTATAGTCTTAGTCTAATGTGTGAATCTATGCTTGCATTTGGTCCATTGAAAATTATATGATACTATGGGGTGCCGATTCTTGACGATTTGGTATGGGGTTCCCTTAAGTCACTATTGTCGGATCTTTGATTCTTGGGCACAGGGGTTTTGTGATTTTAGGGTTCTAGGGTTCAATAAAGGCGGTATTGGGTGTAATAAGCAAAGTATAATTGTCGATCTCGGGGATATAGGCCAAATCTCGTGTAGGTGATTGGGGTCCTACGACTTTGGAGACGACGATCAAGTGCACGGGCCATTACACGGACCGTGTGCTACGACACAGGCCGTATCGTGGTCCGTGTGCATGTCCTTGCTTTCCCCAAAAGCAGGCACCTTTCACGGGCCACCCATACGGACCGTGTGACTGTACATGGGCCGTATGGTCATCCGTGCCAGGGTACTTGCCGCCATAAATCCCCAAGGGCACTTACACGGACCAAATCATGGACCGTGTAACGGTACCTGGCCCGTGTGAGGCCTTAGGTGGTGCATGCACACGTGCAGTAAGCAGAGGATCGTCTCCGCGCGGGGTTGTTGGGCCAGATAAGTAGCTTGCAGGAACAGGTAAACACCTTGGAGGGCTACTTCCATACCATGTTTGGATGTATGTCCGGCGATGAGATGGCACACTTGGTGCAAACTGTTAAGGATATGAAGGCCAAAATTGCCAAGTTGGCAGCCCAATATAACAGCTCGGTGCCAGCTCCGGCTCCACCACTAGACTCTCTGATGTTACTGTTCTCTACTCCGGTGGAGCCGAGCCTGACGGAGGGTTGGGGTGTGCCGCTCGTGCCAGCTGCTGCCCAGGGGAAACCCTCAGAAGCCCCCAAAGGAAGAGATAAAGGTAAGCGCCGCAGCCAGCGCAGTAGCCCTCCGGAAGACCCGCAATGTGAGGAAGCACGGAGACTGCGAAAGGCCATGAGAGCCCAACGTCGAGAAGCTGCAGCCCAGGAAGAGCAGGAGCGACTAGCTTATGAGGCTTCCCGGGCAGGAGCTTCCGGGAGTGCCGTCGGATCTAAAGCTAATGTTGTCGACACGAACCCACTTGCTGGATGGACCACGATAACCAGACTGACGCCTAGGGCGTCCCAGGCATGTTCTACTCCCACTGTTGCTTCAGTATTCATTATGGTGCAATGAGGACATTGCACCGTATGTTGCTGGGGGTGGGGCATCCTACCCTGAGGAGTTTTTCTTGCCATGTTTCTTTTCTCTGAAGGTGTATTATCTAGTAGAACTGGCATGTTTAGGTTGTTTTGTTTGTGTAAAGATAAGTGTTTATAAGAATCTATAGTAACCCCAAATTTAAAGGAAATTAACTTACATATAAGCTTGTACGTGCACGCATCCCATACTGATTAACTTATGTGATGCTTGTAAAGCACTGTATACATTGTCTAGTTGGCGTCTTAAATAATGAAGCATGACTGTGTTGGTTAATACTGAATAGTGTGGGATATGTGCCATGCGTGTGGGAGTTTACTTGCTAAATTCGATTGATGCACCTGTAAGCTAGAACTTGCCTGGTTGGTCCCCCTAAAACGATTGAATGATTGGATTAGGACAGGATCTTAGGCCATTTTTTTTGAGAAGTCACTTAGCCTGAAATAAATCAACCAAATGAAATTGCTCCCGTTGAACCAAAAGATTGAGCCTTAATAGACCTTTTCTTTCTAATCACCAAATTCACCTTCCCAGCCTATCTACAGATCTGTACTTCGGCCCTGGGCTCTTTAAGGAAATCGTGAACCTCAACCTAGGCCAAAAGCCTAAGTTGAGGGTGGCTTATACTGGCCCTGGTCCTTTAAAAAGACATTGTGAACCTCAACTCAGGCCAAAATCCTAAGTTGAGAGTGGCTATTGTAAGAAAAACAGAAAAGTGTGGAAGTGAGTCATGTAATGAGAAGAGAAGAAAAGTTGGGTTGTGATCGTGAGTAAAACAAAAAAAAAAGAAAAAAAAGGAAAAAAAAGAAAAAAAAGAGTGTGCGTGAATGAATGGATGAAAACAGAAATCACTCCAAACCACAAAGAAAATATGTAAAATAGGGGAAATAAGAGTTAGGGGCTGAAAGTAGAGGCTGAGTCAAAGTAGTGTCTTGGATCGAAAAGTTAGTCACTTTAATCCTAAATGTACCTCACCCAAGCCCGAGCCTACATTACAAGCCACAAAAGTCCTAAAGTGATCCTAAAAAGGTCATTCGAGAGTCAAGGTGGTGAAAATAAAGGCAAGCATATGGTCTATACTTGGGTGTCAGTTGAAAATCTTACTTTTAAGTGTGAGTGTCTACATTCCAGTCTCTGTACTGCATTTATACACCGCGTGTGAGACTTCTTTGTAGTGATGGGCACTATCATTGCGCTACTTGGTTGCTATACTAACTGGTTCATTCTTATTCTTGGACTTACTTCGAGCCAACGGGATATGGTGTAGTGCTTAGTTTGATCTTATGAGGGTCTGCTTGGATGTGAACACATTGCGAGTGTACTTTTTGAGCATGAGTTTGATGATCGAGGGGTCGCTATTTACTTCTTGTTAAACACTTGTCTTTGTGTGTCGTTATGTGTTGTCTTTGGTCATCGCTTGAGGACAAGCAATGGTTCTATGTTGAGGGTGTTGATGAGTCATGAAAATACGACTTTTATGACGCTTAATACATAGAATTATTGTGAGTTCTTAAGCGCTTTTGTTAGTTTAATATGTGTGTTTTGATACTTTGCAGGAAAATGACGAAGGCATGGACTGATATAGGAATTGCGAAAAACAAAAAGAGAAAGCATTCAAACTGCGGTGAAGTGATGATATACGGACAATCTCACGGGCCGTGTAACATCAAAAGGACCGTGGGATGGTGCGTGATGGGCCAACTTGGAAGAAGTGGAAAATGAAGCCAAGTGAAGGACCACGGAAGGTCTTCACAGGCCGTGTCGCAATACACGGACCGTGTGACCGACCGTGACCCTACACTTGGGCGTGAAACTGGAACGGGCCAAGGCAAGTCTCATGGACGGATAAATAGACCGTTCAGACTGCCAAGGACCATGTCATGCACCGTGAAGTTGACGTGAACTAAAAGGGGCATCGTCGAAAATAAGAGAAAGTGTGCAAGTGAAGACTCACGGACCATTAGACGGGCCGTGAGGCACAACATGGGCCGTGCCAAAGCCCGTGAGGAAGCAGCAGCAAAGGTAGATGGGCCGTGTGACGGGCCGTCTGGTTTCACACGGCCCGTGAAAGGAACCGTGCTCATGCCGAAAGTTATTTTTCCTATTTTTTATCGGATTAGTTTTTCCTTGTATATATAGTATGTTATTTTATTTCGTTAGGGATGTTGTTGACGGCTGAAGTCAGAGAACAAGAGAGAAAATACTATTTTGACTTTATTTTACGTTTGATTCGTGGATTGTGACAATCGCTTGAAGATTGTAACACGGATCCTTTGTTCTTTCAATTGTAAGTCAATCACTATGCTTTCATTGTATTGTTGTGGGCGAATATAGTTAACATGCTAGGCTAAACCCACAACTAGGGTTGTGGGAACCATGGCAATTCAATGAGATAGCGCAAACTGGGGTAAAGTCGTGGGAGTGATTGTCGCATGTATTGTCAAATTCTTTGCTTTAACTTCTCTTTAATGGTTCGACGCATTAGGGTAAGCATGTATTCGTTACATGCCCGAGAGGGATGCAGTGATTGGGAAAAGAGTTTGACATCAGAAATTCGGGGTTATCAACCTAGTCTAAGTGCCTGAGACCGAAAGGTGAGGGTATTCTGAGATCAAAAACAAAGATCGTAATTACATACACTCTGAGACCGAAAGTAGATGAGTGAAATATAGCTAGGAAGGACCGAAAGGTGAACTAGGTATTAGCTAATTTGTTGGATCTTGTATGCACAATTATGAACAAGTTTATCATGCCAGTTTAGTTATCGTATGGGATGTCATAGGGAACACAACCCTATCTCTCTCTACTTGTTTGAAAACCAGTATCAACGTCTCTATTAGCTACATTACATAGGAATTTAAGTTGAACAATGCAACCCCCCATTTACTTTATGCAATTTTATCTGGGGAATACCATTTACATCTAAAATTTGGTATTAATAGATTCGTTCTTACGCGTTCCCTGTGGGATCGACCACAACTCTGGTTGAGTTTTATATTTGACTAACGACCGCTTTACTCTTCCGTTTGGAGTGTAAATTTGGGCGTAACAATCTTATATTGTTCTTGATTCTTGATGAGGTGTTGAGGGGTGAAGAAAAGGTGGCTACTATTGATATTGAGGGCATATTGAGGATTAATAGTCAAGTTTATATGCTTAAGATAGGAGATTAGGTGAGATTGATATTGGACGAAGATCATTGTGCTAGATATTCGATCCATCCCAAAGTGGCATAGATGATTCATGACCTAAACCAACATTATTGGTAGTTTGGGATGAGGACTAACATAGTTGAGTTCATGGCGAAGTGCTTGAACTGTAAACAAGTTAAGTTAGAGCACCAAAGGCCTAGGGTATCAATGTAGAGAGTGCCTATTCCCGAATGGAAATGGGAGTGTGCCACGATAGATTTTTTTATAGGTTTGCCCATTGCCTTGGGTAAGTTTGATTCAGTTTGGGTAATTGTTGATCAATTGACCAAGCGAGCTCACTTCTTACGAGTGAAGACTAGCTACAGTGCGGAGTAGTTGGCTAGGTTGTACATCTAGGATATTGGTAGATTGCATGGGGTGCCGATGTCATAGTGTCGGATAGAGGATCTTTGTTCACTTACCATTTTTTGACGGATCTAAAACGTGATTTGGGTACTCGATTGGATTTGAGTGCAGCTTTCCACCCTCAGACAAATGGACAGTACAAATGCACTATTTAGGTGTTAGAGGATATGTTTATATCCTGCGTGACTGATTTTTGGGCCCAATGGGTCCAACATTTGCCTTTAGTGGAGTTTTGTTATAATAATAGTTATTACTCTAGCATTCATATGGCACCGTTTGAGGCATCATATGGCCAGAGATGTAGATCACCTATCGGATAGTTTGATTTAGGTTTGTCTAATATGTTGGGTTTTGACTTGCTTACAGATGCTATAGATTGGGTCTGGTTGATTCGAGGTAGATTGTTGATAGCCCAGAACTGCTAGAAGAGTTATGCTAAGAAGGGGACTAGTCCTCTTGAGTTCATGGTTGGTGATAGTATGTGGCTGAGCGTATCACCCGTGAAGAGTGTTATGAGGTTTGGGAAGAAGGGCAAGCTCTGTCCAAGGTTTAATCGCCGGTTTGAGATCTTGAGGAAAGGAGGTGAGATTTCTTATGAGCTAGTATTGCCACCGAGTTTACAACACTTCATCTTTTATTTCATGTTTCCATACTCCACTAGTACATTCCAGATGAGTCACATGTGATTTCTTATGATTTAGTTGAGTTAGGTTCAAACTTATCTTATTTGGACGAGCCGGAAGCTATAGTGGATGGGCAGGTTCGAAGGTAGAGGTCAAACAACATACCTTCTGTGAAGGATAAGTGGCAATGCCATCCGATTGAGTAGGGTACTTGGGGGTTGAAGTCTGACATGCAGGCCAAATATCCTAGCCTTTTCTCTTATGTTCGAGGACGAACATTGCTTTTAGTAGTGAATGATGTAATGACCTTGTATGCCATTTTTGAGCTTATTTGTTAAAATTTCTATTTTTCCATTTTGTGAGTTGCCTTAAAATTTTTGGAACTATGTGTTTGGTTGGAATTGAAATCTTGTGTTTTAAAAGTGGAAAATATAAGTTTTGGCATTTTTAGAAGCTTAAGTTGTTGAAAAAGTTATTTTTTGTACCATTCTGAGTGTCGAGTGTCAGATAAAAAATTCATTGATTCCTTTAGTTCCAGAACATCGAATCTGGTCTAGAAGAAGTTACAAAACTGAATTTTAGAGTTAAAACGAAGATTTTGGACCCAAAGTTGCATATTTAGTTGTTTTTGCAGCCAAAGTTTGACTTTGGTCAAAATTCGGATTTCGAAAGCTCGGATTGAAATTTTGATAGTTCTCACAGTTCTAGATGGTAAAACTAATGAAAAAAAGTAGTGTCATCATAATTTTTGGAGTTTCCATGTGTGGTTTTGGTATTTCGTGTTCTAAACTAGATTTATGGAGTTGCAATGGTAATCGTGTCGAGGAGGCCGACGAATCGAATTCTGATAATTTTGTTTAGTTTAGATCATTGTTTTTGGTATAGATACATGTCTGGATGTGCTATTTGGATTTTGAATGGACCCCGGGGTCTCGTTCCATGAATTTGCAACAACTGAAATAGCTGCTCTGCAGCCTAATTTCTGCTCCATGTTCGCGAAGATTTAGGTTGCATAAAGCTGCGCGTTCGTGGGAGCGTGATACCCGTTAATAGAGGTATTCTATTTCTGATCTGTGTTTGCAGATCTGTGTCCGCGTTCCCGAAGAAGACAAGCTTGGATGACTTCTGCATTCGCGGAGATGTTTTATGCTTGATCAGTTTTACATCACAAAACCTCCATTTTCACTCCATTTTCAATATCTCAACATTTGTTGGGCGATTTTTGAAGAGCATTTTCGGTGAAAACATGGTGGTAAGTATTTCTAACATCAAATTGATTATTCTCCATTAGTTTTCACTTGATTTTACCTTGAATTTCATGATTTTGAATTTCAAAAATTAGGATTATCATGCCTTTGAATTGGAAACTTTAATTGATGATTTCTCCCTCAATTTGAGGTCAATTTTAGTGGGATTTTCATCCATTAACTCTTTTTCTCGCATAGAATCATAATTTCTGGTCAATTTTCAAATTCAAGAACTTCAACTTTTATCCCTAATTTTGATAATTCGCCCCTAAGCCTAATTCATGCCAATATGAGCATCAACATTCATCTCTTGACGTGTAGTATCTATTTTTGATAGTGATTTGTTGATTTGGAGATCATTTTGAGGCTTGAATTGATATAAAGCTTAGTTTGTCTAAGGTTTCGGCATCGATGTAAGGTCAACTAACCTTTTTGGACAAGATTTGGGTTGTTGGATATGTTTATGTGATAATTGTAAGATTTAGGTTGTTTCTTGATTTATTGGATTGATATGTTCGAATTTTGGTGAAATTGCGATATTGATTATGTTGGAATTGGAGTAAATTGAGACTTTATTATTGAATTGAGATGTATTCATGAGATTTGGGATATTTTGGATGTTTC
Source organism: Solanum rostratum (assembly GCA_029948455.1). Taxonomy (NCBI): domain Eukaryota; kingdom Viridiplantae; phylum Streptophyta; class Magnoliopsida; order Solanales; family Solanaceae; genus Solanum; species Solanum rostratum. Next base: position 31,961,328 of record CM057055.1, on the reverse strand, counting down.
TATGATAATATGAGATTTGTGATATCATTTGGGAAGTTTTGTGACAATCTTACTGTAATTGAGATACTTTCGGGAACCCTATACATATTTTGGGACTTCTGAAGTTTAGTATCTTCAGTATACTTGGTTATTGATGAGAGCATGTTGATTCGAGACATAGTGATGATTTGTGGAACCAATTGTGATTCTTGAGATTATGTTTCCTTGTTTTATGAAGGTTATTCTTCAGTATTCTTATAATATTGTTGTTGTATATGTTGATATTGTGGCGTGGGCGTACATTCATTTCATAATGCATTGGCCCCTGAGATGGTTCCAATACTTGAGAGATCTATTTACCGGTGCCCGAGTCCGCCGAGGTATTCATTGGCGCCAGTCCGGCATGATACTAGAGATCTATTTACTGGTGCCAAAGTTTGTCGACGTATTCGTTTGTGCTAGGATCAACCATGAATACTTGAGAGATATTTGTGTATGGTCTGATGTGACCCTCATGGATTCTAACTAGTAGCTTCACCTTGGAAAATCTATACACTAGCGCTAGAGTCCAATATGATTTTACCCCATGCATTGCATTCATACATTATATGTGCATTGCATCATTGACTGTTATTGTTATCTTATTCTTCTCTTTTCATTATATATTGTATACTAACTCCTTCATTGCAGGTGATAGGATTCTTCGTTATTACATGTTTATTCAATTTCTCCTATCCAGCTGGTTGAACCTACTAGGTACATTTAATTGTACTCACCCCTACTTTGTTTCCTCCCTGCAAATCGAGCATAGAGACCCCCACCTGATATTTGATCATATTCTATCAGAGTCCTTCCTTATAATTCCAAATTTCGAAAATGAGGATCCGACTTTGAGTGGCTATTGTTCTATCGAGACTCCTTTATTGTTATCTTTATCAGACTTTGTGTCTTACATTATCAAACAACTTTGTATTTGCTTATTTGTATTGCTTTAGATGCTCTTGTACTCATGACTCCAAGTTTTAGGATTTTGTATTAAGTGTTGTGTTGATTTTGCTTTACTATTATTTCCCTTTAGTCGTGATCTAGTTTTTTGACATGACTGTAGATAAGGATGCTCAAGAATTCATTAGTTAAATGTATGATGCATTGACCATTATAGGAGTTTCTTCAGAAGTAAAAGTTAGAGTTGGCAGCTTATCAATTCAAAGGGGGTAGCCCAAGTATGGTATACTAAATGGAAGTCTAAGAGTGTGGATGAAGGTTTGATTGGTTAGAAGGTCTTCAAGCTTGCATATTTAGATAACTTCTTTATGCTTGAGCTTAGGGAGGCAAAGGTAATGGAGTTTCCAACCTCAAAGAGGGGATTATGGGTGTGAGTGAGCAGGCTCTCAAGTTTATCAAGCTTTCCAAATATGCTCCTTCCTTGGTTGTTGATCCCCATGCCAAGATTAGAAAGTTCATACCAGGGATATCCGACTTAGTTTTGAAAGAATGCCAGACTGTTATACTTGTAAAAAAGATGGACATCTTTTGGCTAAGGACATATGCCGAGCAAGCTGAAGGTGAGAATCTCAAGTAAAGAAGGATAAGTGAGTCCAAGAGGTCCCTCTTTCTTAAATACTAGATAAAGTGGTTGAAGTGGCCATTTTTAGCAAGGCTAATGGTTCCAAGGTCAGGGATCATCTCGAGGTCCAAATTAAAGGTTGGACATGGATAGGGTGCCATACCCTAGGTTTAAAAGTGATGGTAGACAAATTTTTCCCAAATACTCCATTTGTGAGAAAAACCATGGAGGAAGGTACTTGATAGGTTTCAGTGCTTGTTATGGGTATGGTAAGATGGGCCATAAACTGTCAGAATGTCCAAGTGTAGCAAATAGAGGTTAGGAGGGTCATCCTCAAGGATAGATTAATCTAGGAGGTCAAGGGCCACAGATGGCTCCACAATATGGCACACAACATAATAATTGATTTTTTGCCCTTCATGCTAGGCAATAGATGGAAAAGACTCCTGATATGGTTTCTAGTATGTTGAAGGTCTTTAACTTTGATGTGTATGCATTAATTGATTCGAGTGTCAATTTATCATTTGTCACTCCTTTCCTGCTCACTAAGTTTGATATTAGTCCGAAAAGTCTTGCTAGAGCCCTTCTTAGTCTGTACCCCCGTTTGGAAGATAGTCATAGGCAAAAGATTCTATAAAAACTATCCTGTGTCAGCTTTACATAAAGTTATTCCTTGTGACCTTGTTGAATTTTCTATGGTCAACTTTTGATATTATTCACGGGATAGACTTGTTACATGCGTGAAATGCCTTTATATACTGTAGAACCCATGTGGTCAAGTTCCAATTCCCTAATGAGCTAACTCTTAAACGGGTTGGAAGTGACTCAACATTTAAAGGTTGATTCATTTCCTAGCTATAAACCCAAAAGTGTATTTCTAAAAGGTGTATCTGTCGTATCATTAGGGTTAGGGATGTCAACTTTGAAGCTCCGACTCTCTAGTTGGTTCCCCTGGTGAATAAGTTTCCAGATGACTTTCTTGAAGTCCTATCCAGTATTCCTCCCAAAAGCGAAGTAGACTTTGGCATAGATCTACTCTCTGACACCCAAACTATCTCAATTCTTCCATATTGTATGGCCCCAACAGTTGAAGGATTTGTCAGAAAAAGGTTTCATTAGGCCTAGTTTAACCAGGGAGTGCTCCCATGTTATTTTTGAGGAAGGACAATAGGTCACTTCGAATGTGTATAGACTACTAGAAAGTGAACAAGGTTATTATATAGAATAAATATCTAGTATTGAGGATAGATGATTGTTTTTATCAGTTGCAAGGGAGTAATTACTTCTAAAAATATTGATCTCCTATCTGGCTATCATCAATTGAGGGTAAGAGAATGTGATGTTCCCAAAATGGCTTTTCAAATGAGGTATAGTTACTTTGAGTTTGTGGTTATGTCATTCGAGTTATCCAAATCTTTAGCAGTGTTCGTGGACCTAATAAATAGAGTGTTCAAGCCTTATCTTCATGCATTTATGGTGGTCTTCATAGATTACATATTGATCTTTTCTCGTAGTGAGGAAGATCATATGAGTCATTTGATGGTTGTGCTTCACACCTTGAGGGATGAATAATTATTTGAGCATGTCGTATCCTTTGTTGGGATTAAAGTTGATCTAAAGAAGAATGAAGTGGTAAAAAATTGGCCTAAACCATTGTCTCCTTTGGACATTAGAAGCTTTTTGGGTTTGGACAAATATTATTGAAGGTCTGTGGAGGGGTTTTCATCTGTTACATTGCTTTTAACAAAGTTGACCCAAAAGAAAATGATATTGCCCTAGTCAAACGGATGTGTGAAAAGTTCCCAAACATTGAAATATCATCATTGGCACCTATTATGATACTATTGAAAGGTTTGGATGGATTCGTGATTTATTTTGATGCTTTGCGTATTGGTTTGGGATATCTTAATGCAAAAATGTAAGGCCATAATGTATTTCTCAAGGAAATTGAAGGTAAATGAATGAAATCTAAGCCATGATCTTGAAAAGTGACTATGGTGTTGTTGGCCTTAAGAATTCGGCATCATTATATTTACAAAGTTCACTTTGATGTGTTTATTGACCATAAGAGTTTGCAATATGCGTTCTGTCAAAGGGACCTAAATTTGAGGCAAAGGAGGCAGTTGAACTCCTCAAAGATTCTGACATGAGTGTACAATATCATCCGGGAAAGACAAATATTGTAGCTATTGCTCTTAGTAGGTTATTGATGGATATTATGGCTCATGTTGGTGAGGAAAAATAAAAGTTAGTAAAGGATGTGCACCATTTGGCAATACTAGGAGTGAGGTTGAGTGACTCTGATGAAGGTTCCATCCATGTGCAAAAACTTATCTGAATCATCAGTTGTGGTAAAGGTTATAGCACAACAAGACCTAGATCCAACATTGGTTGAGTTGAAGAAAATGGCTACAAAAAAGAAGGTGAGTGAGGGTGAGATAGTGTGCTTCACTACCAAAGATGATTATGTGTTCTGAATGTTGATGACTTAAGAGGTGTAACTCTAAGGGAATAACTCATAATATTCTATACATCCCAGATCCACCCAAATGTATCGAATCTTGAAGGAGGTGCGTTGGTGGAATGTCATAAAAAAGGATATAGCGAGGTTTATGGCAAAGTGCCCTAATTGTCAATAAGTGAAGGTCGAACATTAAAGGCTAGGTGGCCTAGCTCAAGACAGTGAAATTCCTACTTGGAAGTGGGAAGATATGAATATGGATTTTGTGACAGGTTTGCCTCGTAGCCTAACGCTATATGACTCCATTTGGTTTATTATGGATAAAATGACTAAGTCAGCCTATTTCCTATCGAGAATTATGATAGGTTGTACATCAAGGAGTTGTTGAGGTTTCATGGTGTGCATTTTCCATCATATTGGATCATGGTACCCATTATATGCTTTTTTTTCAAAGTCATTCCAAAGAGGACTTGGTACCAGGCGAAGTTGAGCACCGGTTTCTATCCTCAAACCAATCGATAGGACAAAAGTACAATCCAATAGCTAGAGGAAATGTTCAGGGATTGTTTGTTGGAGTTCAAGGGTAATTAGGATGATCATCTACTGCTTATTGAGTTTGCATACAACAAAATTATCATTCTATTATTGAGATGGCACCATTAGAGGATTTGTACTAGAGGAGGTGTAGATCACCAATGGGCTGGTTCTTAATTAGTGAGATGGCATTGATAAGTCCTGATTTAGTTTTGGATGCTATAAAGAAGGTGAATCTCATAAGGGGAAAATTGAAGACGGCTTGGAGTCGCCAAAATTTGTATTTTGATGTTAGGAAGAGGGATTTTGAATTTAATGTAGGGGATTAGGTGTAGGTGAAGGTTTCACCCATGAAAGAGTTAATGTGGCTTAGAAATAAGGGTAAATTGAGACCCTAATATGTAGGGACTTATGAGGTCTTTGAGTGGATTTGCAAGGTAGCATATAGATTGGACGTGCCATTAAAGATGGCAATGATTCATCCGATGTTCCATGTGTCTATGTTGAGGAATTTCATAGGTGATCCGAGCTTTATTGTACCTTTGGAGGATGTAGATGTTGGGGAAAATTTGACTTAGAAAGAGGTTGTATTTAGATTTTGGATTAGAAAGTAAAAAGGCTACAAAACAAGAAAGTTGCTTTGGTTATAGTCCTTTAGAGGAACTAACAAGTTGAGAGTACTACATGGAAGTGGAGACGGATATTATGCGATGATATCGTTATCTTTTCCACTCTACTTAAGTCTGGGTACTAGGTTGTTTATGCTTAAATGGTCCAAATCATTTTATTTTAGGATTTTTGTGTCATAATACATGCATGCATGCTCATGAAACTAGTTTTAAGTGATATTCATTTTGAAATATTGAAAACTCCATGAAAGTGACTTTTGGGTTGAATTTTATATTCATGATGGGTGTTGATATTCATATTACTCTACTCAAGCAAGCTCTCATCTCATTCGAGAATGAATTATTACAAGGGGTAGATGTTGTAAGGCCCCACGCATTGGAAGTCGATAACAAGCCTTGGAAGTGAAACTTTCTGGAGAAAAAGATGAAGGTGTCTCACCAAGGAACCCTTCGCAGTTCGTGGTGCTCACCACGCCTCATGAAAGAGTCTCGTGGTGGCACGCTTGGAAGATTTTGGGGTCTGCCCTGGGTGGGTAAGCCTCCATGGCAACCTTTATGAGTTGTGGTCCCTTCCACGAGCCATGAATGGTCTCGTGTAGGGAAACCCTCCAAAGCCAAACCACCCTTTCTCACCATAACACACTCCACAACCTTTGGTGCCCATGGTTGGATTTCTTAGAGGGCTATGTCCAAGTAAAGTTTGGGGTTTTTAGTGGGGGTATTTGGGCCACTCCCTTACTCTTAAGAAGGTATTTTACGTATCTTTTGATGAAAATGCCCTTCATTAACTATCCTAACCATTCTATGTCTTCTGTTTTCTCTATAAGCCTAACTTCCAAAATTCACTCTTCAAATTCCTGTCTTAAGGTCTTATCTATACTCCAATTGAAGAACTCATTGAAGACCTAGTAAGTTCAAGATAAGTTCATCCTAATTTCTTCGAACTCCTCATCAAGGTATGTGAATTTTCATCCATGGGTGCCCTTCACCCATGAACCCCAACCTATTTTCATTATTATTCATTAATATTTAAGCATGATCGGTGAGGGTTTTCACGACTTTGATTTCAAATGTTCATATCATGATATAGGTTTTATTTATATACTAAAATATGCATGAATTACTTAGTATTACATGGATTAACTGATCTACATGAATGTTCTTAAGTATGCTCTTGATGGTTATGGATTTTGATTGTTATTATTCATCCGGTGTTCCATGTGTCTATGTTGAGGAAATTCATAGGTGATCCGAGCTTTATTGTACCTTTGGAGGATATATATGTTGGGGAAAATTTGACTTAGAAAGAGGTTGTATTGAGATTTTGGATCAGCAAGTAAAAGGGCTACAGAACTAGGAAGTTGTTTCGGCTATAGTCCCTTAAAGGAACCAACAAGTTGAGAGTGCTACATGGAAGTAGAGATAGATATGATGCGATGATATCCTTTTCTTTTCCACTCTACTCAAGTTAGAGGTACTAGGTTTTTTATGCTTAAATGGTCCAAATCATTTCATTTTAGGATTTTTGTGTCATAATACATGCATGCATGCTCATGAAAGTAGTTTTAAGTGATATTCCTTGTAAAGGATTGAAAACTCCATGAAAGTGATTTTTGGGTTGCATTTCGTATTCATGCTGGGCTGTTGATATTCGTATTACTCCACTCAAGCTTGCTCTCATCTCATTCGAGATGAATTATCACAAGGGGGAGATGTTGTAAAGCCACGGGCGTTGGAAGCCGAAAACAAGCCTTGGAAGTGAAAGTTTCTAAAAAAAAGTTGAAGGTTCTCACCAAGGAACCCTTCAAAGTTCGTGGTGCTCACAACGCCTCATGAAGGGGTCTCGTGGTGGCACCCTTGGTAGATTTTGGGTCTGCCCTGGGTGGGTAAGCCACCATGGCACCCTTCATGAGTTGTGGTCCCTACCACGAGCCGTCAGTGGTCTCGTGTAGGGAAACCCTCCCAAGACAAACCACCCTTTCTCACCATAGTGCACCACAACCTTTGGTGCCCATGGTTGGATTTCTTAGAATACCCTTTATTAACCATCCTAACGATTTTAAGTCTTCTGTTCTCTCTATAAACCAAACTTTCAAAATTCACTCTTCAAATTCTTGTCTCAAGGTCTCCTCTCTACTGCAATTGAAGAACTCATTGAAGACCTACTAAGTTCCTAATTAGTTCATCCTAATTTCTTCGAATTCCTCATCAAGGTATGTGAATTTTTATCCTTGGGTACCCTTCACCCATGAACCCCACCTATTTTCATCATTATTCATTAATTCTGAAGAATGATCAATGAGGATTTTCATGACTTTGATTTCAAATATTCATATCATGACGTAGATTTTGTTTATATACTAAAATATACATGAATTCTTAATATTACATGGATTACATGATGTACATAAATTTTCTTTAGTATGCTCTTGATGGTTATCGAACTTATGATTGGGTTCCTTCAATTTTGATTTAGATGATCTTCAAAATCATGATTATGCACAAAACTATCTTATTTTCATGGTTTTAAACTTATAGAATGTGTAAAACCTGATCTAGGGGCCTAGTCATCACACATCGAATAAGGTTCCCAAAGGCACCTAACCCTAGCCATCTAAGCATCTCAAGTATTCATAGGTAATAGACAAGAAATAGTGTGGAATGAAAACATTAGGGAAAGGGGCTATGGGCTTTTGGAAATGAAGCAACATTACAATAGTGGAAATAACTAAACCATTACTTCATATGTACATATACCAACTACATCATAAGTCGATGGGACTGATAACAGACAATCTCCATCAATAGAAAGAAGTCTAGACAATAAAATACTAAAATAAGAGTCTCATAAGGGCTACAAAATATTGTCTTAAAATCAAACAAAATACAAGCTAGAAGGAAAGGGTGGAAGAGTCCCGATCTAAGAACTCACCTAAATAGTAGAACTGGTCTTGGGTGCTGAATACTAGCCACGAACTTGTCGAGGAGTACCTGTTCCTACATGGTTAAATCATGTAGGCAAATATGCGTTAGTATGTTTGAATGTTCCATGTATGTGAGATGCAATGTATGGATGAAACTATAATGCTATCATAATTAAACATAACAAAACATAGAAGTATACACAAGGGTAATAAGACATGAAATAGGATTAAACATGTACAAGGAATATGGCTTAGACCAATATGAGACAATGCACCTTTAAAACATGAACATAAGACATATCATGGAAACATATAAACTTTTGGGAATAGACCATAACCGATACTAAGACCATTGGAGCTAATACATGGAACCTAATGAACTCCTTCCATTGGGAAAAGGCCAATGCATTCCATCCTTTGGGGAAAAAAGAATCTACTTGCCAAGGTAGATATCAGAAACTTAGTATCTTTCATAAGTTTGGAGCCTATGTGGATCCATTAACCTAGCGTACAAGGCTTCTATGGTGGAACATAGTTAGGGATATGGAGATTTAGCTTCAATAGGTCATGCCTCAACTGATGGGATGGGTCTCATTCTCTAGTCATCTCGGTGCTAAGTCTTCCCACAGAACTTTTAACATAACTTAGAATCATAAGTAGCAATCTATAGGAGCAGTTCGTACTTAAGAATCCTTCTTAAACATCTTTTAGAGCAATAATCACTTTATGCATATCTTTGGAAAAATGTAACTTTGAAACTCTTCATAAATGCCCTATTCATAGTCATAACTCATAGGAAACTTTCATGAAAATTGGGTGGGCTTAATTGATGCATAGAACAATCATAAATCATATAAGTCTTAAGAAATTTCATTAAAAGAAACATAGAAATTGTTCGACTTTAACCATAGCAAAACCCATCTTAGAATCATAGTTACACTTCAAAATGAATGTGCATTTACTTAACAAAATAGTCATTAAACTTTAAGAACATCATATAGTTGTATGGGAACTATAAAACCATCATGAGCATACATTGAAACTTAGGACCTTAAAGAAAAGATAAAAAGCATAGTACGGAACTTTATGGGTGAAAGGGTACCCATAAATCAACTCACATACCTAATAAATTAGAGAGAATCGGAGTCAAAGTCTTAAGGAAGGAACTTAGAAAACCCTAACCTTGTTCCTGAGAGTCTTGCCTTAGAAATTTGGGATAAGAAGAATAACAGAATAAGGGGTGTTCTTAGGGCTTGAAGAATAATGTAGGTCCCCCTTTTCCTGCCCCAAATGATGGAGTTTAGGTATAAAATAACGTGAAATGACCAAACTAGCCCTCAATTAAAATAGTAGGAAGCCATCTACGAAACCCCGTCTACGGGCCGTAGATTGTTTTATGGTCCATAGGCCCTCCTCTGATGGCTCACCTGAGAGTCCTGAAATATGGTCTTTATTTAATTAGGGACTATGACAATCAGGAGAAGTCGTATTATTTTCTACGGGCCATGGATGGAGTCGTAGAATCTTTCCACACTTAGGTAAATTCTCACCTTGTATCTGACACCCTTTTATGAGACCTTATACGAGCCACATAATATTTTACGGCTCATCCGGCACCCTTTTATGAGCCTTGTACGAGCCGCATAATATTTTATGGGTCATATGATAAGTCATGGATTGATTTTCTAAAAACATCAAATTTCTCCATGTTCGGAATTCCACCCACGAACTATTGTACGAGCCATAGAAACTTCTACGAGCCATAGATAGTCTTATGAAACAGGTCCTCTGTTATTTTTCAGGCCAACTTCTATGCACTCAGGGCTCCTAAGCTAGGGGTCGTTACAATATCTCCCCCTTGGGAACATTCATCCCTTAATGTACATAAAGGTAGGCTCTAAAGATTAAAATAACATCTAATAATGTAGTATGCATGCAAAAATTCAATTCAAATACCATGTCCCAAAATATTCAGTTTTGCACTTTAAAACATGCTTCAAAACAGTTCATAAACATCAAATTAAATGCATATACCATGAGAATCTAAAATTCATGGAGTTGGGGATTTTGGAAGAAGTTCTTAGTACCTTAGGCTTCAGTGGAGTGGAATCGATACTGGTAACGCTTCATCATGTCCACTTCTACTTCCCATGTAGCACCCTCAACTCGTTGATTTCTTCAAAGTACTTTGATGGAGGCGAATTCCTTGTTCCTTGCTTTTCATTTGCTGGTATAGGACTTTAATTGATACCTCTTCATAACTCAAATAAATTTCAATGTTCACATCATGCAAGGGAAGTATTGAATTTGGGTCGTCCATGAATTTCCTCAACATCGATACATGGAAAACCGGATAAATTAAATGTAATTTGTTGGGTAGGTCCAACTTATACGCTACCTTCCCTACTCTTTTCAACACCTTGTAAGGTCCCACATATCTAAGACTCAACTTCCCTTTTTTATCTAACCGGAGAATATGTTTCATCGGGGATACATACAAATAGACCCAATACTTGTAACTGAAGCTCCCTTCTCCTTACATCTGAGCAGGACCTTAGTCGACTTTGGTTGCTTGCAATTTCTCCCTTATTCTTTTAATTTTCTCCATAGAATTCATCACCAAGTCGGGTCCCATTAATTCCATCTCACAAACTTCAAACCACCCAATCGGCGATCACATCGTCTACTTTACAAGGCTTCTAATGATGCCATCCTAATACTTGCATGGAATCTATTATTGTAGATGAACTCAATAACTGGAAAATGTTCATCCCAAATTTCTTTAAACTCTGACATGCAAGCGTTCAACATAGCTTCCAAGGTTTGAATGGTCCTTTCAGCTTGCCCGTCGATATGAGGATGAAAAGTTGTGCTTAACTTTACTCTAGTGCCTAGTCCTCTTTGGAAGGACCTCCAAAAGTGAGAAGTGAATTGAACTCCACGGTTTGATATGATAGACAATGGAATCCCGTGCAACCTCACCAACTCTCTGACATATACGTGGGCATAATCCTCAACATTGAATGTTGTCTTCACAAGTAAGAAATAGGCTTACTTAGTCATGTTGTCAACTATCACCCATATGGAGTCAAAATGCTTCTTAGTTCTTGTCAACCCAACTACAAAATCCATGTTGATGTATTCCCACTTCCAAGTAGGAATATAAATATCCTGGGCTAAGCAACACGACCTTTGTTGTTCGACCTTTACCTACCGGCGGTTGGCACATTCGGACACAAATTAGGGTATGTCCATTTTCTTCCTATTCCACCTATAAACTTCTCTCAAATCTCTATACATCTTGGTTGTGTTGGGATTAATGGAGTAGGAGGAGTTGTGGGCTTCTTGCATAATCAACTTCTTCAACTCATCATTACTAGGTATATGTAACCTAACTTGATACCGGAGCGCACTATCTCCCCATTGGGAGAAGACCTCTACCTTCCCATCTTTTACCAAAGTTTTTAACTCAACTAGAGTGGGGTCAAGATCTTGCTTGGCCTTAACCTTGTTGATCAGAGAAGATGCTGACCCATGAAGAACCATCACTACATAATTTCTTGACTCATTCAGTCTCACTCCCAGTATTGCCAACCTATGAACATCCCTAGACAACTCCCTTTCCCCAACACCTTCTATATGGGACACACTTCCCATTGAAATTCTACCAAGGGTGTCAGCTACCAGTTGCCCTTTCTGTGGTTGTACTTCATGCTCAGCTCATAATCCTTGAGTAGCTCTAATAACCTCTGTTGCCTCAAGTTGTGATCCTTCTAGATAAATACATGTTGGAGGCTTTTGTGGTCGGTGAAAATATCCACATGGACTTCATACAAATAATGTCACTAGATCTTTAAGGAAAACACCACCACCTCAAGTTCAAGGTCATGAGTAGTTGTAATTCTTCTCATACACTTTCAACTATCGTGAAGCATGGGCAATCACCTTACTATGTTGTATTAGCACACAACCCAACCAGATCCTTGATGCATCACAATACATGATAAAACCATCACTCCTCTTAGGAAATATCAATATGGTGGTTCAAGTTAACTGATCCTACAAGGTCTGTAAACTCCTTTCACATGTATTAGTTCGCACAAACATAGCCTTTTTTTTAGTTAGCTTTGTGAGTGGAGATGAAATTGTGGAGAAGTCTTGCACAAACTGTCTATAGTAATCGGCTAGACCCAAGAAACTCCTTATATCAGTAGGAGTTAATTGTCTTGGCCAACTTTTTACCACTCCTGTCTTTCTAGGATCAACCTTGATGCCCTCTCTAGATACCATGTGCCCAAGGAAGGAAACCTCATCTAGCAAAAACATGCACTTGTCAACCTTTGCGTAGAGCTTCTGTTCTTTCAGGATCTGCAATACTACCCTCAAGTGCTCCATGTTCTCCTACTCACCTCGGGAATAAATCAAAATGTCATCAATGAACACTACAATGAACATGTCGAGGTAAGGCTTGAACACCCTGTTCATGAGGTCTATAAATATTGCCGATGCATTAATGAGGCCAAATGACAACACCAAAATTTTTAAATGAGCATACCTAATCTAGAAATCCTCTTAGGGATGTCGTTTTCTTTCGCCTTCAATTGGTTATAACCGGATCTCAAGTCAATCTTGGAGAAATGAGTGGCCCTTTATAGTTGATCAAATAAATCATCTATCCTCAGGAGAGGATAATTATTATTGATTGTAACCTTATTGAGTTGTTAGTAGTCAATGCACATGCAGATTGACCCATCCTTCTTTCTTACGAATAGCACTGAGGCACTCAATGGAGACTCAATAGGAAGTATGAAACCCTTATCCAACAGTTCCCTTAGTTTCTCTTTCAACTACTTCAATTTTTCGGGGGCCATTCTATTCAGAGGTATTGAGATGGGCTGAGTATGGGTTAGAAGATCAATACCAAAATCGATCTCTCATTTAGTAGGGACACCAGGTAACTCATCTTAAAAGACATCGGGGAATTCACATACAATAGGGATGGCTCAAGAGAGGGAACTTTGGAAGAGACATCTTTGACCCTCACCAAGTGGTAGATACATCCCTTGGAAATTATCTTATGGGCCTTGACAAAAAGAATGAATTGACCCTTACACTAAGACTTGCTACCCTGTCATTCAAGGATTGACTCATTAGAGAATTAGAATTTGACCATACGAGTTCTACAATTAATGGAGGCGTAAGAAGCATGCAATTAATCCATTCCTAAAATTACATCAAAGTCTTCCATGTAAAGCTTAACTAAATCATATGTGATCACTTTATACAGAATAGAAATAGGACAACCTCTATAGACTCTTCAAGCTATGATAGATTCACCCACGGGGTTACTTACCTCGTAAGGCTCATGGAAGATATCAAGAGATGCATGAAACATATATGCAAAGAATAGGGTACAAAATAAAAGTTTGCTCCTGGATGTAATAGTGCATATGCATCTGAATGTAAGGACCCGGATTTTCGAATGACTTTATCAGACCTCATAATGCCATCCCAAGAAAGACCCAGTGTCGCTCAATGAGAGGCCCACACGGCTAGTGTGAAGACACACGGATCATGTGGCCTCTAGTGGATAGGTACTTGGCCATAATTTCAATTACGGGGATTCGATAGAGAGTTTCAGGCTAAGTGTGGGCGCACGACCACTCACACGGTCCCTGTGGTGTGTCAAGGGCCATGTGGCTTACCGTGTAGCTTGCGACGTGAAATTTTTCTAAGCACAGAATTACCATCTCATAACTTTTTCGTGCAAAATTTTTTCTAAGTGTCATCTCGTGGCCCTTGACATACCCGTGTAGTGTCACACGAGTCGTGTAGCCATCCGTATAACACCTCTTTGCTCCGAAAACTTCTAAGTGTTTAACATTGCAAATGTTTGTTTCTGTGTCACCGCACGGGCACTATTCATGGGCATTGGAGTGTCTCACGGACTGTGTAGGTGCTAGTGAAGCCGTGACGGCCTATTTTCCATCCATTTCATTAATGGATTTTACGTAGATATGATTTATTTTAATTGTGTTTTATGACCTTTTTACCTATTCTAAACCCCTAAACCAGCTGATATCCCTTCATATTAATTCATTCCCATTAGAAACACCCTCACCCTAAAGCCATTCCTAAAGATCCCCCTTAAGCTCCCTTCTCAAGACTCAAGATAGGGTTCAATTGAGATTAAACTTAAAGCTATATGCTTCTCAATTTCAGCCTCTCAATCAAGGTATGTGGGATTGATCCTTAGTTCCTTTCAACCAAGAAGACCGAAACTCTTTTCAATTGATTTTCATAAATTTTAGCTTACTTTAAATGTGGGTTTCATTATTTGATTTTAATAAATCCAATTGATGTATGGTATGTACTTTATTCATGATTTTAAGTTATTTTAAGCCTTATGATGATCATTTACGTTGAGGTTATGATGTCATGAATATGCATGTCCCCTTTAAAGCTTGATTTATGCATGAGTGATTTATATTATGATTTAAATGTGGATTTTATTATGGATTTACTTCAATTTCATATTATAATGTCGATTTAAGCTTGAATCTATATTAGCCATGCTATTCTCACATCATTTATGGACATTGGTTTTTATGAAAATTATGAAGTGTGTTAAGACCAAGTATGTTTTATGAAATGATTTTGATAAGATTATGGTTATGATTAGAATGTGATGATATAAATGTCTTATGATTATAGCTCTTTGAGCATTTTGGGTGCTCGCACCATTTCGTATTTGTAATCGAGCTAGCCCTATGCATGAATATTATAACTACAAGCTATTATTTGGCATTTGAGCCTACATGTGCATTGATCGGATTTGAAATGACTATTGCCTTTTTGAAAGTATGTGTGTATGTGTATATATATATATATATATATATGTATATATATATATACACACTATATTTATTCTCGTGGGATGTTAACTTAGCACCGATAGATTGGGGGCGTCAGGGCTATCCCCAAGGATCCTCTCCCTTTCCTCGAACTATGTGCCTAGCATATGTTATGAGAATCCTATTTGAAATGGGCGATGTTCCCATAAGGAAGGTTTCTTATACGAAATGGGTGATGTTCCCATAAGGTGAAGTATTATATTATGATTTGAAAATCCTTTCCGAAATGGGTGATGTTCCGGTAAGAGGGTTGCTTCATGAGAAATGGGTGATGTTCCTGTAAGGTGAAGTATGGTTTAGCTTTGGCAAGTAGACCACCTCTGTACCGATGAGGGGATTTCATCGGGATTTCAGGTACTAGCTCACTTGGTCTTACTCTTGTCGGAAGAGGTCACATCCCCGCTATATATGAATTTCATTTCATTCATGCATCACAAATTTCATGGCTTATTGTATACTTATTCCTTTGATATATAATTCTTTCTATATTATGTGCCCTTGCCATCTAACATTTGAGTGCAGGTTTAATAAGTCATATGCATTGCATGCCCATATACTTAGTACATTTAAACGTACTAATGCATACTTTATGCCTACATGATTTTACCATGTAGGGGCAGAGCGCTACGACTATCCACTGCTTGACGAGTAGCTCAATTTCGAAAGTTGAACTTCTGGTGAATCCCATCCTCCAAGGGAAAGCCACCTTCCTTCTACCTATGTTATCCTATGTCTACCGTCTGATTTGAGGGTGAGCCCGGGACATGTCTTGGCCCCCTTTTATTCTCATGACAAGAGGTATTGTTGGACATCTTGTAGACTCGCATGGATTTATATGCTATGTGTTGTATTTGGCTCAAGATTTTGGTTACCTAATGTATATGTCCACTATAGATTGATTAGGGAAAATAATGATATATATGCATGTTTGGTGTGGAAATGTGGAAGGTCCTAAGCCCCATTTTCCTCCATAGAGTGAGTCCTACTTGCCTGCCCCTTAGCTCTTATATGCTATGTGATATGTGAATCCATGTAAATTGTATTCCCCTCGATGTCCCCATAGCGTGAGTCTTACTTACCCATCCCATAGTATTATGTGTTTATTATTTGAATGTGTTTCTGAACCTACAAATAGAACTATGATGTTGATGTGATGGTATGAGTCTTAACGGATGTTCGTGTTTTACTATCAACTCTTTATCCTTGTCCAGACAGGCATAATTGAGTTGAGTTTAGTCGAGTTCTCTTGAGATGAGTTTGATGTATTGATGAGATATGATGGGTCATTTGTCTACTCTTTATTCTTGCTTTAGATAGACATTTGACACTCTGACGGGGTATGATGTTGAGTTGATATTATCCCTACACTGTTCCTTCTGTACTTTTATATTTAGCCATCTTACATACCATACATTCCACGTACTGATGCCACTCAGCGCTGCATTGTTTCATCATATAGATACAGAAGGTAGAGGACTTCAGTAGACGCATCATTGAGGTTCGGAGATTCTAATTTCATCCATTGGTGAGCCCTCATTGCTATCCGGAGGAGCCCTTCTATTATGAATTATTTTATTTATTGAGTCGGATAGCCATGGCTCGTCATGGTACCCTCTTAGACTGTCTAGTTGAGTTAGAGGCTTCATAGACATGAGTTGAGGTTTGATTTTGAGGCCTTTTCCCTCTTTGAGTTGAGTTAGTAGTTATCTTTATTTATCCCCGATGTTGAGACTGAGTTATTGGCCATTGGCCCTTCTTATTGATGTAGACTGATTTATGTTGTTCACTGCTTTATTCTATTATCTCTCCTATGCTAGATGTTGAGTGATTGTCCTGATGATCGAGTGGTCCGCTTGGGAACTAGCAATAGTCTCTGGGTGCCGGCCATGCCTAGGGTACCCTTACAGGGTGTGACAAAGGCGGTGCTCAACCTAACCTTAGTACCAAGTCTCTTTTGAAACGACCTCCAAAAGTGAGAAGTGATTGGGTACCACAATCTGATATGATAGACTTAGGCACACCATGCAATCTCACCAACTCTTGGATGTACATCTTTGCATAATCTTCGATGCCAAAAGTAGTCTTGACCATTATAAAGTGAGCCGACTAACAAACGATAACCCCAAGGGAGTCAAATTGTCTTCAGGTCGGAGGCAAACCAACCATAACTTTGGTGCTCTACCTTCACTTGTTGATAACCTGGTCACTCGGATACGAACTTGGCTATGTCCTTCTTCATACCATGCCACCAATACACCTCCTTCAAATCCCGATACAGCTTAGTAGATCCCAGATGAATTGAATAATGAGAGTTGTGAGCTTCACTCATAATCACCCTTCTAATACCATCCACATCAGGAACACATAGTCGGTCTTGGTACAAAAGTACACCATCTCCCCCTTAGGAGAACACCTCAATCTCCTTTTCGGCAAACGATTTCATTAATTTAACCAATGATGGATCTAAAGCTTGCTTAGCTTTCACATCAACAACCATTGAAGATTTGGCCCCATTTTGAACATGAATACCACAATCATTAGAGTCGGCCAACCTAACACCCGACCTATCCAACTGGTGAACATACTTTGCCAACTCCCTCTTCGCCTCCTCAACACGAGCCACACTCCCCATAGATAGCCTACTAAGAGCATCAGCTACAAGATTGGCCTTGCCGGGGTGATATTGAACACTTATGTCATAGTCCTTTAGGAGTTCCAACCATCTTCTTTGCCTCAAGTTGAGATCCGTTTGAGTGAACACATATTGCAAACTCTTGTGATCGATAAAAATATCAACATGTACCCCATACAAATAGTGTCTCCAAATCTTCAAGGCAAAAACCACCACCGCTAACTCAAGATCAAGCATCGAATAGTTACGCTCATGCATCTTCAATTGCCTTGATGCATATGCTATTACCTTACCATGTTGCATAAGTACACAACCTATCCCGATCCATAAGTCATCTAAATACACCATAAGCCCCTCTATGTCGTTACGTAAAGTCAAAGTAGGAGCCGATGTAAGTCGATCCTTCAAGGTTTGAAAACTCTTCTCGCATTCATCTTACTACACAAACTTAACTTTCTTTTGGGTCAATTTAGTCAACGGAGACACAATAGATGAGAACCCTTTAATGAACCTCTTATAATAGCCGGCCAACCCTAGAGAACTTCAAATATCCGTAGGAGTCAATGGTCAAGGCCGATTCTTCATGGCCTCGGTCGTCTTCTGATTAACCTTAATACTATCACCGGACACCACATGAAAAAGAAAGGATACTTTGCCCAACCAAAATTCACATTTACTAAACTTGGGATACAACTTCTTCTCCCTCAAGGTTTGTAGAACCAACCTCGTGGCGTGCATGAAGAGCATAAAACCTGTTGTTTCTCAGGGCAGCACCTTGTGGAGCTCTTTGCTGGCCTTGCCCACCTTGAGCCACCTGACCTTAACCTCCTTGAGCATTCTTCGGATAGTCAACGACGTTATGATCCTTATCACCACACCTATAGCATGCACCAAACTCCTTCCAAAAAGTTCCGTTGTGATTCCTCCCACACTTGTCACACCTAGAGTACCCCTGACAACCACCAACCGATGCCCTAGGAGGAGGCACTCTGGCATTAGCAACCCTAGCACTAGAACATAATCCCTATTGGAGGCGACCAAAACCACCACCCCAAGAACTGGAGAACCTACCACCAAATTGGGCCCTCTTGGGATCATGTACTCTACTCTCCTTGAGTTTCTCGCCTTCGATCTGCTCAGCATATACCATGAATCTAGAAATATCCATATCCCACATGAGCATGGCGGTATAATATTCTTTCACAAGTGAGTCAGAGATACCATAAATGAACATTTGCATCCTTGCACGAGGATCAGCCACAAGTGTCGGTGCATACTTGGAGAGCTTAGTGAACTTGAGGGCATAGTCCCTCACCCTAATAACCCCTTGCTTGAGGTTGATAAATTCAGTCATCTTGGCCTCCCTATGCTCAAGTGGAAAGAAACGATCCAAGAAGGTAAGCTTGAACTCCCCCCAATTGACAGCATTACCACAAACCCTTTCCATAGACCATTGGTTGTACCACATTTGAGCCACATCTTTCAATTAGTAGGCAGTCAATTTAGTCTTCTCCTCAGAAGGGACACCCATAACATTCAACACCTTGGTGAGCTCATCAATGAACTCCTAAGCATCCTTATCGGCTTTTGACCCATAAAACTCAAGAGGATTCATTCTGGTGAAATCCCTTACCCTAGAAGCCAGAGTGGGATCCCATGGAAGATTAGCCTACATAGTCTGAGATGTCACCACCATGACAAGCATAGAAAAGTCCGTACGAAATTCACCATTAGAGATAGGCTCTTCCGTAGGCCCTTGAGGTGCTTGACCCTCATTAGTCGGGGCCTGTCTTGGTAGGTGGGGTTCTTCCTCTAGGAATCTTTTGAAATGAAGCAATGACACCATCAGGATAAGGAAACCAAATATTCAAACCATAGCACAACATAAGGCGTGAAAAAGTAAGACAATTCCTAGAGCATCTTCGTAGCCTTCCACTCCTAAGCATGGTGCACATCACACCCATGAATAGGACTCTACTTGACGCGGCATGTTGGACTTTGAGAGTCATTTACAAACCTAGTGCTCTGAAACCATCTCTGTGACAACCTAGACCTAGGGTCTAGGAGTGACATGGTGAATGGAAACCCGCGAGTCCCCAAATAAGCTTCAAAGTATCCAAATTCATATAATTGGTTCGAAAGCATGTTCAAATGTTAAACACATAATTTAAGGGACGGGAAAGTAGGACTCATGCTATGGGGATATCATAGGGAAAGGGATCTTTCTCAGCATATCATGCAATCAAGTCATAAGACTCACAACCAAAACACATAATGATATTCAATAAGTAACCAAGCCATAACATAATCTCCAATCATAACACTTAGCATATAAACGTAAAGGAGTTCACAAGATGTCCAACAATGCTTCTAGTCAAAAGATAGGTAGGGGGCTAAGACATACCCAGGGCTCACCCTGAAATGTAAATAACCTAAAAAAGAACCATAGGTGGAGGATAGGTAGCTTGTCCTTGGAAGATAGGACTCACCATTATAAGAAAACTCAAGATCCAAGCTAGACGTCGTACGATAAATGAACGTAGTTTGTGGTCCCTACATGGTAAGATCATGTAGGTAAAATTATGTGTTAGTACGGTTGAATGTACTAAGTATGCGGGCACGCAATGCATATGACTTACCAAATCCACATTTAATATTAGATGACAAGGGCACATAATATAGAAGGAAATATATAACAAGAGATATAGTATACGATATGCCATGAAAGTAATGGAGCATGAAATGCTCAAATGCTCATATATATAGTGATGATGGACTATATCCGACAAATCAAACTCGTGTGAGATATAATATGAATTAGTCCGATAAAGACCTCCCATCGGTAGGAGAAGATTACTTGCCAAGGCTAATCTACATTACACCTTATGACCTCGTCTTTCCGATGGATGGTCACCTTCCTTACGACCACACCTTTTCAGAGGGATTTTCATTATTATTTTATTCATATCAATAAATGAAACCATTCCTTAAAACCCAGTATTTTCGATAATGGCTTCCATTCCTATGTTGGCACATAGTTCTAGAAAAGGGAGAGGACCCTTGGAGATAGCCCTAACGCCCTTAATTCATCGGTGCTAAGTCAAAACATCCCAAAAGAATACTTATACATATACATGCTTTCAAAAAGAGATGCAATAGTCATTTCAAATCCATTCAATGCACATTTAGGCTCAAAAGTCAAACCATCATTCGTAATCATGATACTCATGCATAGAAATAGCTCATGCTCATGTCAATATGGTGTTAGCACCCAAAATTCTCAAAGAGCCTTTAACAATAGATATGTATATGATCATATTCTTGTCATAACCAATATATGAGCTTAACTAACCAAAAACATTTCATACAATATATGTGAGCTTAACCCACTTGTAATTGCATAAATCAAATGTTCATGAATGCATATGCTATGAGTGAGATGAGAATAATGTGGGTAAAGTAGATTCAAGCTTTAATCAATAATACATTATGAAATTCAAGTAGAAACATAAGTAAATTCACATTTAAATCATAATATAGATTACCCATGCATAAATCAAGCTTTAAAGGGGACATGCACATTCATAATTTCAGAATCTCAATGCAAATTGTCATATTAGGGCTTAAATAAACATAAAATTATCAATAGAGCACATCTCATGCTTCAATTGATGTTAATAAATCATAATATTGAAAACCCATATTTAAACAAAGCTAAAATTCATGAAAATTCAAGTAAAAGGGTTTTGGGTCTTCTTGGTTGAAAGGGATCAGGAATCAATCCCATATACCTTAGCTAATGAAAAAATTCTACAAGAAATTTGGTGAAGAAAGAGCCCTTCCTTGATTCCCGAACTTAAAACCCACAAGAGTTCTTTGAAGGAGACTTAAGAGTGACTTAAAAGAATTCCAAATTTGAGGAGTGATTTTGAGTATTAGGAATAGGGTTTAAGTCTTTAGGGAATCCTTATATAGCATATCAAGTCCTGAAAGACCATTAGGATAAACCAAATTTATGAAAACGTCATTGATGAAATGGATAGAAAAACTGGTTGTCACCACTTCAAGGACGGGTTCACGGGCCGTGTGACATTACACAGTCCATATACAGTGTCGGTGAACCAACACTTTGAAAAATTATTGTTTGACGGAGGTCCGGAACCATAATCCACCAGTTAGAATGTTTTTTTGATGAAAAAGCTAGCCACAGGTCCATGTGAAGCTACATGGGTCGTGTAGGTGCCTGTATCTCCATACTTGGAAAAAATTCTCATTATGAGTTACGAGACAGTGATTTATACTTAGAAAAATTCTCATTCCGGAAGCTATACGGTTGGCCATATGATCTGTGAACCTTCACAGGGCCCTGAAGGTAGCCGTCTCACCACACTTTGCTTTGATCATTGGTTTTCCAAGCTCAAGGTCATCACACGGTCCCTGAAATGTCACACAGCCCGTGTGAGGTCCAAGTGTGATGTGCCTTAGCAAATTCCACGCCAAGGAAACTCATCCAAAATTAAGGCCAAGGGTCACTCCACTAGAGGTGCACGGGCCGTGTGACCTCACATGGATCGTGTTGTCTCACTTGAGGTGACACTTGGTCCAAATCTTTCCAAAAATGACATTTCCAAGCTCTAATAAAGCCGTACAATATCCGGGTCAATACAAGGCCCAGGGCGTGACAGGAATTAATATGCATTCCCACCCTAAGAATAAGGTAATTTCATGTTAATTCTTATGGCTCAAAGGAATTGATACACATTACATCCCTAAGAATATGTAATTTCATGGTAATTCTTATGTACGCATTCTTGCCCTAAGAATAAGGTAATTTCGTCATAATTCATAGGGTACAAAGGAATGGATACTCATTCCCACCTTACGAATAAGGTAATTTCATGGTAATTCTTATGGCACAAAAGAATGGATACGCATTCCCTCCTTAAGAAAAGGTAATTTTATAATAATTATTATGACACAAAGGAATGGCTATGCATTCCCACCTTATGAATAAGGTAATTTTATGGTAATTCTTATGGCAGAAAGGAATGGATATGCATTCTTGGCCTAAGAATAAGGTAATTTCATGGTAATTATTATGACGCAAAAGAATGGATGCGCATTCGCATCCTAAGAATAAGGTTCATGATAATTCTTATGCCGCAAAGGAATAGATATGCATTTTCTCCCTAAGAAAAAGGTAATTTCATGGTAATTCTTATGGCGCAAAGGAATGGATATGCATTCCTGCCTTAAGAAAATGTAATTTCACGGTAATTATTGTGGTGCAAAGAAATGGCTACGCATTCCCACCTTAAGAAAAGATAATTTCATGATATTTCTTATGGTGCAAAGGATTGGATACACATTTTCACCCTAAGAATAACAAAGTGTTCTTTTGACAATATATTTTGAGGTTTGATTATAGCAACTAATTTCTTTTCTCATTTTTGTCCAATGATTAATCAACCATAAAAATTAATGGCGGCACCTAATGATAATAACAAAGTATTGAATCCCTGAGATTTGCGTGGAGCTGGAGACTATGAGGCACAATTTGCGTGGAATTCATTCTCAAATGCAGGATGTTACATTAAGAGGCATGGAGGAAGAGTTGGGAAGAGAATAAGAGCTTGAATACGAACTTAAGACTGATTATATTTTCTTTTATTGTGGGCACTTTGATTGATTTTTATTTTCTTCCCTATATATTGGAAGATTATGAGAATTGTTATGATGGCTGAATGTTGGGAGAAAAATGAAAGGATAATATATAAGTGATTTTATTCTCTTTGAATTTGAAATAATATACCTAAATGATGTATTTGTGTTAAAGTATATGTATATCCTTCATTTTCTTTATTTATTATATTTACAAGATAGATTTAAGGTCCGCACACACATTCATATCGCAAATTGTCCTATAATAATCATTTTCTTTTCCATAAAAAATTACTAAACTATTATTTCTAACACAAAATGATTAAATTTTGAGTATATTAATATAAAAATCACACAACCTAACATATATTAATCATCTATCAATAATTAATTTTTTTATTCTCTTTTTTAAAAATTTGATAAATAAAATGTTAAGTAAAAATCATAGACATGAGCTGACCCAAAACTCATATGAGGAAACTGAAATATTAAAAAAATATATATAAAAATAGAATAAAGTTTCAACCTGATTTTTCGGATGGCCATTATTTTTTAGATAATTAAATTTGGTCTTTGATATTATGTTAATGTTTGTAACAACTAATTAAGTACGAGTTTATCTAAAATAAATGATTATTTAATTTTTAAATAAATATGTTAACCTTTATTTAAATTAGTTAAATGCACATATTAGTGTTTATTGTATTAATTAATAATAAATATATTAATAATTTTAAAAAAATGACAATTTTGTCTATTTTACAATCTTCTAAATATTAATAAAGTCAAAAAAGTTCAACCAACAATTTAAGAACCTTTATGTTTTTAAAATAACAAGTTAAATGCACAGATTTCGCACATGTGTATTATGTTAATCAATAATACATAATAAATTTATGTGTAATAAAAATTATTGTGTGCACATTCTATTGTTAAGCAAAATTTTTTAAAAAAAAATTGTTCGGGTTTAATTTGACCCATAAAAAATAATATAATAATATTATATTTTGTTAAGAATAATTTTTAAATTATTTTAGGACTATGAAGATTATGGAGTGATAATGTGGTGCCTATTTTGTTATCTTAATGAGATCTTGTAACCTTGAATATACCATTTGAAAAACTGAAAATGAAAATTGTCAAAAAGAAAAGAAAAAAAATATTTTTCTTTTAAACTGATTAAAAAGAAAAATGGGACTAACAAATTAAAATAAACGGAGTAACATATTCAGTATAATCCCACAAGTGAGACATGAAGAGGGATGTTTGTTGTTCAATTGGTTAATAAGTGAACTTTCACTTTGTTGGTGAGGGTTCGATTCCAGTACCTTGTAATCTCCTCCTACATTTCTCCTTCCTCTACCCCTAACTTAAAAAAAAATGAAATTTGGAGGCACAATAGCGTGTACTCAAATCCTACATCTACCCTCTGAAGACAGTAATAAGGAAAATAAAAAAAATACATATACTTTGACATAAACATGTCATTTAGGTAAAAATTTCAAAGCAAGAGAAAATAAAGTATATTCTCTTTCTTATGTTATACCTTTTTCTCTTCTCTAGAACAACGATCAACCAACAACAAAATAATCTTCCTATAAGGAAGAAATAAACTATCACTCAAAGGTACCTACAATAAAAGGTGTTATACTTAGTCTAAAATTCATTTCGAGTTCACTCTCTCTCATCAAATAAGCAACACATCTTTTTATCGTGAAAGCCAACACTCCGTTCCAACCTTGTTCTCTAGCATCTTCTATCAAAACATCAATATCTCTCAAATGTTGTCTCAAATTGTCTAATTCATTGCAAATCTCACGTCTTCTGTCATTGCTAGCATCAGATGACGACACCATTTTCATATAAATTAATCGTTGAACAAAAAAAATAAGAAAAAGATTAGTGAATATATTTAAACAACCTCTCTGTAACAACAATTCATAATAACAACAATTTTTTTTTAAAAAAAATGGGATCAATTTTTCATGTTTTTTATAACAAAAAAATTAAACAACAATTCGTAGAAACAATATAGAGAGGTTTGTAACACCTGGCAAAATTATCAAAATAGCCCTAGAGAAGGGATGTGCGCATAACTAGGGGTGTTCACAAGTCTGTTTGGGTTGGTTATTAGTCATATCAAATCAACTTAATTTGGTTCTTTAAATTCTCAAAACCAACCGAACCCAACTATAATATACATTTATCGGTTTGGTTGTTATCGATTTTAGTTTTGTTTGTTTCAGTTATTTGGTTATTAACCATACACAAAAATCAAAGTAGTGATATCGTCAAACTGAAGAAAAGATGATAACAAGCCATTCAAAATGAAAAATAGTTAGAACGACTGAAATTATGGAACTTTCAATCATTAAATTTATTGTGAATTTTTTTTTAAATTCACCATTTTGTCCTAGAAGGAAGAAATAATGACATTTTTAGTCACTCCAAGAATCGTCATAGACATTCATATACATAAAATTAATATGATCAATGTTCTCGTCTTGAATATTTATGCTTTCATAAGTAGATTAAAAATAAAAATTATTTTTATAAATAATGTATTATGTATGTAAAATTATAAAATATATGAATATAATTTATCGATTTGGTTTGGTTATTTCTTTAGTTTTTTCGAAGAAACCAAAATCCAAACAAAACACTATCGGTTTTAGAAAAATCAAAACCAAACCAAACCCAAATAAATTGATTTATTCAATCAGTTTGGTTTGGTTCTTCGGTTTGGATTGGTTCTTATCCAAACCATGAACACCCCTATGCATAATGTCTCTTCCCATGCTTTGATGCAAAATCCGAGGCTGGATATGCGATTAGCATGACAAATTGAGTGGCCAAGTGGTCTTGGTTGATTTTTAGAGCAATCAGATCAAAATATAATTTTTTGATGTGAAAATGATTTCTAGAATAAATGTACGACGCGCACCTGACGCGGACTTACACTCAGATTTAGTCCAAATATTTTTTATAGGATTATAAAACTCGATCGGAGAATTTTCAGCAAAAAACCCTCGAAATTGCACCATGTCCGCATCATGAACTTAGTCGCCCGAGGTGAACTTTTTGGTAGTTTTTCAAGGGGAGTTCTAGACCTTCCGAATCCCTCCTAAATTTAAAACACGATTTAAATGGGTCATTTTGAGTGTAAAAGGGTTTTAATCCCCATCCCTAAGCATTTCTATGTTATTAAAAAAAAGACTATGGCTAAAGAGAAGAGAAAAGAAGAGGAATGAGGAACTGAGGAGTTTGAGGAGAGTTCTTCGAAGTTGATTGTCAAAAGCTTCACACCAGGTATGTAAGGCTAAACTAAAGCATGAAATTGTTCTTCCATGTGCCCCATTGATGGTAATAGAGGAGTTGAGAGTCCAATGAGTCTACATTTATGATTCTGAAATATTTTCTTGATAATTATATACACATTACATGTATTTTCATGTGTTGATGATGATCATAAACTTGATTTCCTGACGTATATACTTTTCATGAGTTATTGTTTAACCCTATGTGTATTCTAGTGAAAGCATGCATGAATGAACCTAGGGATGGAGTCTAGAGGCTTGACTTGAGTGTGTTGATTGTAATCTTGATGTGAGTATGAGGTTGAGTTCATTGAGCTTGATGATCCCATGAGTATTCATAATTGAGTTATAAAGTTTTGTCGGATCGACTTCTTCTTAATGATGATCTGAGTCATTGAGTTCTTAAATGAGAACTGAGTTTATGAGATGATTGAGATAATTAATAGGCCGAACGACCCAATTGAGCTGAGTTAATAAGTTGTGAGAGTGTCATTCCCCGGGAGGGTACCCAAGACATGGACGGCACCTAGAGATTATTGCTAGTCCCCAAGCGAACCACTTAGTCTCATCATATTCATTCAATCAAATAACTTCAGACGATCAACGAAAGACAAGGAAAATAAATGGGCACATCTCATCTAGCTCTTAAAATAATATATAATAGAAGAAGGCTAGTAGATAGAACTAGCTCACAGTCTTCACAATCAACATCCAACTCTAGTCCATGAAGCCTCTATTACTAATAAAGTGGTGCCAATGATAGACCCATGTCTACCGAAATAAAAATATAATACTGGTTTAGTCTAACTCAAAAGCATGATGAAATAAAAATAGAAAATTCTCCGAAGTAGAGGAGGATCACCAATCGGCTGAATGCCTCAGATCCTCAACGGTGTGCCTATTGACAATCTCTAATCCCTGTATCTGTATCATAAAATGATGCAGCGCGAAGTGGCGTCAGGACGTGGAATGTACGATATGTAAAATAGCTGAATGAAACATAAATAGGTAGAGTAATATGAGACAATCATCGACTCATAACAATCATCAAATCAAAATGTCAATTATCTATCCCAAGCAAGGATAAGGAGTAGACAATAACTCATCAACATGAATCAAAACTCATATCATCAACTCAAAATCAGAATACTATCTGGGTGGAACCTATCTGGGAGTTTCTCTGACCTATAAACATCACATATGAGCTGGTGATGATACAACTAAGCGATGTGTTACCGCATCCATGAAGTACCTTACCAGGGTAAAGGGCATGACATTAGTGGATCCAACATAAATTACATCTAGTCCTCCTGGGGGACAAAGGAAACATCCAATTTTACGGATCAATCCTCTCCTACACTAGCCACGTAGTTATGGATTTCGAGTTGGACTAACTCTCACTCCTTAAGTGCTCAATACTCCTCCCAAGACTCAATGCTCATAAGTCTCCTCATCTCAACTCAATTATCTCAAATTAGCCTCGTAGAGACTTTCATTATCTCATTAACTCAAACTCAAGGGTCCTCTATTATTTCAGGGACTTTAACTTATCTCAGTTAACTCAATTTTCATTTAAGAACTCAAGGACTCAAATCATAAATTAGAAGAAGCATTTAGACATGACCCAAGAACTCAATTATGAAGACTCATAGGATCAGCAGGCTCAGTTAACCCTACCTCATACTCACATCAAGATTACCCTCAACATACTCAAGTCAAGGCTTTGGACTCAATCCCTGGGTTCATTCATGCAATCTTTATAAAATAATGAATAAGGTTTGTGCAATAATTCATGTAAAAATATTAAATCAGTGAAACAAGTTTATGATGATCATCAACACATGAAGATACATGTAGTAATATTTAATTAGATATAATTTGTGAGAAAACATTCAAAAACCAGTTTAAGAAACATGTATGGGGACACATGGACTCTCAAATCCTTTATGAGCATCTATGGGGGCACATGAGAGGAAAATCTCATGCGTTTAGTTTAGCCTTACTTATCTGGGATGAAGCTCTCAATAATCTCTTCAAAGATCTTCTCTCGAACTCCTAAATCTCAAGCTCTTCTCTTCTCTCCTCAAGCCCTAGTCTTCTTAGAGTATTAGGAAAGAACTTAGAATGGGGTTTTAGATCCTTTTTATGTCAAAATGATCTCATTAGATCATGTATTGAGTGTTTAGAGGGGTTGGGAACGGACTGAAATTCCCCTCACAAAATTTAGAAGTTTTTTGGCTTTGGAATAACCTAGTTCGCGATGCGGACTGGTCAAGTACGGTGTATTTTTCTCCGAAAAGTTGTTGAACGGGTTTTCCCAATCCCATCGAAAATATTTGAAAATAATAAGTGTAAGTCTACTACAAAGGCGCGACACGCCTCCGTCGCGCACCAACACTGTTTTAGTTTTCGGGTTGAAAAATTATCCTTTGACCCAGTCGCTCTCAAAATCGACCGAGAT
The DNA here is from genome assembly GCA_029948455.1 of Solanum rostratum. NCBI lineage: Eukaryota > Viridiplantae > Streptophyta > Magnoliopsida > Solanales > Solanaceae > Solanum > Solanum rostratum. Next base: position 31,932,249 of record CM057055.1, on the reverse strand, counting down.
CATTTTCCCACTCAATTTTTCATGCTGATCACAAATCCAGTCTTGAATTTGTCATACAAGCATTGGAAGATGCGTTATGCACACATCTCCCCTTAAGGGTATTTCGATAATTTCACCGGGCAATACATAGAGTCTGTGTGAGACTAACTGAGATGATGAGAGCCTCCAGAGATTAATTGAGATGAAGAGTTTTGTGAGCATTGAGTCTTGGGAGGAGTATTGAGCACTAAAATGAGTAAGAGTAAATTCAACTCGCATTCATTTACTATGCCGCTAAGGTAGATGAGGATAAAACCATTACATTGAGGTTCCCTCTTAAGTTAAAGTCCCTGAACGCAATAGAGGACTTGTTCAAGATAGATCCCTAGTGGATCTAATTCGTTCTTTACCTGGCAAGTACGGAACGAATGTGGAATCATTAGCGAGATTGTAAAATCACTAGCTCATAAGTGATTGTTATTGGAGAAGAGAAACTCCTAGATAGTAACCACATTGAGTACTCTGAGTCGAGTTGAGTTCAATTGAGTTAAGTTGAGTTAATTGATGAGGTTTGATTGGTTGATGGCTCACTTGCCTACTCTTTACTTTTGCTTTATATAGACATTTGACATTTTGATTGGGCATCTTCTGAGTTGATGTTATTTCTATATTATTCTACCTGTTTCTATTTCATTCAGCCATTTTACATACTCGTGCATTCCACGTACTGACGTCCCTTTGGACTACATCACTTTATGATGCAGAGGCGGGTACTAGAGATCGTCAACAGGCGCTCCATTGAGGATCTTTGCATTCAGCTGAGTTGGTGAGCCTTCCTTACTTCTGAGGATCCTGCTTTATTTTCATCTAGTTTATTAGAGTTAGACTTGAGTTAGCTTTACTTTTGAGTTGAGGTAGTCGTGGGTCTTTCATTGGCACTATTTGATAGTGATAGAGGCTTCATAGACTAGAGTTGAGTTATTGATGTTGAGACTTGTTAAGCTAGTTTCCTTTCTACTAGCCTATTTATTTAATATGATACTTAAGACTAGATTACCCATTATTATCTTTAGTCTTTCGCTGATTTATTAGTTGATTAAATGAATGAATATGATGAGGGCAAGTGATTTGCTTGGGGACTAGTAATAGTCTCTGAGTACCAGCCACGTCTAGGGTACCCTCCTAGGGTGTGACAAGGTTTGACCTGTATAGAAACAATAAGGTTAAAAAACTTTTAATAACCAATAGGAAAAACAACACACTAACCTTAGTGAGGTGATGCGTAGAATATGATGAAACTAAAATGTTAACACCTTAGGTATTTATAAGGGGTTGTGGTCCTAGTATCATAAATCACGAGAAAGATTAGTTATATCATATTAAATTTAAGAAGATATCTATTAGTTATCCCTATTTTTTAAGGATTTGATTAAAGACTAAGATTTACTAGTTAGTCAAAATTGAATAAATTTTGTTGACCGTGTAATCTTTAATAAATTTATATATAATAAAAATTATTGCGTGCACATTATATTATTAACTACAAAATTTTTAAAAATAACAAACAATTAATAAGATAAAATTAAAAGTGCACATAAAGAGGAATATGATAACTCATAATCACATAATAATCAAGGTGCAAATTTAATATGTAGTGAACAAAATTTCGCTATTGATATCAAAAGTCAAAATTATGTTGCTATTTACTATATATTTAGAATTCTTGAATATTTAAAATATATTTTTCTCTTATCTATATTTTAGAACTCCTTAATTATTATTTTTCCTAATTGCTCTTATCATATATTTTAGGTTCTTTAATTTTGAATACACAAGTGTAGGGCACGTGCCTTGCACATTTGTACCGTATCAATTAATAAAAAGTGTATAAAAAATTAAATAAATTAGTACGCCTATAACTTACATCATTGAGCATACATCTATAAATAATTAGGTAAATACTACTATCTCGCATCATTAAGTTTGTGAATACATCATGTTTTAATTGTATCAAGTCTTTTTTTTGAAAGCTTTTTCCTATTTTTTTTTGACAGTTTTAAAACCTTTTTTCTGGACTTTTTTAAAGTCCTAACACTACTGGAAATTAGGCCTATGGCAACGATATTTATGGCAACAGTTAAGGAACCGTTGCCATATATATGCTGCGGCAACGGTTATATGCGTTGCAGAAAATATTTTTATTTACTACCCCTATTATCAAACAATGCGTTGCAATAGTTGAAATAACCGTTGCCATAGGGCTCGTCTTACAACGGTTGAGTACAACCGTTGGGATAAATCTTTATGGCAACGACTCTTTTTCCTATTGCTACGGTTGTATAATTCCCTCCATAATTTTTTATTATTCCGCCAATTAATATACACTACTCCCACCATAATTTTTTATTATTCCTCTACTCTAAAAACTTCCGCCCTCAAATAGTACTCCTCTAAAAACACTTCCGCCCTCAAACACTCCTCTAAAAACAAAACATTCCCAAAGACCCTTCCAACTCTTCAGTCCTAAGATCAACGGGTTCTTCTTCTTCCATAGCCCTAAAATCAACGGGTTCTTCTTCTTCGTGCATGCAAAGATTTGCTGAATGTTTTTCTCCAAATCAGTTGTCTTCTATCTAATCTCCAGTTGCTCTCAAATCAGTTTTTTCTTCAATCAGGTAAGTTGTTCTTCATCTCTAATCTCCAGTTAGGTTAAGGCTTTTACCCGATTTTGGGTAAATCTTGAATTCAAAACCCAAAATTTCATCTTTTCCCCCCATTTTCAAGCCCTAATCTCTCCTATAAATACCCCTCCTTCTCCACTGTTAAAGGGGAGACCGAAAAAAGGAACCGGAAAAACTTCCATATATTTTCACTGTAAAGGGAGGCGGCGACGGAGGGGGAGAAGAACCCTAAAAAAACCCCTCTTATTTTATTCTTACTATTAAGAAGAGAAAACAGGGTGAACTTTTTCTTTTCGGATTTTGGTAGAGAAGTAGTTCGAAATTTTTGGAATAACTATAACAACTCATACCCCATATTTAATAATCGAAGAGCAGTTTACTGTTCAAAAGAGGCTCGGAACTTTGTAGCATTTGGAGTCGTCGGGTCGTGAACGAGTTCGGGTGGTGTCGGAGTTCGTTGGAAAAGCTTGAGAGCCCCAGTTCGCTGCCATCCACAAGGTAACGTTTCGATTTGTTTTCTCGCTTTTCTCTCTTGAATAACGCACGTACTGTCTGAGTTTGAGTTTTATGAAAATGATTGTGATTTGGGAATTTTCGTTTGAATATCGGGTTTTGCACTCATTAATATAGTTTAATAATGATGTTGGATGGCTATATTATGCTGAGATGTTCCTGTTTTTTTTTTGTGAAATGTTCGAGTCGTTGCTGCGGTTGTATCTATGTATCTATATGTACATGTACATATATATAGATATATATATACATATACGTATATATAGAACTTGAGGTTCTTTGGGTTGTATTGTGGTATTGGCATATCTATGTATCTATATATGCATGTATATACAGATAGATATATATATGTATGGAACTTGAAGGTTGTTTGGTTATATTGTTCTATTGCCGTGTCTATGTGTGTGTGTGTGTCTATATATATATATATATATATATATATATATATATATATCAACGTATATATATATATAGATGTATATATATAACTTGAGGTTCGTTTGGTTATACTGTTGTATTATAGTATCTATGTATCTCTATATATATCATGTATTTTGTTAACCCAACTGGAGATTAGAGATGAAGAACAACTTACCTTGATGACATCTACCTTTCATCTGAATCATATTTTTGCTTCCTCATTAGGCAAATTGTTTCATAATTTTCCTACCTTTTGTTCCTTTCTTCAAATATATTTTCAGAGATATTCCTAAAATCTTAATAGTGGTATTCTGCTCATCAAATTAACTTGGAAGTAAGTCTTTCATTGTTTTAGTAACAATTGGCATGCCAAAAGTCACCCTTAGATTGAGCTTCCCTCGTTCACTATCCGATTTTCTCAGACAAGTTTTCAGCTCGACTTGGTTGGAACATATTGTATACTAATAACAGTGGTTGACTATATGGTCGTCATTTTAAAGGTATGATCATTGATGATGTATTCTCATTTTGTCATTATTTGTCTTGTGTGAGAAAGTTGAATTATAACTTCTGCAATTTGGACAGTGGTTTTCATTGGATCTGCCTTATTTGCTTTGCAACAACTATCTGGAATAAATGTTGTATTTTATTTCTCTTTAACTATTTTTAAAAAGGCTGGAGTACCTTCAGACACTGCAAATACATGTGTTGGGATTGTAAACTTAATAGGTAACATATCCCTTCTCCAAACAAAACACTTATAACACTCTTGAACCTGTTAGTGGTTTCTCATTTTACTGTTGTCTATAACATCTGCAGGGTCTATTACTGCAATGATCTTGATGGATAGGCTTGGGAGGAAGGTGCTTCTAGTTGGGAGTTTCTTCAGCATGGTAACCTAATCTTGTTTTGTTGATCAATCCTATATCAATCGATAGGAGCATGTAATTCCATTCATACGTCTATCCTTACCATGGATGGTCTTAGAAATGTCACTATATTTTGCTTTCTCATGCTTAAAGTTCTGAGATGTTTTTGGTGAAGGGAATTGCAACATGTCTTCAAGTAGTAGCCGCGAGTTCATTTGCACCAAGCTTTGTAGTATTATTTCTATTAGTTGGTGGGACCTTACTGTGAGTAATCCACTTCAAGATTGTCATTGTAGTAGTTGATACATTATTGATTGAAAGGACTAATAATGATCGTTATACTATAATGATTACATAACTATCTGAAAATTATGACTCCTTTCTGGGAAAGATAATCTTAGTCCAACAAAGAGAGGTCAGTAAAGCAGCTAAGAGATGAAGATAAATAGTTTGGTACTGCTTCTGTGAATAACAGTTTTCAATTGTATTCTAGAGAGATTTGGTATTACATTTTGTATTCGGTAACTGGTGACTCCAGTTGAACAAATAATGATGAGACAATTTACGCTATAGGTAGTGAAGATAACTGCAAATGCTCAAAAAGTAAAGGCTGATTGTTTTCTTTCAATAAGGGAAATATTATTTATGTTAGGTATGTGTTGGCATTTTCTTTGGGTGCTGGTCCAGTCCCTAGCCTCCTGCTGTCAGAGATTTTCCCTAGCCGGATTAGGGCAAAGGCAATGGCTTTATGCATGGCTGCACATTGGGTACTTTCATCCTGTTCTTGATATTTTTATTTTTTTCTTTTTGCAAATTATTCTCTTTGCTTTGTCCTTGGATGAAGAATATCAAACAGGGACGGATTTTAAGTACTTTCGTATCTTAGAACTTTGATCACTATATGACACATGATATTGTTCTTATGTGAACTAGTAAGTCTTAATAATTTTTCATATCAGATTCTTCATCTTCATCTTCTGCTTCTTCTTTCTTCTTTCTTCTTCTTCTTCTACCTTTATTTTTTGCTATCTACAGATGACTTAGCTTTTGAGATGATAATTTGAACCTTCACTTATTCTAAAAGATAACTGATTTAATTGAATTGTGTGATTGGAGTGGCTGAGCTAGGTTCATAGGAATAAGTTATTAAGCTAAGTTGTTGCTGCTATTGTAGTACTCTGTTTGCTGAAAGTAATACAGAAAACATCTGAACCTTCACTCTGTTTGTTGCTGTTTGTTTGCTGCTGCTACTGTTCAATTGTGAATATCACTGTTTGTTTGAGATGGGGTTTCTTGTTTTTGAGCTGAGAATCTGTACAATGATAGAAAGGGGAAAAGAAAAGTCCATTAGAGAGGAATCTAATAAATGGTTGGAAGAGGGAAATTGGTGATTTTTCATCTTTTGGTATGGGTCGTGTATATAGTCTACCTGTAAATTTTATAGCAGCAATATTAGCCAATAACATGGAGCAGAAAACTTCTTGGTTGTTAGGATAAGAGAAGAGTTTAATCATAAATCACCAGACCGAGTTTTCAAGAGGGAAAAAGAAGAAGAAAGCTCTGTTAGAGGCATAGCCGCGTAACTACATTTAACCTATTAAGGCTGACACCATAAACTCACTTGGAGGCTACAAGAAGAGAACCAAGTACATAGTAATACTTTTCTTGATGCTTGCAGATAAGGAACGGTAAATCTCTTAAAAGTTCTCAACTAAAAGTTCAGATTACAACACATAACATATGTATAAGAAAATGGACTTCAATAAATGTCTAACGCCAAATAAACTAGTATGCTATCTTGCAGCAAAGATATAATAATGAAGAAATAGTGTTGCATACCTGGACTCTGTTTGCTTCTTTTGCTTGCCTTAATCTCTCGATATTTCGTGGAGTGATAAAATGGTTTGAGTCCATGGTTTCAACCCCCTTGACAACAAAATCATCATAGTTCATCAAATAGATTCAATGTCAAGAAGGCTAAAAAATAAATGTAACATAACCTCAAAAACTAGGGGCTATTATCAGAGAGAGTTAACCAACAGGAACTGAAAAATGAACTAGTCACTTATGCCTAAATAGTCATGTTAGCGAACCAGATAAACATAAAGAACCGTTAGCTATTTGAAGTCCAGAGAAAGGGGCTATCTGTGAAAATGGGGAAGAAGAGAAGGTGGGTTGTGTTTATTATGTATGACTTCTTTCTCTTTGTTGTTGTACCTTTCTTTATTATTCAAATTTTTGTATTTGAAGTAAATGTTTCAACTTTTCTTAAAAAATGCAATTTTTTATTTGGTCGTCGAGGTTCGATGGTCGTTTAGGTGAAATTGTATCATCTCTACTCTGAGAATCTCTTCCATCTTCCTCTTCTTATCAAGAACAAATAATTAACTCACCGTAATCCTACAAGCTATTTCATGATTTTTTTCATTTTCTAGGATGATGAATGACATTATTTATTCTCTTTTGTAGGTGTTGAAAATGAAGAAAGGGATGAAGGCAGTGACGATGATGATCTTGATCTTACTTAAGATGATTTTTTATTTTTTGATGAAAATTCTAATTTTTTTCTATCAAATACTTTGATACTTATTGAAGTATCTAAAACTACTTATCTTTTGGGTTTTAATATTTTGCTATATGTATATATATTAGAAATGTATCGGTGTATATATTATAAGTAGTTAATGTTAATTAAGCTTATGCTTGTTGTGTACATGTTGGATATATATATATTTGTGTTTTCGTTAATTTTTAGAAGACAAAAGGATCAACATTACAAATGTTATTTCTGTTTATAATACAAATACTAATTACGGTTAGATTAGAGTTTAATGCCTATGGCAACGGCTACAAACGTCTATGGCAACGACCATAAATCGTTGCCATAGACGCGCAGTCTATGGTAACGGCTAAAACAAGTGTTGCCATAGACGTACTTAAAAGCGTTGCCATTGCCACATATTTCCGTCGTCACCATAGGATGGTCTATTCCAACGCTTTGTGACAATCGTTGCACAAACTGTTGCCATATCTCTATAGCCACGCGAACTGATGCAACGACTGGTCAACCGTTGCCATATATATATATATATGGAAACGGTCTTTAGGTCTATAACAACGGTTTTACTTGCGTTGGCATAGGCCTAATTTCTAGTAGTGCCTTTTTGGACTTTTTCTCCTTTTTTTAATTATTACTTGAATTTTGTTTTTGACTATTTTCTTTCTAGATCAAGTCTATTTTAGTTGGAAAAGAATTCTTTGTGTAGGAATTTAAACATAATAAAAAAAATCCTCTCCATTTAATTTTTATTATATTTAATATTATTAGAAGAATTATATAATAATTGAAAAATGGTGAAACAGTGATTTTTTCAAAAGAGAAGTCTTTTGATGAAGGGTGAAAAGTTCGAACAACATTTCTAGTGGTCTTCATACTTTAAATATAGTATAGAATAAAGATAATTAATCGATAATTGAGAAAAATGATTTATGACAATTTTGTCTATTATAGATGTAACGCCTAGTGAAATTACCAAAATACCCCTAGAGGAGAGATGTGTGTATAACGCGTCTTCCCATGCTCGGATGGCGAATACGAAATCGGATTTGCGATCAACATGAGAAATTTAGTGGGAAAATGATCTCAGTCATTCGCATCACATCATGCCATCAAGTCACATGTCTCATAGCAAAAACACATAACAATATTCAATGGGTAATCAAGCCACAACAAAACCTCCAACTAAGCACTTCGTATATAAATGTAAAGAAGTGTACAAGATTTTCAACAATGCCTCTAGTCATAACATAGGATGCGGGCCACGACATACCCTGTACTCACCCTCAAATATAAATATCCTAAATAAAAGCATCATAGGTAGAGAATAGGTGGCTTGTCCTTGGAAGATTGGACTCACCACAGCAAGCAAAACTTGAGATCTGAGCTAAATGTCCTGCTGTAGATAGATGTACTCCTCGGTCCCTACATGGTGAGATCATGTAAGCAAAAGTATGCGTGAGTACATTTTAATGTTCTAAGTATGCGGGCATGCAATACATGTGACTTATTAATCCTGCATTTCAATGTTAGATGACAAGGGCACGTAATATAGAAGAAGCATATATCCAAGAAGAGTAGTATAACGATATGGCATGAAATTCATGATGCAAGAAATGTAATTATGCTCATAAAAATAGTGGAGACCGACATGAGTAACACCAAGTAAGCTATTACTTGGAATCCTGATGAAATCCCCTCACCTATAAAGAGGTGGTCTACTTGCCAAAGGTAAACCATGTTTCACCTTACGGGAACATCACCCATTTCGTATGAAGTAACCCCCTTATGGGAACATCACCCATTTCAGATAGGATTTTCATATCATATAGTATAATACTTCACCTTACGGGAACATCACCCATTTCGTATGAAGCAACTTTATGATAAAATTACCCATGTCATATAGGATTCTCATAATCTATGTTAGGCACATAGTTCAAGGAAAGAGAGAGGACCCTCAATCCATCGGTGCTAAGTCGGCATCCCACAAGAATACATATATATATATATATATATACACACACACACATACGTACATGCTTTTAAGATGCAATAGTCCTTTCAAATATGTTCCATGCACATTTAGGCTCAAATGCTAAACTATAATTGATAATCATAATACTCAAGCGTGGGAATAGCTCATTTACATATACAAGATGGTGCAAGCACCAAAAATGCTCAAAAAACCATAATCATTGACATATATGCGATCAAATTCTTGTCATAACCGTGATCTTATCAAAATCATTTCATAAAACATAATTGGGCTTAACCCACTTCATAATTTCAAAAACAAACCAATGTCCATGAATGCACATGCCATGAGTGATGTGAGAATGCATGGGTAAAATAGATTAAAGCTAAAATCAACATTATAATATGAAATTTAAGTATATCCATAATTAAATCCACATTTAAATCATAATATAAATTACCCATGCATAAACCAAGCTTTAAAGGGGACATACATCTTCATAACCTCATAACCTCAATGAAAATCATCATAATAGGGCTTAAAGTAACTTAAAATAATAAATAAAGTACAATCCATACATCAATTAAATTTAACAAAATCAAATAATGAAAACCCACATTTAAAGTAAGCTTAATTTTCATGTAAATCAATCGAAAAGAGTTTGGGTCTTCTTGGTTGAATGGGACCAAGAATCAATCCCATATACCTTTATTAGGAAGGTGAATTTGAAAAGAATTTAGCTTGAATTTGGAACCCTAATTGAATACTAGCTTGAGTCTTGAGAGAAGAACTTAGAGAGTATTTTTAGGAATTGATTTTAGAGTATGAGTGTTCTAATGAGAATTAATTAAAATGTAGGAGCATCAGCTAATTTAGGTGCTTAGGACGGTGAAAAATCCACAAAACACTTGTAAAATAAACCATAATTACGTAAAAGCCATTAATGAAACGGATGAAAATTGAGTCGTCGTCGCCTCACTGGAGGGCTACACGGCCCGTGTGATGCCACACGGTCCGTGACATGGGCCGTGTCCCAAACTTAGAAAATTATTCGTGATCAAGTTACGAGACAGTGATTCTATACTTAGAAAAATTTTGCATCGCGAGCTATACGGTGGGCCACGGCCCGTGACACACCACATTGATCGTGTGGGTGGGCGTGTGACCACACTTGGCCTTCTTTCTTGGTTTTCCAGGTGCAAGGCCATCACATGGCTCACCAAATGGTCTGTGAAGTACCATACAACCCGTGTGGAGTTCCGATATGATGTGCCTTAGCCCGAAACTCCCTATTGAGTCCCCGTAGTCGAAATTATGGTCAAGTAACCCTTCATTGGATACTAGTCGTGTGGACCTCCCATGAAGTGACACTTGGTCAATTTTCCTCACGGGGCGACATTATAAAGTCCGATAAAGTCATTCGAAAATTCGGGTCCTTACATCTTCTCCCCCGTGGGAACATTCGTCCCTGAATTTGCAAGAACAAGGCTTGAAAGGCTTGAATTAGAACATGAAACACCCAAACATAAGATGCAATACACAACTTACCCCTTGAAAATTATAAAGTCATTTAAACTCATGCCAAAGCTTATTAAACTCATTCAAAACATCCTAAAAATCTCTGTTAATGCACCTGTATGCATGTCATGTCATGAGACTCAAGAATGGAAGAATTAGGACCACTTAGAAGAGGAAGAACCTAATACCTTACTCTTGTGTATATTGGAAAATATGGGGATATCGCCTCTTCATATCTAATTCCACCTTCCATGTAGCACTCTCCACGCCTTGATTCCTCCAAAGTACTTTTACCAATGCCACATCCTTGTTACGGAGCGGCTTCACTTGTCTATCCAAAATCTCCACCAGGACTTCCTCATAGCACAAGTTCACCTCAACCTCGATTCCTTCCAAAGGCACAATAATGCTAGGATCACCAACTAACTTCCTCAACATAGACATATGGAAGACCGGGTGAATGGAACTCAAGTCCGGAGGCAACTCTAACCTATAAGGCACGTTCCCAATCTGCTCAATAATCTTATAAGGGCCAACATATTGGGGACTTAGATTGCCCTTCTTACCAAAACACATCACACCCTTCATAGGCGAAACCTTCACATACACCCGATCACCAACATGAAATTCAACATCCTTCCTCTTAACATCCGAATAAGACTTTTGGCAACTTTCGGCCATTTTCGACGTTTCCCTAATCAACCTCACCTTCTCCATATCTTCCAATACGAAATCCGGGCCAATCAATGCCATTTTCCCTACTCAAACCATCCTACCAGTGATCTACACTTCCTCCCATACAAGACCTCAAACAGTGTCATACCAATGCTAGCATGGAAGCTATTATTATAAGAAAACTCAATGAGTGGAAGGTGGTCATCCCAATTACCCTTGAACTCCAAAATACAAGCTATCAACATATCCTCCAAGGTTTGAATTGTCCTCTCGGCTTGCCCATTGGTTTGAAGATGAAAAGCGGTGCTCAACTTAATCTTAGTACCAATTCCCTTTTGAAACATCCCCTAAAAGTGAGAAGTGAATTGGATGCCATGATCCGATATGATAGACCTAGGCACACCATGCAATCTCACCAATTCTTGGATATACAACCTTGCATAATCCTCAGCGCTAAAGGTAGTCTTGATCAGTAGAAAGTGAACCGACTTAGTCATCCGATCAATTATAACCCAAATGGAGTCAGCTTGCCTTCGTGTCCAAGGCAAACCAACCACGAATTCCATGTTCACATCTTCCCACTTCCAAGTGGGAATCTCAATATCTTGAGCCAAGCCACTGGGCCTTTGGTGCTCCACCTTCACTTGTTGACAACTTGGACATTTGGATACGGACTTGTCTATGTCTTTCTTCATACCATGCCACCAATACACCTCCTTTAAATCCCGGTACATCTTAGTAGATCCCGGATAGATATTGTAATGAGAGATGTGAGCTTCCCTCATGATCACCCTTCGAAGGCTATCCACATCCGGAATGCATAATCGGTCTTGGTACCGAAGTACACCATCCCCCCCTTGGGAGAACACCTCAATCTCCTTCTCAACCTCCAATTTCTTAAATTCAACCAATGATGTATCTAAATCTTTCTTAGCATTCGTATAAACAACCACTGAAGATTCGGCCCCATTTTGAACATGGATACCACTGTCATTAGACTCATCCAACCTAACACCCAACGTCGCCAACGGATGAACATCCTTTGCTAACTCCCTCCTTTTCTCTCCATCATGAGTTACACTACCCATAGATAGCCTGATAAGAGCATCGGCTACCACATTGGCCTTGCCACGATGATATTGAACACTCATGTCGTAGTTCTTTAGGAGTTCTAACCATCTTCTTTGCCTGAAGTTGAGTTTTCTTGAGTGAACACGTATTTCAAGCTTTTGTAATCAGTGAAAACATCCACGTGTACCCCATACAAATAGTGCTTCAAAATCTCAAATGCAAAAACCTCTGCCGCTAACTCAAGATCATGCATCGGGTAATTACGCTCATGCACCTTCAATTGCCTTGACGCATATGCTATTACCTTACCATGTTGCACTACTATGCAACCCAACTCGATCTGTGAGGCTTCACAATACACCACAAATTCCTCCAACCCATTTGGTAAGGTCAAGAACGGTGCCGATGTAAGACGATCCTTCAAGGTTTGAAAACTCTTTTTGCACTCCTCTGACAATGCAAACTTAACCTTCTTTTGGGTCAATTTAGTCATTAGAGATGCAATAGATGAGAACCATTCAACGAACCTCCTATAATAGTGGGCCAATCCCAGGAAACTTCAAATATCTGAATGAGTCAATGGTCCAGGCCAATTCTTCACAGCCTTGGTCTTCTTCGGATCAACCTTAATACCATCACTAGACACCACATGACTGAGAAAGGCTACTTCACCCAACCAAAACTCATACTTGCTAAACTTGGCATATAACTTCTTCTCCCTCAAGGTTTGTAAAACCAACCTCAAATTATCCTTATGTTCCCGCTCACTATGAGAATAAATGAGGATATCTTCAATGGAGACGACCACAAAACTGTCAAGGAATGGATTGAACACTCGATTCAGGAGATCCATGAACACGTCTAGAGCATTAGTTAAACCAAATGACATCACCACAAACTCAAAGTGCCTATACCTGGTTCAAAAAGTCCTCTTGTAAATATCACATTCTCTATCCTTCAGCTGATGATACCTAGAATAGAGATCTATTTTTGAGAAGTGGGTAGCCCCTTGAAGTTGGTCGAACAAGTCATCGATACTAGGCAACGAATACTATTTTTTAATGGTCACCTTATTCAGTTGCCTATAATTGATACACATCCGAAGAGATCCATCATTCTTACTTACAAATAGCACTGGAGCACCCCATGGAGATATACTTGGCCTAATGAAGCCCTTCTCCAACAAGTCTTTCAACTGTTCCTTCAACTCTTTCAATTCAGTCGGTGCCATATGATAAGGAGGAATAGAGATGGGTTGAGTATCCGGGAGTAGATCTATGCCAAAGTCTACTTCCCTTTCGGGAAGATTACCGGGCAAGTCTTTGGGAAACACATTCGAAAACTCATTCACCACTAGAATCGACTCAAGAGTAGATGATTCGGACTCTATATCCTTGACCCCCACAATATGATAAATGCACCCCTTGGAGATCATCTTCTGGGCGTTGAGGTAGGAAATAAACCAAACCTTAATAGCGGAGTCACTACACTTCAATTCAAGAATGATCTCATCGGGAGGTTGGAACTTGACCCTCCGGGTTCTATGAGACCTGTCTACGAGTCATAGAATAAACTATGGCTCATAAAAGGTCTCACCTGATAGGGTCCCAAAAACATCATGTTGCTGGATCTTCACATAAAGGGAAACTACGACTTGTGGAATATTCCACGAGCCATAGACCCTCATGGTATGACGTTTCCAGTAACTTGGTTTTCGAATTCTATCAAACAAGTCCCAAAATGGCATCATTAGACCACAATTATTTAAATCACCATTGAAGCAAGAATATTACGCACCCATATGATCCCAACAAACTCCCCCAATACCCCATATGCAATAATTACACTACCCTATCAATTTCCATTTTACAAATTTACACCACAAACCGACACCCATTTGAACATTAAAAATTAAGCACACATATGCAATCACATATCATTTTTCAAGCAATCATATCCATGCAATTTGAACGACATGTGACGACGTGAATTTCATGTAACAACATTAAAACAAGACATGGCCATGCACATATTTTGGCATTTTCGTTATTCAAAACAATTGACAACAACTCAATCAAGGGTAAGCATATATCACATACAAAGGCAACAACTAATTTTAACACACCAAGTTTGGACTACCATATCCGCCAATAATTTCAACCTAATGGCATTAATTTCAGTAATACAAGGGTGTTAGGGCTAAGAACTTACTGAAATTAGATCATAAGAATAAAGAATTAAAAGAGGAACCTGAAAGGGGCAAAACCCTAGGTTGCCGAATTGATGCCAAAATATGTTGATGATGGCTGGACGGTGATTGGAGTGGTAGGGTAAGAGAAGGGGTCGGGTCTTTTGGGAAATTAATTGAGAATGAGGAGTAAAAACTACTTGACCCCTCGTTTATACGTTGGCTAGGTCGGGTGAAAAATTGGGCCCAGGCTCTACGAAACCCTAATTACGGGTCATAGAGTTTTCCATGGTCCATAGAACTTGGTCTCGTAGATTACCAATCCATAATTTGGGACATTGGCCTCATGGACCTATCTATGTACCATACATATAAGTACGATTCGTAGAGTGGGTTGTAGAAGCCCCCAACACTTAGACAAATTAGAGAACTTGCTTGTGGTCCACAAGCCCCATTCACGATCGGTAGTTTTATTAACGGGCCATAAAGTTCGCTCATGGACTAGAGTGCACATTATTTTGCTCACTGAAAGTGTTCTAAAAGTTGGTGTATGAGTAGTGGTGTGAACCATGACCCATAGAACTAGTTGTAGAAGCATTCATTGTTGCTTATTCAGCCCAAATTGGCTGACTTAGTCTTGTACCTGCATATTCTTCACAAAATACACTGTTACCCTATATGCCACACGTCCAGAGTCCAAAATTTACAACTAAACATTAAACTACCTATAAGTCCAAAAGCTAAAAACAAAACAAACCTACCACAAATGTTGAAGACGACTTCTTCATCATTCAATCAAAATTTGAGTTAGTCGGATTCCATATCAATTAGTGCTTGCCCAATGGCTACGAAAGGCCTTCCCAAGATGATTGAGACTTCGAAGTTGGCTTCACAATCAAGGATCATAAAGTCTACATGGAATATGAATTACTCTACTTTGACTAGGACGTCATATAGTATCCACAAGCTTCTTCACCATTGGGTCAGCCATCAACAATCGCATGCTCGTAGGAGTAGGGGTTCCCAATCCTAGCTTCTTAAAGACTGCAAGGGGCATCAGATTTATGCTAGCACCTAGATCACATAATGCCCTAGCGAACTCAACATCTCTAATGGTGCAAGATATGGTGAATACTCCGGGATCTTCTCGCTTCTGCACCAAGGATATTGTAGCTATCGCACTGCAATGCTGAAGCTCTTAGGAGAGCTCTTGGCTCATAGTCTTACTTCTTTATGACCATATCCTTCATGAACTTTTCATATCAAGGCATCTTCTCTAATGCCTCTATGAGAGGGATGTTTATAAAGAGTTGTTTCAGCATGTAGGGGAAGTGCTTAAATTTACCTTCCTCTTCCTTCTTGTTAATTCTCTGAGGGAAAGAAGGAGAAGGTCTAGGAATGTGTTTTAACTTCTGTGGCATCATTGTAGTATCACTTACCCCATCCTTGGCACGAACATCTCTAGTCTCCACATCTTTGTTCTTAACTATATCCTCAAGAACATCTTCATCATCAATCGACATCGGAGGGTGAATGGTTTGTTTCCTAGCATGAATAGTCACTGCCATACACTGCCCTTGATTATTTGGATTCTGAATTGTATTGCTGGGGGATGTACTAGCATTTGTTTAATTGAGTTGACATTTGAGCGAAGTGTTGCTCCAATAGCTATATAACAACAGAATAAGACTCAATTTTCTGATTTATATGGGAGATGTCAGATTTCATCCCCCTCAAGGTCTGATCCTGAGCATTAGACTTCTTCAACAAACGATCAAACATATCCTCAACTCTCCAAGCTACTAGCACCCAAATCTCGATTATGTGGTGGCACATACAGACCATTTATGTATCCTAGCCCCTATTTTTGTCATAGTAAACTCCTCAGTTGTTGTCTCTGAAGGTGTCATCCCTGTTATAGTTCCGACCTTGTTTTTCTTGACCTTGGCGCCAATAATCTTGATTAGACCCTTGTGCATTGGTTTAGAAACTCACCATCTAATCAGTGACAGAGTAAGTGTCCTTCTCATAGTAAGGCTCCTCATACATGGGTGCTCATAAAGGCTGATGAGCTACTGCATTCACATGTTCTTGTTTCTACTTCATCAACAACTCCATATTGGTCCTAATTCAAGCAATCTCTTGCATCATATCCTTATTTATTTTTGCTTGTGCCGAATTAGTACTGACTGTGAATGGGCTCCTTGTTGTCGAGTTATCTCTTATCCTCTATGCACGATTTGTCTTGAACACTTTCGCTAATCTCTTAGAAATCAATGAAAATAGATGATCTAGAAATGAGCCTCCCATAATTATATTAGCAACAGCTTGCCTATTCTCTTCAAAGGCTCGATAAAACATCTCCACTAAGGCGTTATCTACGATCTTGTTGTTAGGGATACTCCTCAGGCACTTTTGCAACCTCTCCAATGCAGTACTAATGGAATCACCAGACAGTTGCTAGAAGTTGTTGATTTGGTCTTTCAACTTTAGCCTCTTCGACCTCGAAAACACCTCTCCAAAAAGGCCTTTTGTAGTTCAACCCAGTTGGTGATCGAACTCTGTGGGAGCTTTGATAATCATAGTGTTACATCGCTTGTCAAAGACAATGGGATGACACGGAGCCCAATGGCATCCATAAATAGATTTTGGCTTCACATCATACTCTTACAAACAAAAACAATGCTGTGTAGATGGTTATGCGGATCCTCTAATGGTAGGCCCGTGAATAACCCATGTTTATGTAATATTTGGAGTAACCTACTTGAAACAACAAACTTTGTGTCATCCGGTAGTGGGGGTAACATAATATATCCAATGACATCCATCGACATAGGGTCAAGCTGATATTGGTTGCATGTGTGAGCAGCAGCTTGAAGATCCTATGGCGGTGGGTCAATATCCTCAAGCGGAGGTAGGTTATTATTATTCTCATTATTATCCTAGTTAAATACTACATTCACTGCATTGGTTGCAGCATTGTTCGCATTGTGGTGGACTATTCATCTCCACCTCGTTTGTATTTCAAGGTCAAAGGGAGTCAATGGTATGCCTCGACTTCGAGTGTTGTGCATACACTACACCTGCACGCTGAAACAAAACAAAAACAACAAGAAACATAAATTGAGGAAAATAAAGATTAATTCTGAATTGCTCAAATTAAACCAGTCTAGTTATATTCCTCGACAATGGTGCCAAAATCTTGATGTCGCCCAAGTTACACCTCTTTTTTGAAGGTTAGAGCAGTCGTTGTCAAGATATATAACCTAACTGAGGTTAGGGTTGAACCTACAGGGAATATGGTTGACTCAGAGTAATTTCAAGCAATTCGAGTTAATTGACCTACTTATCTCTTGAAGGGGGGGGGGTTCTAATTTGCAAAAAGTAAACCTAAACTAGAACAAATGTTGAGAAATCGGTAAGAAAAGTAACTAGGATATTGTGTTTGCCACGATTCCATAACTTGGTATTACCAAATAATCGCATTTTTCCTAGTGTGTTTCATGAAGAACGCTAAGTTAAATTTACCAAACCCTTTGATTCAAGCGAGAGGTAAATTTTACTACGTGATTTGATCCATCGCCGCAATGTGACATTACTAACCTTTACCTATTGTCCCAGTATAACTTCCCCTTGATCCAGTTTGGTTGATTAGACGAGATGAAATATATCGAATCTTGTTAATTAATCTCTTTTCCCATTCATTACTATCTTGTTCCAATCAGTAACAACTAGGCAAGTTCTAACGTTGGCCACCATTAAAAAGCAATCAAAGCGAAGAGAATTAATTAATACATGCATGCACACTTTCCAAGAATTACAAATTATCCAATTTTACCTTGTTAGTTCTTCATGATTCTCACAACCCTAGTTGTGGATTTAGCTATGCATTATCATTGTAGGTGCAAGAATCATAATATGGAATAACATAATTGAGCACTTACAAGGATGAGTTTAAGAACAAGAAATCCTAACTCTTAAATGGAAATCACAAAGTATGAATTAAAATCACAAAATAATGTTCCAAGTACTTCTCTCAAGGTTTCTGGTTGTTTTCCTCTCTCTTCTCTCGAAAATAACCTAAAAAATCTATTTATAGTACTTAAAATACAAATCCAAAATAAAATAGAAAAACTGAATTCGATAGATGATACAAGCAGACTTATGGGTCGTACTTAGTTTTGCGGCCCGTATCAGGACTTCATTCTTCAAATCTAGGTACACCTTCTACGAGATCTTTTTACAAGCCATATTCAGACTTACAACCCATATGAGGTTTCATCTGATGACTTTTCTAGAAAATTCGAACATCTAATCCTCAGGGTACGGAACCACATTCAGGACTCGTATAAGTTTCTATGGCTCGTTTGAGAACTCATGAATGCAACTTCAGAAAATTACCCCTTTATTGGATTCTACTTATTAACCCCACTCTATGACTCGTGGAAACTTTCACGACCTGTAAAATGTGTTGTAGATCAGCAAAAATAGCAGAAACTGCACACTTAGCCCAAAATCTTATCAAATCCTATAATCCTGAAAAATAAACATAAAAGCGTATGAAACCCACTAACATCGCTTTGAGAACACACAAATTTCCATGTTTTAAGCATCAACGTTGTTGTATTTTAAGAACACATCATTTATCGTTAAATTTGTCTCTAATGGCTATTGTATATTCCGTACAGTTAAAAGAGATGGAGATTTTCAGATAATACATCTCTCCTTCAATCAAACATAAACACCTGGTTGTTGAAACTGAAGGAGAGGAGCAAACTAGATTCTTGAAAACTCCACTAGTTAGCCGATATGTGAGTCTGTGGCCTTCTTGGAAAAATCCACTTTATATGGCAAATTAACATGTATTGAAAACCTATAATTTCAATGAGCTACTTAAGTTGTGGTCCCTTCAAGCACCGGATCATCATCGTGCTAATATTTCAACTTCCCTTCCAAGATTAGGTCATTGAATAATTCAGTTTGAGATTCAATGAGGAGACACCATGATAGTTAAGGAAGAGTATCATCATATTCTAAGCTATTGGGAATGGACTGAAGATGTATTTGATAGGAGTCAAGAAGCCTTAGGTATGGTACAAATTTATGATTCCATTTATGCTTCACTTTTTGCTTATGATCGTGATTCAAATACTTTATGAACATTTTGTTAAACTTGGTGCCCGAAAATAGACATGCATCTTCCATCTATTGGGGATTTGTCCATTTCTTTATGGGATTTACATGTTCTTGAGGGTTTACCAGTTTTGAATTCTCTTTATGAAGGTATGGTGCTTGAGGTAAAGGAACTTTTGAGGTTTAATAAGAAAAAGATAAAATATCTTCCTTGGTCTCGTGAATATTTATTTGCTGCCTTTCATCTTCGGGGTGCTGACAAAAAAGCATCTCTTAGCCAATAGATAAATTTATGGTGCAAGAGACTCCTAAAGTATGGACCTGCTTCACCAAGGTAGGAAGAGAAATCTCCTCATCTCGAATTGACACATAATCCTAGTAGAGCTTTTCCTAATACAAAGAGATGGTCACATGCTGAAGAAAAAGTATTTTTTGAGCTTAGGGTGAACTCTGAATAAAGAGATGACACATATCTCGCAGCCTTTTTATCTTGTTGGTTGTGTGCTTTCGTCCTTCCAAATAAAGAAGGCAGTTTCATTTATCCTGGGACTTTCAAGATGGCAAGCCTGATGATGAGTGGGAAAAAGGTCAGTCTCCAATTTTGATTTGGCTCGTATCTACAATAGTTTGAATAAAATCTCAACTGCATCCCAACATTGTCAAATTATAGCCTACTTCCCCATCTATTATATTTATGGCTGACTTGCTCATTATTTCAAGACTCATTTTTGCATTTGCTAGTGAGTCATTTCTTTCACTATGGTAGTATATTCTGGAGAAGGTGCCGCAAGGTATTTTGACAAAAATGATGCAAGAAAATGTATCCATGGTGTATAGAATGTTGCTTGGTCCTCTACCATGTTAGATAAAACATACCCTTACTTTTACGTAGATAGTGATCATGCACCAGAGTTGGAAGTAAGCTATTTCATGAGTATTCACTTCAACTATCATCTCCTTAGATGCAAAAACTCATTTATTATTGAGACATACAGTCCACGACACTTTAGTCATCAATTTGGATATTACCAGAACGTCCTTCACATTATGAAGTAGGACATCCATAGTGCTTCTTTGGACAAGGGACTCATATTTTGCCGAATCTACACTATGAGTCAATCTTCCTCACGAGCAAATTTTCCATCAATCACGCCTAATGTAGGAGATATTTTTAGATTTGACTACCATACTTGGTGGAAGAAGACTCATGGAAATTTTTGTAGTGATTATTGTCAAAGCTTAATAAATGCTACTGGACCAACTCCTATCATACACTTGATGGGTTCTGACGAGATGCACATGAATAAAGTCCTCAATACTTGTATACTTCCTTCTTTAGATGCCAAGTTATCCCAACTACATAAGAAATGGCAAATCATGACTTCCTTTAGTGTCATTGAAAGAAAAGACATCTACCCAAGCTACTCGAGTCCCTAAAAGGTTGCTACAATATGAGAGTGAAAGTAGTAGCATAAATTATTGTTGGAAAAGAATGAGACTGCCCAGATGATTTGGGAGATGTTGCTATGCTTGTGGTTGAATTACATGATGATACAAATAGCCCTTTGAGGACCATAACAGCCCCTATTAAAGAGGTATGATTAGGAATTCCCCTATCTTGTATATCTTTAAGTCCTTTTTCCGATTATTTATTCTTTTCTTTTTAATGCAAGCAAATAGAGGCCAACTTCTATCTCTTATGACGAGGACAAAGACACTTTAAAGTCTAACGTTTGCAATTATCAAATAGTTGTTGCATCCATATTTGATAAAAATAAATTCATCTGAGATACTCAAAAGAATTTCATTTCTTCTCTTTGGGTTGTCATTCAGAAAAAGCTCTCTCAATGTGATTTGGATTCTACTTCCTCTCTTAAAGATTAAATTCAATTAATTATCTAGGAGATGGAATGCAAAGTTATGGACATCTCACCTTTTAGAAAGTTATTGGACTACTTCTTTAAGTTTTCTATCTCGTATGACCAAGTACGATCAACTCCCCATGATATGGATGGGGATGCTGCTAGAAAAGAGTTGCTCCTAGCAGCGGGAGACCGCCTTTCAAATTCAATGCTTGAGGAGTACGACAAGGTTATAATGATGTCCTCCTTTCATCAGTCGCTGGGTAATATGAAGAAGAAGATAAAAGAGCTATGCAAAAAGGCACAAGCTTTGGAAGTCCTTTTAGCCACTGCCAAGGATGAAGTCGAAGGTCCCAAGCTAGCCACCGCACTTGAATTCAAGGAATTCAATGCATGCTCTTATGTAGATTTGTTCAATTGTCTGGGACAAAAAAAGGAATGTCTAGAGGCTTTGCATCAAAAACTTATCAAGTACAATTTATACTTAGATTACATTTTTTTTCTTTTTTCTTTCTTTTTTTGTTTATTTTATTTTCCTAAAAGTGATATGTTAGACGATTTATGATAACAAAATTTTCCCTTTTTTATCTCGTTTTACATCATGCATTTTTATGGATCTTTTTTGTTGCATTCTCCCACTTGAGTTTTCTTTGGTTACAAGCTTTAATAATCCAAACTCGACCCATAACTTATAGGCCAATAATGATGGAAATAACAAAAGCTCCACTTGCAAACATTGTGAATATTAATTCTTCAACTTATAAAATGAGTCTCAAGAATTTCAAGGCATGAGGATTTTGCCTTTCAAACTGATGACTTTTTAATTTGAAGGCATGGGGAATCTAGATCATCTACTTAAAGACTTCAACTTACTAACTTGGAAAATTGAAGACTTCAACTTTCCTACATCTTGATTTGAGATCCCAACCTATAGGTTTGGAGAATTTGGAGACTTCAACTTTCATATCTTGGAAGACTTGAAGATCTCAACTTGCATACTTAGAGGATTTGATGGATTTAACTCGCATACTTCGAGGATTTGGAGGCTTCATCTCGCTTACTTGGAGGATTTGAAGACTTCAAGTGTACCGTTGTGAAAGCTCATATTTTGTAGGGGTTTGCCGCCCTCGAGTCATCACCATTTGGTATGAGGTTGAAGTTTGATTAAAGGTACTTATAGCTTTAACTCTCATGAGATAGATCAAGCGGGGACATGTGAATTTTCGACACTTATACAACTGAACTTAGAATATAAGTCTAAGAGCCTACATACCTTAGTGAAGAGGACCAAGTCATAATGTAGTTTTGAAAGAGTGAGTGTTTTTTTAATGTTGTACATAGTTTATACTCTTGTTGGTCAGGAATAACATGTAGGTTATGCTCGTATGTTAAGGAGCATCATCTCGCTTCAAGGGTAGTACCTCCGAAAGAATTTTGCATTTATGGGACCTATGTTTATGCCATCTGCATCAACAAGCTTGTAAGCTCCATTTGAATATGTTTCTTGTACTACATATGGTCCATCCCTCTTTGAGATGAATTTTTCCCCGGACTTATGTGAAGTGATGATGGGTTTTTTTACTGCAATGACTTGGCGTTCAACTTGAAAGCACCTTAACTAAACTTTTCTTTTAAAATCATGAGATAGACGGGCTTTGTAGCATTCAAGGTTTTGTTGAACTTTGAGCCTCTTTTCGTCAAGTATTTCTAACTCGATGAGACATAGTCTAGAATTTTCTTCTTCAATAAGTCCCTCTTGAATAACAAGTCTCAAGGAACGTATTTGACGCTCAAGTTGCAGGACTACTTCAATTCCAAAAGAAAGAGAATATGGGGTTGTTTCAATCGTGTTCTATATATTGTCATATATGCCCATACATCTTCTTTCATTCTTTCATGCCAATCTCATTTGGACTTAGAGACTACTTTCATTAAGAGATTGCATCGACACTTGTTGGTCGCTTCAGCTAGACCATTAGTGACAGCATGATATATGGAAGATTTTCACTACTTGAAGCCGAAGAGATCATGAGTCTTATTCACCAATTTGTTATCAAATGTCTTACCATTTTCGGTTATTATGAATTGAGGAATACCAAATCGCTAAATAATATTCACTCATATGAAGTTTTCAACATTTTCTTTCTTTACTTCTTTTGAGAAGTAATTTGTTCCAACCAAGATATATAGGTGCCCACCAGAAGATTTGGTAGTGGTCAAACAACATCCAATCCCCAAGCATTGAATAGCCAAGACAAGACTGTTGGGTGTAAGACTTCAGGTGGTTGATATATGAAATTTGCATGGAATTGGCCAGCCTTGCACATTCGAGCATAGTCTAAGCAATCTTTTACCATGGTTGGCCAATAATACTCCATTCACTTCATGTAAAAGTGAAGATTTGGTTCAGATTGATGTGATTCACATACTCCTGAATGTACTTCTAGTAGAGCTTGGCCTGCTTATTCCTCTCCCAGACATCAAAGGAGTACTCCCTAAAATGATCTTCTATATAGTGTGTCCTTATAGTAAAGGAAAGAAACTTCACAATGATGAATGTCAATTTCTTCCATCTTATAGAAGTATCCAATAACATAAGTAGTCAATAATAGCTTGGTGTCAGTCCTCTTTATTGGCTGAAGAAATAGCTACAAGATGGTTAAGTGCACTCTCCATATATTCGTCTTCATTCGGTGGTGGTACTACCCATTTTTTATAAATAGTAAC
Source organism: Solanum rostratum (assembly GCA_029948455.1). Lineage (NCBI taxonomy): Eukaryota > Viridiplantae > Streptophyta > Magnoliopsida > Solanales > Solanaceae > Solanum > Solanum rostratum. Next base: position 31,908,078 of record CM057055.1, on the reverse strand, counting down.
TTGTGTCTGATCTAGCAGAGTCAGGGATAAAGCTAAAGCAACAAAGTCATCAGTTTTTTATTTTCCTTCCTTGGTACATGCTGGAGGGTCACATCTCAAAACATCCTATCAACCTCTGAACATAATAATGATATGGGTGCAATTCAAGCTTCTTGACCTCATAGGTTTCGAAGAGTTATTTAATCAATAACCGAGAGTTACCAAAGACTTGCAACTGTAATTGTTCATGTCAAAAGCTATTTTGAGTCCAAGTATTAATGTTTGTATTCTGTGACATTGTTGGAGAAACGTTGTTTCAATGTAAAGGAGAATGGTAAGACTTCTTCCTATGAAGTGACAAACACCACGCCAATGCTAGCGTCAGCTTCACCATGATGTGCGGCCACATCAAAGTACATCTTCAAGGTTATGTTTCAATGGCCATTGCATCTTCATCAAGAAGCTCATCAGTTAACTCCCAATGATCTGATATTGGATGTTTTCCAGAAGTCTGTTAATGCTTATCCCTTCATAGCTTTTTGAGGGACATACACGATCTCAAACTGTTGGAACTGGAGGTGCCACCTAGCAAATCAGTCACAGAGGATTGGTTTTGACAGGAAAAATTTGATGGGATTTGCTTTAGATATAAGGTGAACAACATGAGCTTGAAAATAGTGCTTTACATATTAAATTGAGAAGACTAGAGACAAAAATAAATTTTTGATTGGCAAATAATTCATCTTATTTGGCATCATCATTCTGCTCAAGTAGTTGAGGGAGTTTTCTTTTCCATCACTATTTTTGTAACACCTCTCAATCAACTCGAAAAATACCCTATAATGTATTTCTTGAATATCTTAAAAATCGTGCATGATTTTGCAAATCCAACTTTTGCATTCTTTTTTAGGAGACCAAATTGTGTAGGAAAGAGGTGACTTTCGATTTTTAGGTCACCCGTATAAAAAAATAGTTTTTCAAGTGATTTGGGGCTTAACCAGAAGAGTACTATTGCGAACTTGGTCTCCTTTGGTACAAAAGTGGCCTAAACTCATTCCTAGGCCAAAAACAAGGAAAATTGAACTTCGTAAAAAATGGCCTTGATAAGAACAAGTCTGTGTTATGGACTTGGTTCACCATTAGTCAAATTTCCCGAATGTTCGCTGTTTCAGCTGAGAGTAATTGGCTAATAACCCCACACCCATATAGATAGGAATACTTCATTGTTCAGCCATTATAAGCCCTAAATCACTCAAAAACTCTACTAAAATCCTTTCTAATCCTTACCAAATCCCACAATTAAATTCAAGACTCTCAAGAACTCTCTTTTGGATTTCAATAATTCAAGTGAAGCCCCATGTCTTCTTCAAGTTTCTTTCAAGAAATTTCAAGTTTGATTTATGTGGGGTCTTCATCTATGGGTTCTTCTACTCATGGAGCCTAACTCTCCGTTTTTATGAATGCTCCATGATTTTAAAGTTTAATACTTTATGGGAACTTTTTATTATGCATTATGGAAATAATTTGAATTTGATTCTACCAAGTATTGATTGGATTATGCGTGAACATCTATTCAAGGATATCCTATGATTTGATTTATGACTATTGAAGTTATGCATGGCCTAAAATATGAAAACCATGGAAGATTATGGATTTTAAGATAGATTTTATGACACCCAAACTAGGGGTTCTTACTATTATGTTGGTGGGTTATTTGAATTCCTTTTTAATGATCATGTTAACTTAAACCATGTTCATTACTCTTATACTTCATGATTCTTACGCCTAGGTGCACACACCCACCATGTTTGACTAAATTTACATGACAAGGATTCTTATGTTGATGAAAGACTATTGCATTTTTTGCAAGACAAGTGTGATATGATAAATTACGGACTCCTTAGCATGTGTTTAACTCATGAAAAGTTCCTATGATTGATAAGTAAGAAATTGAGCCCTTATATTATGTCTCTACCATCTTGTGAATACTTAATATCTACATGAAGGGATCAAGTATGATAAGTGTTTTACCCTCATGTACAAGCTAATACTCACTTGAAGGGGCCAATTTCATGAAAGAGCTACTCTTATTATGTTGACATATTTTTACAAGTTATTCAAGTTATGATTACACTTATGATTATTTTAAGCATTCTGTGGGACTAGACTTAGAACCGAAAGAGGCTTAAGGTGTGGGCTCAACCAAAGGGGTCCTTATGTAAAGTCTTGGTCTCTTAAATATGAGCCACCATAAGTTCATGTTATTTCCCTAAATGGGTTTTTACTAGTGGATCCAACTAGGACAAATTACCCACCAAGGTGAGGTATGGTTTACCTTGGCAAGTGGACCTCTCTTTCTTCGGCATGGAGGCAACATTGGGACAACATGTAGTAGCTTTTATGGTTTTATATGTCGGATAAGGTCTCTTCCCACATTTGTATGATATATTATGCAAGTTTGACTATTTCCATGCATACATATCATATTGATCTTTTATCTATTCATTATGACTATGCATATTGTTTAATTATGACTTATGTTCCTTGTTTCATTGCACCTCACATACTTAGTACATTCCAAATACTAACACATACTTTTACCTACATGATCTAACCATGTAGGGACCAGAAATGTTATTCATCCTCCTCCTCCACATAGCTAGACAGATTGTTGAAGATTGCCTTTGGTAAGTCCTCCACTTAGAGGGCAATATCCACTTTCCTTTCATTCTTAATAAATACTTCTTTACTTTTGGATATTTACTTTTGAGGGTGATCTCGGGAGTTGTCTTGGACCTTGTTTCACTCATGGTAGAGATGTTGTTATCATGCATATGTATGTTATGAGCTTGACTCCTATCATGCTTATGTAATTATGGAAGGCTTCCCTTAGTCCTTACCCCCTTTTTTATGTGTTGATGCATGTTTTTCATATGATGTGGAAGTCCTAAGTCCTTTTTCCCCCATAGAGTGACCCATACTTACCCACCCCTTAGTATTTATTTGCTATGTATTCATGTTAATCCTCTTCCCTATATCATCCCCACAGATTGAGTCTAAAGTCCTGCTTTCCTTGGAATTACTGGTTTGTTGTTTAATTATACTTCCGCAACCAAGTATATGTTATGTATATTTAAGAGGCTTGTTTGGGGTCCCTCTGGGTTCCCATTCGCCTTGTCACACCTAGGCACGAGGCTTGGGTCATGACAAGCTTGATTTTAGAGAACTAGGTTTGTAAATGGTCCTCAGAATTCCACACACCATGTCAAGTAGAGTCTTGTTCATGGTTTTCAAGCACGCCACAACTATGAATAGGAGACTATGAGGCATTTTAGGAAATGATTCACTTCTTCTTAATCTATGTTGTGCCTTAGACCTTAATTTAAAGTTCCCTTTCTCTAACGGATGGCCTTTTTCTCTTCTAGATTATTACACCAAGACGAATGGCATAAAAAGCTCTTACTCTCGAAGGTATCCCTGCTCCACAAGATCTTCAAGAAGCAGTTGGAGTCACTCATGTCAAGTATTAGAATATGGTTACTTTGTTGGCACAAGCCGTGACCAGCCAAATGAACTAAGGAACTCGAATTCCTCATTCCCTAACTCTGGCTTCAATAGTGAGGTATTTCATAAGAATGAATCCTCTAGAGTTTCATGGCTCCATAGTTGAGGAGGACCCTCAAGAGTTCATTGACAAAGTGTACAAGGTGTTTGCTATTATGGGGGTGAGCTCAGCAGAAAAGGAGGAATTAGCAGCCTACCAACTCAAAGGCCTTGCTCAAATTTTGTTTGCTTAAAGGAAGATACAGAGGGAAAATGATGAGCCTATTCCTTGGGAAGAATTCAAAGCCCCTACCTCAACCGGTTCTTTCCTATTAAATTAAGGAAGGCAAAGATGATGGAGTTCATGAATCTCAAGCAAGGATCCATGAGTGTGAGGGAGTAGTCCTTTAAGTTCAACAAGCTCTCCAAATATGCTCCTCATTTGGTTGTCTACTCTAAGGCAAGGATGAACAAGTTTGTTTTGGGGATATCCAACTTGGTCAATAATGAACGTCGCACCAGTATGCTTGTGGGTGATGTGGACTTTTCTCAGCTCATGACGTATGTTGAGCAATTTGAAGGGGAAAAGATTAAGAAGAGGAAGAGCGGGGAGTCCAAGAGGGCGCAGTATGATGATGGTTTTCAAGGTGCTAAGGGTGGTTATTTTCAATAACGCCACAAGTTTCAAGCTAAGGGCCCTCAAACGCTCAAAACCAAAGGTTTTCCAATGATAGGGTGTCAAACCCTAAATCTCAAGGTGGACATGGTGGAATGACTCATCCTAGGTGCCCAAAATGTGAAAGAAAATGTCGTGGAAAATGCTTAAGGGATTTGAATGCTTATTGTTGGTGTATCAAAGTAGGCCACAAGGTTGTTGATTATCCGTATGCTGAAAACAAGAGAAGAGATGGTCATTCTCAAGGGCAAGGTGCCCATGGTGATCTAAAGGCCCAAGGTGGTCAACACGGAGGTGCTCCATATCTCAACCGATTTTAGACTCTTCAAGGAGGCTAAGGGCAGATGATGTGCCCGATGTTGTTATTGGTATGTTAAAGGTTCATGATTATGATGTGTATGCTTTATTGGATCCGAGTGTACTCTCTCTTTCATTTCTCCATTTGTGCTAATCGACTTCATATGTGCCCGACTTGTTATGTGAACCATTTGAGGTGTCTATCCCCATTAGTGAGTCTATTGTTGCAAAAAGAGTCTATAGGGAGTTGTCCTGTGTCCATATTGCATAAAGTTTTGCTTTGTGATTTTTTTGAGTTTTACATGGTAGATTTTGACATTATTCTTAGGATGGATTGATTACATACATATCATGATTTTATTGATTATAAAACCCGTAAAGTTAAGTTCAAATTCCCTAATGAGCCTATTTTTAAGTGGGAAGGTTATAATTCGGAGGTTAAGGGTAGGATCATTTCTTGTCATAAGGACTGAAAGCTAATTTCTAAGGGTTGTATTTACCATCTTGTAAGAATTAGGAATGTAGAGTCTTAAGTCCAACCTATTGAGTCGATTCTGGTGGTCAATGAGTTTCATGATGTCTTTCATAATGAACTCTGCGGTATTCCTCCCAAAAGAAAAATAGATTTTGGTATAGACCTCCTCCCTAATACACAATCCATTCCCATTCCTCCCTACCATATGGCCCCGATAGAATTAAAGGAATTAAAGCATCAATTTAAAGATTTACTGGAGAAGGGTTTTATAAGGCCTAGCAAGTCACCTTGGGATGTATCGGTGTTGTTTATAAGGAAGACGGATGGCTCACTTAGAATATTCACTAATTATTGGCTACTCAATAAGGTCATAATCAAGAACAAGTATCCTTTACCAAGGCTAGATGACCTATTTGATCAACTTCAAAGGGCTAGTCACTTTTCTTAGATTGATCATCGGTCTAGATATCATCAAATGAGGGTAAGAGAGTGTGACATTCTAGACGATATTTCATACTAGATATGGGCATTTCGAATTTGTTGTGATGTCATTTGTCCTAACTAATGCACCTGCGATATTTATTGATCTTATTAATAGGGGCTTTTAAACCTACATTGACATGTTTGTGGTGGTGTTCATAGATGATACTTTGATTTACTTTCGGAGTGAGGATGATCCTGTGAAATATTTGAGGGTAGTATTGCAAACCTTGAGGGATGAGAGGTTGTTTGCTAAGTTTGATAAATGTGATTTTTGGTTGAAAGAAGTTACCTTTCTAGGGCATGTGGTATCAGGTGAAAGGGTTAAAGAGGATACTAAAAAGATGAAAGTGGTGAGAAATTGGCCTAGACCCTTGGCTTCGATGAACATTCGGAGTTTCTTGGGTTTAGTGGGGTACTATTAGAGATTTGTTGAGGGATTTTGTTCAATTGCTTTCCCTTTGACAAAATTGACACAAAAAAAGATCAAATTTGTGTGAACCAATGAATGTGAAAGGAGTTTTCAAACTTTGAAAGACAGGATTACATCCGCTCTTATTTTGGCTCTACAAGAAGGGTTAGAAGGGATTTTGGTCTATTGTGATGCTTCGAGAATTAGTTTGGGGTTTGTATTGATGAAAAGTGGCAAAGTTATAGCCTATGCTTCTAGGCAACTAAAGGTGCATGAGCAGAATTATCCTCCTTCGATCATGAGTTTGCGATCATTGTATTTTCTTTAAAGGTATTGCATCATTATTTGTTTGGGGTTCATGTAGATGTATTCACCGACCACAAAAGTCTCCAATATGTGTTCACCTAAAGATATCTTACTTTTGAGGCAAAGAAGGTGGCTAGAACTCCTTAAGTACTACAATATGAGTGTGCATTATCATCCAGGCAAAGCTAATGTTGTGGCCAATGCTCTAAGTAGAGTGTCCATGGAGAGTATGGCTCATGTTGATGATGGCAAGAAGGAATTGGCCAAAGAGGTTCACTGATTGGATAGATTGGGTGTTAGATTGAATAAGGTTGAAAGTAGCAGTATGGTGGTTTTTGATAGTTCCAAATCCTTTTTGATTGAAGAGGTCAAATCCAATCAAGACCTTAACCCCACATTGTTAGACTTCAAGACTTTTGTGAAAGAGGGCAAGCTGGAGCTTTTCTCCCAAAAGGTAGATGGTGTCATTAGATATCAAGGTAGGTATCACAACCCGAACCTACGACGGATGATCAAAGTCCCCGATCCCTACATGGTGAGATCATGTAGGAAAAAGTACGCGTTAATAGATTTGAATGTACTAAGTATATGGGATGCAATGCATATGACTTACCAATCCTGCACTTCAATGTTAGATGACAAGGGCACATAATATATAAAATATCATATATTAATAGAGTAGTATACAATATGCAACGAAAGGATGATGCATGGAATGCAATGTTCATATGTAATGGGGATGCGACCTCAACCGACATGAGTAAAACCAAGAGAGCTATTACTTGGAATCCCGATGAAATCCCCTCACTAATAAAGAGGTGGTCTACTTGCCAAAGGTAAACCATACTTCACCTTAAGGGAACATCACCTATTTCATATGAAGTAACCCTCCTTATGGGAACATCAACCATTTCGAATAGGATTTTCATATAGCATATCATATCACATAATGCTTCACCTTGTGGGAACATCGCCCATTTCGTATGAAGCAACGTTCCTTATGGGAACATCACCCATTTCCGATAGGATTCTCATAACCTATGTTAGGCACATAGTTAAAGGAAAGAGAGGGAACCCTCAATGCATCGATGCTAAGTCGTCATCCCACAAGAATACATATATGTATACATATACATGCTTCCAAAAAAGGGAACGGTCATTTCCAAATCATTTCGATACAATCTTAGGCTTAGAAGCCAAACACCATTAATAATAACTCATACTTAGGCTCAAATGCCAATTCATAGCTTATAATCATAATACTTTCATGCATAGGAATAGCTCATTCAAATATACAAGATGATGCAAGTACCCAAAATGCTCAAAAAGTCATAATCATAGACATTTATGTGATCACATTCTTGTCATAACCAATACCCTATCAAAATCATATCATAAAACATAATTGGGTTTAACCCGCTTCATAATCTCCATAAAAAATTCAATGTTCATGAATGTACTACATGCTATAAATGAGATGGGGATAGCATGGGTAATTGAGATTCAATCTAAAATCAATAATAAAATGTGAAATTGAAGCAAATATATAATTAAATCCACATTTAAATCATAATAAAGATAATCCATGCATAAATCCAAGCTTAAAAAGGGACATGCATATTCATAGCTTCATAAATTCAATGTAATTCATCATACTATAGTTTAAATCAAATAGAAATTAGTAAATAAACATAAACCATACATTATATGAATTTACGAAAATCATAATAGTTAAAACCCCAATTTAAAGTAAGCGAAGAACTCATGAAAAAGCACTTGAAAATGTTTGGTTCTCCTTGATTGGAAGGAACCAAGGATCAAAAACCCACATACCTTCACAAAATGAAGAAAGGCCAAGATAAATTTGAAGAAGAAATGAGTTTCCTTGCTTCCAAAGTTGAAAATCCACAAAAGTTCCTTTGAGAGTAGTTTTGAGAGAGTTCAAATGTGTGGAGTGATTTTGAATATTAGGAATAGGGTTTAAGTCATTAGCAAGTCCTTAGATAACATAGGAATTACTAAAAGACCATTCGGATAAATCAAATTTACGAAAATGCCATTAATGAAACGGATAGAAAAATTGCACGTCGTCACTTCACTGGAGGGTTCATGGCTCATGTACCACCACACGGTCCTTATACCCATCCATGAGACGACACTTGGAAAAAAATTGGATTGATGGAAGTTCAAAATGAAAGTCCCATACTTAGAAAAATTTCACAAAGATAGTTATACGGGGGGTTACACGGCTCGTGTGATGTCACAAGGTTCATGACATGGGTCGTACAACAATACTTGGAAAACTTTTCGTGATGAAGTTACGACATGTAGTCTATAATTAGAAAATATTTTATCCCCAAAGCTATACGGTCAAGCACACCACCCGTGAACCTTCACACTGCCCGTGAAGGTGGTCGTGTCCTACTACTTGGCTCCAAACGTTGGTGTTCCAAGCTCAAGGCCATCACTCGACCCTTCACACAGTTCGTAAAGTGTCATACGGCCCGTGTGAGGTCTAAGTGTAATGTGCCTTAGCCTCAAACTCCACGTCAAGGCAACGCATTCAAAATTAAGGCCAAAGGTCACTCCACTGGAGGCCACACGGGTCGTGTGACCTCACACGGACCATGTGGTCTGCCTTGAGGTGACACTTGGACTAAATCTTGCAGAAAATGAAATTTTCAAGCCCCAATGAAGTCATACAATGTCCGTATCATTACATCATCTCCCCTTGGGAATATTTGTCCTCGAATCTGGAAGAACAAGGCTTGAGAAGCTTGACTTACAACATGAAACTTCCAAACACAAAGTACAATGCATAATTTATCATTTGAAAATCATAACGTCATTAAAACTAATGCCGAAACATACTAAAATCATTAAACACATCATAAAAATCATTTTAATGCACATATAAGCATGTAAAGGATTAGGACCACTTGGAAAAATAAAGAACCTAAGGCTTGAGGAAAAGATAGGGATATCGCTTCATCATGTCCAACTCCGCCCCCCATGTAGCAATCTCCAAGTGTTGATTTCTCCAAAGTACCTTTACCGAAGCTACATCCTTGTTACGAAGCCATTTCACTTGTCTATCCAAAATCTCCACCGGAACCTCCTCATAAGACAGGTTCTCCTTGACCTCAACACCTTTCAAAGGCACAATAGTGCTAGGATCACCAACCATCTTTCTCACAATAGACACATGTAAAACTGGGTGGATAGAACTCAAATTCGGAGGCAACTCCAACCTATAAGCCATATCCCCAATTCGCTCAATAACCTCATAAGGGCTTACATACCGGGGACTTAGCTTGCCTTTTTTGCTAAAGCGCATCACTCCCTTCATAGGTGAGACCTTCACAAACACCCAATCTCCAATGTGGAATTCAAGATCCCTCTTCCTAACATCCGAATAGGACTTTTGGCGACTCTGGACCATCTTCAAACTCTCCCTAATCCACTTCACTTTCTCCATAGCCTCTATCACCAAATCCGGGCAAATCAAAGCCAACTCTCCCAACTCAAACCACCCTACTGGAGACCTACATCTCCTACCATACAAAGCCTCAAACGGTATTATACCAATGCTAGTATGGAAGCTATTATTATAAGCAAACTCAATGAGTGGAAGATGGTCATCCCAATTACCCTTGAACTCCAACACACAAGCCCTCAACATATCCTCGAAGGTTTGAAAAGTCCCCTCGGCTTGTCTATCGTTTTGAGAATGAAAAGTGGTGCTCAACTTAACCTTAGTACCAAGTTTATTTTGAAACGACCTCCAAAAGTGAGATGTGAATTAGGTACCAAGATACGATATAATAGATCTAGGAATACCGTGCAACCTCACCAACTTTTGGATGTACAACCTTGCATAATCTTCAGCACCAAAAGTAGCCTTGACCTAAGAAAGTGAGCCGACTTAGTCATCTGATCAACAATAACCCAGATAGAGTCAAATTGCCTTCGGGTCCGAGGCAAACCAACCACTAAGTCAATGTTCACATCTTCCCACTTCCAAGTAGGAATCTCAATGTCTTGGGCCAAGCCACCAGGCCGTTGGTGCTCTACCTTCACTTGTTGACAATTAGGACATTCGGATACGAACTTGGCTATGTTCTTCTTCATACCATGCCTCCAATGCACCTCCTTCAAATCCCGATAAATCTTAGTAGATCTCGGATGAATAGAATAATGAGAGTTAGGGGCTTTGCCTCATTATCACCTTTCTAAGACCATCCACATCTGGAACACATAACCGATCTCGATATTGAAGTACACCATCTATATTCCTTGGGAGAAAACCTCTATATTCCTTTCGCAACCAATTTCTTCAACTCAACCAATGACGAATCTAGATCTTCCTTAGCCTTTACATCAATAACTACCGAGGATTCGGCCCCATCCTTGAAATGAATACCACCATCATTGGAGTCGAACAACCAAACATCCAATCTAGCCAAACGGTGAACATCCTTTACCAACTTCTTCTTCTCCTCCTCAACATGAGCCACACTTCCCATATAAAGCCAAATAAGAGCACCGGCTACCACATTCGCCTTGCCAAGATGATATTGTACACTCATTTCATAGTCCTTAAGGAGTTCCAATCATCTCCTTTGCTTCAAGTTAAGAACCCTTTGAGTGAACATATATTGCAAGCTCTTGTGATCGGTAAAAACATCAACATGCACCCCATATGAATAGTGCCTCTAAATTTTCAAAGCAAATACCGTCGTCGCTAACTCAAGGTCATGAGTTGGGTAATTACGCTCATGTACCTTCAATTGCCTTGATGCATAAGCTATCACCTTATCATGTTGCATAAGTACACTACCCAACTCAATCTGAGAAGCGTCACAATATACCACAAACCCATCTAAGCTATTTGGTAAAGTCAAGACAAGAGCTGATGTAACATTATCCTTCAAAGTTTGAAAACTTTTTTTGCATTCATCTGACTACACAAACCTAACCTTCTTTTGGGTTGATTTAGTCGACGGAGATGCAATTGATGAGAACCCTTTAACAAACCTTCTGTATTAGCTAACCAACCCAAGGAAACTTCAAATGTCCGAAGGAGTCAATGGTCTAGGCCATTTCATCACGGCCTCGGCCTTCTTCGGATCCACATTTATACCATCATCGGATACCACATGACCAAGAAAAGCTACTTCACCCAACCAAAACTCACATTTGATAAACTTGGCATACAACTTCTTCTCCCACAAGGTTTGTAAAACCAACCTCAAATGATTCATATGCTCCTGCTCCCATCGAGAATAAATGAGGATATCATCAATGAAGACAACTACAAAGCTATCAAGGAATGGCTTGAACACCCGATTCATGAGATCCATAAACACGGTTGGAGCATAAGTTAAGACAAATGACATCACCATAAACTCAAAGTGCCCATACTTAGTCGAAAAAGTCGTATTGGGAATGTCACTCTCTAACCTTCAACTGATGATTCCTGGAACAGAGTTGAGAAGTGGGTAACCCCTTGAAGTTGGTTGAACAAGTCATCGATCCTAGGAAACGGATACTTATTTTTAATGGTCGCCTTATTCAATTGCCTATAATCGATACACATCCGAAGAGACCCATCTTTCTTCCTTACAAATAACACCGGAGCACCCCATGGAGATATTCTTGGCCTACTAAAACCCTTCTCCAACAAATCTTTCAGCTGATCCTTCAACTCTTTCAACTCAGTCAGTGCCATGTGATAGGGAGGAATAGAGATAGGTTGAGTATCCAGGAGAAGATCAATAAGTATACTTTCCTTTTGGGAGAAATATCGGGCAAGTCTTCGAGGAACACAGCGGCAACTTATTCACTATAGGAACCGACTCAAGAGTAAGTGATTCGGACTCCACATTTGTAACCCATACAATATGATAAATGAACCCCTTGGAGATCATCTCCCGATCCCTGAGGTAGGAAATAAACTAACCCTTAATAGCGGAGTCACTTTCTTTCCATTAAAGAATGGACTCACAGGAAGGTTGCAACTTGACCTTCAGGGTCCTATAATCTATAGAGGCATATGATGCATGCAACTAATCCATCCCAAGAATCATATCAAAATCAAACATCTCAAGTTCCACAAGATCGCACTGGAAGACTTTATGCAACACAGAAACAGGACAACCACGATAGATCCTATGTGCAACAACAGATTCACCCACAGAAATATAAACTGAAAAAGGATCTCTCAATATTTTGGGACTCAAACCAAACTTAACAGCCAACAGAGAAGTCACAAAAGACAAATTTGCACCCGGGTCAAGCAAAGCATAAGCATCAAAATCCAAGACTTTTAACATACTAGTCAAAACATCCGGAGCCTCCTCAACTTCCTGATATGCATGAAGAACATAGAACCTGTTGTTCCTTGTGGAAACACCTTGGGGAGCTCTTTGCTTTCCCTGACCACCCGTAGCCACTTGACCTTGGCCTCTATGAACATTCTTAGGACGATCCGTAACCTTGTGATTCTTATCACCGTACCTAAAGCAAGCACCCAAATCCCTCCAACAAACACCTATGTGGGGCTTCCCTCACTTGCCACACGGAGGGTACCCCTGTCCACCACCAACCAGTGCATTAGGAGGAGGCACTCTAGAATTAGCGACCCGAGAACCAGAACCTTGGCACTATTAGAAGCGACCAAAACTACCACCCCGAGAACCGGAGAACCCACCATCAAAATAGGCCCTCTTAGGATCATGTACTCTTTCTCTCCTTAAATTTCTCCCCTTCGATCTACTCAGCATATACCATAAGTCTAGAAATATCCATATCCTAGATGAGCATGGTTCGGAATTCTTTCATAAGCAAGTTAGAGATACCAAAAATGCACTTGTACATTCTTGCACGAGGATCAGCCACAAGTGTCAGG